>MU183077.1:85125-131556 GCA_016904865.1 Pissodes strobi | reverse complement strand
CCAACTTATAATATATCCAAGTGGCTAGCAAACCAGTTTGAAAATTTACCTATAAAACAACAGAATTCAGGAGTACTAAATTCCTTAGATTTCATAAACAAAATTAAAGATACGATTCTTAATGAAGGTGAAATTTAAATCTCGTTTGATGTTAGCTCATTGTTCCCTAGTGTACCAATCCCACAGACCTTGCAATACCTGGGAGAATTACTTGAGATGAATAGTTTTGATAACGAAATCAAACAAGAATATTTAACTTTAACCAAACTTTGCATGGATCAAAATTATTTTCAATATAAAAATGACTATTACCAACAACTTGAAGGCACGGCAATGGGCAACTGTTTATCGCCGTTCTTAGCTAATCTTCATGAGTAAATTTGAAAATGAAATAAGCCAAGAGTTCGAATATTTTCCAAGGGTATGGTACAGGTATGTGGATGACATTTTCGCGATATTCGACACAAAACCGCTAATATTGAAGATTTTGTAACAAAACTAAACAACCGGTTCCCCACCATAAAATTCACTTATGAAGTCGAGAACAATGGCCAACTACCTTTCTTGGATACTTTAGTGATTAGGAACGATAATAACACATTAGAATTTGATATTTACAGAAAAAATACTGCTACTAACCGATATATTCCTAATGATTCCTTCCACTGCGACCAATATAAAATGGCCAGCTTTAATTTTTTAGTACACCGTATGGTTAACTTTCCTCTTAGCAGATAAAGATTTAATAAGGAAAAGGAAACAATTACGGAATCCAAGGAAGTTAATGGTTTCAATACTAACTTAATAAATAGACCAATTAATAGGCATTTGTTTAGAAAGACCATTCGTGATTCCACTTCTTTCGTTAAACAGGATTAAAATACAAAATATGTTTCGATACCGTATAATCCTCAGTATACTAGAGGACTCCAAAAAGTTTTTAAGGAAGTAGGTTTAAAATTAGTATACCAGACTCAGTTTAACATTAAGAAACTATTAGGTGGTCCAAAGGACAAAATTGAAATGTTAGAAAGAAGTGGAATATATGAAATTGGATGTATGGATTGTAACCAAAAATATGGTGGGCAGACTAGACGATCTATACAGACGAGATTCAAAGAACATATAGCTCATTTAAAGTATGGTAGAACAGAAAAATCAAGTGTTGCCGAGCATGCTTTTGATAATAATCATAGAATAACAATAAAAAATTTAAAATTAATTCATAAAATAACTGATAGGAGATTATTAGACGCATATGAAAGTATGGAAATTATTAAATGTAAGAATAGTTTAAATAGAGATAGAGGGCCTATTCCGTATAGTCCATTGTATTGGTTAATCCAGCGTGACTAGTGGGATTCCAGGATTGGTCCTTTTTAGTTCCGCTTGATTGAGCAAACAGTAGTATAAAAGGGAGTTAGATAGATTTTAATTTTAGTTTTAATCATCTCCTGATGATGCTAACATGGTTAGCGAAACGCGCGTCGAGTGCAAAAATTCTGTTTCGGCATTGTGGATAATGCTCAGTTTTTTACAGCTTTCCCAGTAAGTAGTTATTTCTTCTCTTTCCTAGCAAGCATTTTGATTTGAAAATATATTTTTTTTATTTTTATCTTGAGTCTACAAATCTGCTTTACTTGACATTCTGTCAAGCTTCTACTACTTTTAAGATTATATTGAAATTCATGTAAATGTTTTTTTTAAATTGTCACTGTATCCAATTTTAAAAAATTTAGTTTAAAACATTTATTTATTGTTTCAGATATAAAGTAAAGGAAATAATAGTTAAATATGAAAAAATCGTAATACATCTGAGCTATTCACCAAGAGCCATTACACTATGGAGGAAATTTTATATAATTTATTTTTTTATGTCTAGTCATTTTCCGAACAATATTTATTTAATACAATTTAAGTTTTTCCCGATCTAATTCCTCATCATCCATGGACTGCGGAAAATATTTCCATCTCTCTCTGTCCCGCGCTGCATTCATCCAGTTTGTGTGGGTGCGCTTCAGATCGCCTGACCATCTGGTGGGCGGTCTGCCTCTGCTGCGAAGTGGATGATCTCTGGGTCTCCATTCGGTTATTATTATTCGCCCAATTCCATCTGATATTTGATATTCTTGCGATGGCATCTGTGACCCCACTTCTTCTTCTCACCTCAATATTCGAAACCCTATCTCTCAAAGAAAGACCCTACATTGCTCTTTCCATGCTTATCTTTGCCACTCTTATTTTATTTGCCGTTTTTCTTCTTAGTGTGAGTGTTTCGGCTCCATATGTTAACACAAGCAAAACACACTGATTCTATAATCAGGGTCTATACCCTTCTCTTTTCCACATCTTAAGCTGTAGCTCAGTCTTCCAAAAGCTGCCCATGTGAAACCTATTCTTCTGCTTATTTCACAAGTCTCTCTCCAATCGAATTTTGTGGCCCAGGTAATTATACGATTACACTTTCTCAATATTCATGTTATTTGCTGTTCGGTTTCACTGATGACCAGATTAGTCATAAACTTTGTCTTGTTAATGTTAATATTTAGCCCAACTTCTTTGGATGCTAGTTCCAGTTCCTTTAGCATCTCTATTGCTTTTTCGAATTTGTCTGTAATTAATACCAGATCATCGGTGAAGCAAAGATCACTAACCTTCTTGCCATTGACGTTATTACCATTGTTATCGATTTTAGTACGCTTGAACATGAACTCCAGCAGATTGGTGAATAGTTTGGGAGAGAGGACATCACCTTGTCGCACACCTCGCTCCATTTTAAAGTCGGAATTGTCTTCATGGAGTCTAATGCTATGGTAGTCTGCTGTGTCGAAAGCTTTTTCGTAGTCTACGCAGACGAGGACCAAAGGCTTATTGTACTCTAGGCATTTTTCAATAAGAATTTTTATTGTGTGGAGCTGATCATTGATGCCATATCCCTTACGGAATTCTGCCTGTTCATTTGGTTGATAGAAATCGAACTTCGTTGTCAGTCTTTTGGTGATGATTCTCATGAAGACCAGAGGGGGTGGAGAAGGAGCGAAATTGAACCAATGGGGATGATGCCATCAGAAGTGCCAAAAGAACGTTAAATTGAGCCAGTACACCCTCTGATAACTATGTCCTTACTGCAGCCCTTGAAATGTTGAAACATAGCCCCCCACTTAACTTGTCCTCTCCCTACTTTGGTACAACTGTACAAATATTTATTAAATCATCCATATAATCTTGGGTATATGGTTCTAAATTTATTTAGGTCAGTAGGAATTTCTGCCATTATGAATGGGAATCGCCTCCAAAATTTTAGGGGTTTAGTTAGAATAAACCCCAGCTCACTACCATAAATACAAATCAGTTATTTAATAACCCGAGGTCAGTTATCAATAAAATTAGTATGTTATTACCGCTACTCACCGCTGACATAACAATCTGGTACCAATTACGGAATTACATAAACCTAAATATACAAAACAAATAATCAATCTCACATGTAAATCCCAAACGCAGTTGGTCCACGCACAACGAACGACCTTCACGAGATTTCTTGATTATGTCACGAAAAAAAAGAGTCTGGCCGAAGTTACACCATCTCGGTCAGAAGAAATACTTTCTTCACAATATAACCACTACAAGTGGCGTTCGAGATAATAATATATTAACATAATTTTTACGGCGTGAATTGCATAATATTTTAAACTGCCGGACAAATATTTTCAGTTTCCTAATATGCTGGGGAAACAGATCAAATCACAGGCCAGAGATAGGTGTAATTCTGAAAATTCTAACCTACATTTTAAATAACATAACTTAGGCAATGGGTTTTCAAGCTAGATTAGGTTAGTTTAGGAGCTTATGGACTATTAGCATTCACACTACGACATTTTTATCTATTGCATCTGCCTCCAAAAGGCCATTTGGTTCTTTATCCCCCCCCCCCCCCCACCCCGTTTTTTTATATCTGGAAGCTCCCTTCTGTCAGCAGCGCAAGGAACCTTAGTCCTGACAAGCCCTCGCAGCACCGAAGTATGTGTTCCACTGTTTCCTCTTCTACGTGACAGAATCTACACAGAGCGGTTCTTCTGCCAGTCTAATCGTACTAGAATTGTAGTTGTACTTGTTTTCTGTTGATATTCTGGCAATGGTTTTTTGATAAATTCTTTAGCCTTTCTCATTCCTGGCAAGCTCTTCCACCATTCATGAGATTTCGTTTGCATCCATAATTTGATACTAGCGTTTTGTATACGTTTTTAAGAAGAAGAAGAAGTACACTTTTAACTTCTGTTGCAAACAATAATTGTATAAAATGATTGAGTTATTAAAACGCTTTTATGGGTTAAATGTAGTCTAGGCTGAAGTATCAACAGTTGATCACCAAATCTGGTGGCATAGTCATATCTGTTTTTTTAGTTTCTTTTCAACTATAATTCTAAAAACCTTGTTTTAATTGAAAATATATTTTTTTAATCAGCCGAGCTTCCCCAACATAACCACACTATATGATATCTGGGGGTCAAAGACCCCCCTATTATAGGCTGTTCTGAGTATATCAAAACTTGCTAAATCTACAATTTTTTTCAAAATAAAACTAGCTGATAAAATTTAATTGATAAACTAGTATGCGATTTTTCCAGCTCAATCTAATATCCAAATGTACAGGGTGGCTCGAATTCGAGTCTATGCATGGGGGAACTCAAAAACCGTAAGAGTTACAGTGTCGATCAATTTAAGGCAAAATTGCGTATTTAGGTGCCTAACAATATGCAATTTAGAAAGTTTTAAAATTCCGAGTATTTCCGGATATATCCGGAAAAACCGAAATATTGAAAAATTGTTTTATTTTTTCCTGGGCTTATTTCAAAACGAATTTCAAATTGAATTGCACTTTTGCATTGCCACTTTTTCCGCTCTATCCAATGATGGTATCCAGTTTAGAATTCGACGTTTCATCTTCAAGGGGCCATCATCAATTTTCTTTTTTTAAATACGAACTTTGCTTTGGAGGTAAAAAATAAACGAACCTGTTTATTTAATTTTACTATTTTTTATTTTTATTAAAAATAAAAACTCCAATTTTTCACTTAACACAAAAAACAAATTAAAATATTTTTATAGAATATAAAAATTTCAAAAGTAACTTAAACTATTTAAAATTACGCCAAAGTAAAATAAGTAATTTAAAAAAAAATGAAAAATAAAATTTAAAATATGAATTAAAAAAAAATTAAAAATACATATTCATATTAATAACGCCAATATCATGTGAAAAACGATAAAAAAAGAAGACAAAACGTCGGATTCCAAACTGGATACCATCATTGGATCGAGCGGAAAAAGTGGCAATGCAAAAACGCAATTCAATTTGAAATTCGTTTTGAAATAAGCTCGGGAAAAAAATAAACCAATTTTTCAATATTTCGGTTTTTTTTTCCGGATATCTCCGGAAATACTCGGAATTTTAAAACTTTCTAAATGACATATTGTTAGGCACCTAAATGCGCAATTTTGCGCTAGTTTGATCGACCCTGTATCTCTTACGGTTTTCGAGATCCTCATACATAGACTCGAATTCGAGCCACCCTGTACACCAAGAAAGCGATTTTTTTGAGTGTAATATTAGACTCTCTCAGTCTTATCTAGGTTCAGCAAAAGATTATTGCCAGTAAACCAGCTGTGTAGTTTTTGTAGTGTTTGTTCTGTTGAGGCATCAAAATTTTTATAGTTTGTGTCATTATCAAGAAAAGTATTATCAATACAATAAATTTGTGCTTATAAAGTTTTGGGGTAATTTTGATTTTCACCATTCTTTATCTTTTGGGGTGCTGAATCAGAATCTGAGGTTTGCTAACAAGATTGACAAAAATGCAAAAAAGGTAAAATATTGCAGTTTTAGCAGTTTTTTGCTTATAACACGAAAACCGTTAATTTCTTGGAAAAACACTTCTATTCAAAATGAAAGCACATAAAATTTTCTACGAATTACGCTCTTTAGATTTTTTTTGTAGGAAGAACCGTTTGGGCTCAAGTGCTAGTTGAAAATTGTCAATTTTTTGTCTCCGCAAAACTCTAATTTATTATTAAAACACCTTTTAGTAAATTCCTCCTAGTTTTAAGTTACTAAACACAATGTAGACTACCATCTCCAGTCCTAAAACAAAGGATTTCCAAAATCACATTGTATTTAAATTTTCGGCAAACATAATTCCGTCTTGTACTTTTTCAATTTTATTCATTTTCCTGCGGCCTTCCTAAATGATTTTATAATTGCAACAGTTTAAAACCTCAAATCGCACACCGGCTAGACATATGCAGACATCTGCAGTAGTTATGTTTCCTATGTAAAGTCAACTTACCAATGGAATGCCGTGGTCATTTTCGATGGCTACCCCGATGAAGCTCGTGAAATCACTTGAGAAGAGCGCAAAGAAAGCATTCTGCTGCAATATCATTTACTTAATCGATGGTGCCCCCATTGTCTCGCAGGAGAGTTTTCTTGCAAATTCCACAAACAAGAGCCGGTTGGTATTTATGCTTATCTGTAGCAGTGGAGGTGGCTGATATCGTAATAATCCCAACAGCACTTAAGTTGGCTACTTCAAATGAATACGTGACAGTGGTGGGGGAAAATATCGACATTTAGGTGATTTTGGTTGGCCTGTGTAGTCCTGATATAATGAATGTCTCTTTCATGAAACCAGGAAAAAGAAAGGTGTCTCAAACCATCTACGTTTCTTACCTATCAGACCATATATTGTTCCTGCACGCGATGAGTGGTTGTCACACCACTTCCATTCTATTTAATCAGAGGAAATTGAAATTTTTCAAAGTCCTGCAAAAGAACAATGACTTGGTACCAGTTATTGAGGCTTTCAAAGACCCTCGAGCTCACCAGGACGAGATTGTCCAGGCAGGCAACATGTTTCGCATGCCTTTGTATGGGAAAGGCCGAGAGATAGTTTAAACGTTTTGAGATACATGCATTATATAACATCATGTTACAAATGCAAACCCAACATTGCCGCACTACTTCCCACTGAAGCTGCTGCACGAGCATATTCACTGAGAGTTTACTTTCAGGTGCAGAGAAGACCCGAACTAGTGGGGGTGCAAAAAACAAAGAGTGGTCTTTTGCCGGTTGCAACCACGTCCAAACCAGTACCGGATTCAATACTTCAGCGCATTTCTTGTAAATGCAAGAAAGGTTGCCAGCGAAATTGTGGATGCAGGAAGACAAGCCTTTCTTGCTCTCCAATATGCACAACATGAAACGGGTTGTGTGAAAACGTCGAGTCTCCGGATGACAGCGTTGAGATAGACGAAGAAGGAGCCGAAGAAAGCGACCAAGAACTGTCTGAAGATGGACGCTCACACGATGTGAAAAGTGTGTCTAATCGCAAAATCACAAGTTAATGCTTTTTCACGATTTCTCTTATTTTCCACCTCAATCTCCGATGCTGTTTATGGAACAACCCGATGTTCTGCCAGGACGCTCCGCCATCGAAGAGCCTCAGCCAGGACCTTCTACGAGAAAATGGCTCAAATAAAACATAATAATAAAGTGATAAGATAATGTTATTGATAATAAGTTAAGAATTTTAAGATAATGTTATTTGACAATAAGTTAAGAATTTTGCAGATAAAAAGTTGGTTTTTGTGGAGGTAGATAAAACACGCCACTTTTCAACTAGCGCTTGAGCCCAAACGATTCGTCAAAGAAAAAAATATAAACAATGAAATTTTAAGGAAATTTGATGTGCTTTAATTTTAAATAGAAGTAATTTTCCGAAAAATTGTTATTAGCAAAATACTGCCAAAACTACCATTTTATACCTTTTTGCATTTCTTTCAATGTTGCGTCACAAAATTTTGTTAGCACACCTCAGATTCGGATTCAGCACCCCAAAAAACATGAAGAATGGAGTAAATCAAAACTACCCCAGAAGATTACTACCAAAAATACTATTTTACTGCGCAGTATTCATGTTGAGCCATCACCAGTGGCGGACATACAGGTGAACGTAAATATTGCTAAATTAGTTTAATTTAACCGATTCTGACAAGTATATTTTGTAAGCATTCTTTAGACACTTCGAATGGGTGGGTATTGCCAACACTTCATGTGTGTACGCTACTGGAACAAGCATCGCATAAATTAATCAAAATTAGAAATGTTCTTATTTTTTTCGTAAGCTAACTCTAATATGGCGGAAGAAAAGCCATTTGGGGAACATTTTAACCTAAAATATTTTCTTCTTACTTTAGTGGGTACGATCACCCCATTAAAGTTTTTCTGCTAAATTTCACCGTTCACATAACCTTATAAATAACAAGCATTTTGCATACATATGAAAAAAAAAACAATTCTATGACTACGAAATAAAAAAAAACGTTTCTACAATAATTAAAAGAAAAAAAATTCAAAAAATGCATGGAACCTGTTTGAAATAGAACGCGTGACCTATAACCGCTTACTATTATAAAAGGCTTAATTTCTTGCTCTCTTGAAAAAATGGCTTGACAACATCTAAAAATATGCAAGGCCGTTCCTGACATTCGCGTCTACCTACCTGAATTTTGAGCTTTCACGCATGCGTACGTGCTATTTCATATATTTTTCAAAGTTCTTTTTTCTTGATTTTGGGCATTGCCTTGGGTTAGATTGGGTTAGTTTTGTTTGGTTGCGCCAAGTGAAGTGAAATATAAGAACGACAACACCGGGCTGCTGTCAAATGCGCAGGTCCGAAGGTCGAAAATTTGCGGTAGGTAGACGCGAGTGTTCCTGACGGGGGTGCAGCACGTGCACTCGCACGGAGCAGTGGAAATTAGGGGGCGCGCGGCCTTTTATTTACAACAAAGTTTATAAACCTGCTTTCAGTAAAAAATATGAAACCATAAAACAGAGTAGCAATTCAGGTTTAATGAAATACAATTAATCTTTGGTTTACAAAAATGAATATTACATATAAACCCAAGAGCTTCGTTTTTGCTATGTTTTGCTCATTCATTAAATTTAGTGGTGAATAAACAACGAAATTGTGTAATTTTTCGATATTGTTCAAAAATTATATGTATTTTTGCAGCATCAACTGTAAGGTGGGAGGTTTTGAATAAGAATATACTTGTATTAACTCTAAAAGCGTTAAGCCACAGTCGATGGGAAAGTCGAATGAATGCAATTAAATGTTTATAATTTCAAATTTCAAAATGTTTACAACAGTCTTAATAAAATAATCGATAACGAAAAGAGAGACATAAAAACGAGAAATATGGCACAAACATTAGCGGATAAATTTATTCAATTTAAATTTATTTGTTCATTGATAATTTGGCATGATCTTAGGCAAAAATTAACGTTGTCAGTAAGATGTCTCAAAATCCTAAAATTAATCTTTGCGAATGTCTAGCTGCTTCAAAAAATTTAATTTGTTGCAGAAGTTATCATATTGCCCGAATTCCCTCTTGTTCGCCAACGAAAAGTCCCACGTCATTGCTCGTACGAGTCAAATGACGAGTTCGCTGTTGATCAAAAACTAAATTTTAGAATAAATTTCTCTTTTCGTATATTAGATACCACAAAAAATTCAATAAAAGAAAGGTTTTCTTTCATAGAGAAATGTAACAATTTATCTAAGTACTTATACGAGTTTCACGAAATGGAACCTGAGTTTTTGCGAAAATCATGGAGAAAGAAATTTTTGGCAAATTAAAACTTATTAAAAATTTCTTAAGTAGTAGGCCTTAAGAAAGGTTGACAAACCTTGCCACTATTTCAATTAAACAAGATATGTGCCAAAACTTAGATCTATCGTAATAGATGATTTTGCAGCTAAGAAATCTCGAAGAGTTTTAGTTTTAATACGGCATTCTGATGCATTTTAATCATTTATATCTCGAAAACGAATTAGGGTAAAATTTTTATTTTTAAGGCGACTTTTTGTACCCACACTATACAGTATGCAGTATGTGCAAAAATAAATTCTAATTTAATAATAATCTTATGTCTCTTTTTTATTTTCTAATTTTAAAATATTGTCATTTAAACCAAGGGAGGCAGTTTCTCTTTTTGCACAGGGCGGCAGACGGCGCTGAAAATATGTATATTTTATTTTGAGCTAACGCCGAATTTCCGTGGCTCAACTCAATATATTGTATTTAATATTATATTTTTTATTTGCCATTTATTTTTCTCAAGCTCAAACTAAGCTGTCACATATTCGAGGAAATAGGGAGCGAGTACTGAACCAATATAATAATATAATAATTGCTAGCTCTATCAATTAAAAATACCTTTAAATATTACTTTCTCCTACCAACTATTTAAGAAGCTCTATTTGACTACCATAGCAAACAGTACAAATTTAGTTAAATGAATCACTTGCTTATATCACAAAAATTCATAAACTCTGCCTCTTATCGCTTATTATTTTAGTCTGGAAGCTTGCAAATCTTGATCCTGTAAGTTTCTGTTATCAAACCGAATCTCGACCAAAAAATACTGCATTACATGAATAATTATTACTACACGAAGAAAAACTAAAAATATCTTAATGATTAAATACTGGATGATTTTGAATGTTATTATAGGACCGCCATGGTATTTTTAACTTCAATACATTTTCTTTAATTATTACTCTTTAATGGCAAGAGGGGTTTTTTTTCGTTTAGCTTCACAACGTTTTTGAAAGTTATAAAAAAGTAAGAATGATCAGTAAATAGACGTCTCTTCTTATTACTGAAAGAGTTCATATGCGAAATAAATTAATTTTAGATATGTTAATAAAAACCGCAATAATATTAAATATCTTTCCTAGACTTACTTTCGTAGGCCCATAAACTTAAATTCCTTAAAGCCTCTAAATACATCCTGCTTTGTTCTCTACATAACACATTTTTTCCCTCAATAACTCCAAGAGGTAAATCAGGAAAAATGTCGATATTTTTTCCAAACGATGTATCCTTATTTTGAGCGAACACGGAATTCGCGCCAATAAGAATCAACGACAATTGCGCGAAGAAATGCATTTTGGTGGTATACGCGCGACCACCGCGAGTAAAAGTAGTTTAGGGTACTAACTAGGTAACGCTAAGAACGCTGCTCAAGTAAATGATGATCTTGCGGAGTGGTACCTGCATGGTGTTTTGCAATAACTTGGTCTGTTTGTGTTTGTGGCATTAATTGGTTTTGGCGAAGCTATTTTAGGCAGATATTCATGATGAGCCGGGACACTCCTAGTAGTGTACTTGAGAGGAGGTCAAATGCCTACTTGATTCGTCCTAGATTTCCTCTCGGACTCTTCAGCCGTCTAAGGGTTGCTGCCTGAAGTTGCCCGACTAAAATCTGTGATCCTGTTTTGCATGCTAGAATGCCAAAACCACTTACCTAATCGTCATCCAATTCTATGTCTAATAAAGTCTTAGCTTTATTTGACATTTTAGTTATTACAATCCACAGTCTATGATTCGACACCAAACCCATATCATTTTCAGGGCCACAAAACCAAAGAACAGTAATCAGTTCTACTATCTGCGTACTGGACGTCCAAAAATTTATTATGGTACAATTATTATAATACAAACAATATCCTCGTATATTACAGGTCAACCCTAATGGGTCTGTGAACATATATGGTAATACACCAATATCAATATCCTGAACGAGAAATGCTACGTATTTTAAACACGATTTTATATTATTACTGTTTGGGCTTGCAGATTGACTCCTAACTACAGTTGGCTCAAAAAAAAATTTTTTTTACGGGAAAAAGTTTTTTTTCCAGTTTATTTCCAAGAGTGTTGAAAAAACCAAAATATGTAAAAAATATATATTTTTTCTTGAATTGTATACAAAAACAGAACAAAAGTAAAAATAGATTATTTTACAAAAACAAACAAAAAAAATAGGAAATCTAGCAAATATATACTTACAAAATAAATAAAAAAAGAACAACAAAAATCTAGTCTTATACGATAGAAAAATTAAATAATATTTAAAAAAAAATAAATCTGTTTTAAAAAACGTATTACAAAAAAGAACAGAACAACTTTTATATCATATAAAAAATAACACACAAAATACAGAGATTATAAAAAATCATAAATTTAATCAAATTCTGAAAACACAATTTCGTCATCAGTGTTATCAAAACTACGATCATATTCTTCAGAATCAGATGAATCATCATTAAAACGGTATGTATTTGGAACACGAATTGAATATGCCGGCCGCAAAGCACCTCAGGCTGAGCCCATTGTGCACCCACCCACATACTAAATCAGTCGAGTTGCTCGGCCTTATTAACGAAGGCATACAGTTGCCTCGGCTTTGTTATATCCTCCGAGTTCAGAAAGTAGCCTCCGAAGTGCACCTGTCTCGCCCTAGCCAGACCAGGACAGTCCGCAAGAACATGAGTTCGGATCCTCTAGAACCTGCAGCAAGTTAAAATGCCTGAAGCGGCAGTGCCTTGTCAGGAGCCCTATCACAAGCCTCATGCCCCTTTTTTCAGAGCCATGAAATACCTCACTCTACCAGGCCCTGAATCTTCCAAGGCAAGTCCAGCCTGTCTCATTTCTGGGGTAGTCCGCCACAGATGCCTAGCTATGAAGGTATTGGCCATCATCAGCATAGTCGCATTTTTAAGGAAATATCTATCTTCTATTTATTGGTAATACAGGTAATCCTTGCTGTAACATTTTTACCGATATTCTCATCTACAAGGTAACCGTTGCTTCTAATTTGAACCAATGTTTCCACTGTTTTACCCAACAATCTATTTTTTTTCGAGTGTACGAGTTGAAATGTGGACTAGTTCCTTTCAGAGTCTGATGATGATGGAGTTAATTGTAGCAACCGACATGCCAGAATACCATGTATCTGTTCGCCAGCGACTCACCTATTAGTCTTTCCACTCTATGTTTAATAAAGCCTTAGCTTTATTTCACACTTTATTGATTACAATCTACAGCCTACGATTTGACACCAAACCCATTTAATTTTCAGGGACAAAGGACCAAAGAATAATCATTCCTACTATCTGCGCACTGGAAGTAAAAAATCTGCTCTTGCTTCTCTATACTAATCATAATATAAACAATGATTTCGTTTGCTACAGATCAACTCTAATCCTCTGTGATCCTGTTTGGTAATAAAAAGTATTGATATATTGCAAGAGAAATACTAAGTATTTTAAAAACGATTATATTTTGTTATAGTTTGAGCTTCAAGATTAACTCTTAAATGCAGCTTTTATGTATGATCAACAGCTCGAAAAACAGTTGTTTTCGGAAAAATCGGCTTTTTTCAGTTGTTTTTCGAAGAGGTGTTGAAAAAAACCAAAATATGCAAAAAAAAATTAAATACGATACAAAACAGAACAAAAACAAAAATAAATTATACAACAAGAAACAGGAACTAAATAGGAAAGTCTAGCAAATAGAAATATGACAAAAACTAAAAATATACTTACAAAATAAATAAAAAAGAAACTATCATCTTCTTATACAAAAGAAAAATGAAATAGTATTTAAAAAATAAATCTGTTTGAGCAAACTTATTACTAAGAAGACCAGAACAACTTTTATATCGGGCGATAAAGCCCGCCAGTCTGGGCCCATTGTGCACCACATACCAATTCAAATAGGTGGCCCGGCCTCCCTAGCGGAGGCATACAACTGCCTCGGTTGGACTTTTGTTACGTCGTCTACATTCAGGACGCAGCTTCAGAAGTGCACCTATCTTACCTTAGCCTAGCCAAAGCTGGACAATCGGCAAGAACATGAGGGGGGACGATTCATCATCCTCCAAGCACCACGTGCATTCCGGATTTACTACGATCCGCAGCAGGTACAAATACCTGCTTAAGCGGCAGTGCCCTGTGAGGAGCACTGTCACATGCCTCATGTCCGTTTTCTTCAGATCCAAGAAAGCCCTCACTCCACTAGGTGCAGGATCTCCTAAGAGATGTCCAGCTTCCTCATTAATAGAGTAGTTCCCCTCAGATCACTATCCATGGAACATATTGGCAAATTAATTGGTCACCATCATCATATTCGATGTCTAAGCTCCTATTTGTCGATAATGCTGGAACATTTTTTACCGATATTCTCATCTAGAAGGTATCGCTTGCTTCTAATTGCAACCAATTTTTCCATTGTTTTACCTAACAAACTATTCCGTTTTTCTAATGAATGAGTTGTAATGTAGACTAGTTCCTTTCAGAGGCTGATGATGGAATTAATTGTAGTAAAACGGGTTTTTTTCTGGCTGTTTCCAGAACTCAAAAAGGAACGCCTGGATTTAGATTACTCTAAACTAAAATTAATTTTTTCACATCGCTATTATCGGGCTTAGGATACCAGGAAAATTATGTATCGTACAGTGCTTGTCCTGTCCCTTTTCAACCATCAACAACTTTGCATGCGTTAATGAACCTTGTCTTGAGACTATTGATATAAGGCATATTCAAAAAGTGTAAAATAGTTTACGTTTCTATTGCATATCGACTGAGAGGCTAAGTATATTTGACAGACATATTTTATTTGCACTTTAATATGTTATTTTACAAAAGCAAAAATTTTAGATATTTATATACAATAATTGAATTTTACTACAATTTGTGGTCACTGTAAAAATATATTTAAAAGATTATTTTCGTACAATAACCCATTTTTAGAATACTGACCGTTCCTGTCTACAGAAGCTCTAAACAGAAAAGTATTTGAAAATCATTAAGTCCAAAATGGGATGCTTCACTCTTTTAATCAATTAATCATTAGAAGATCTTTTGTTTCTGATTACCTATTTAGCTCCCCGCTTTTTCTTCTCTTTCATTTAAATTTTTTCCTTATTAACGTATATTGTTTATTTTTTTATGTTCTAGTGGCTAGCCTGCCACAGTTTCCAAGAGGTTGGATTTGAATAAAAAAAATACGGAACATTAGCAAAGTTTAAATCAAAGCTGTGACTTTCTAACCAAGGTTTAGACAGACACTATTGCCACAGTTTATTCAATCTTTGGACTCTATCTAGTCGTCTTAATCATGGTTAATATACATTTTTTCCAGTACTGACACATATTACAGATATTTTTGTTATTATTTAAGCATTAATTATAATATATATTTCATAATTGCTTATCTATGTATTAATTATTTCAATCAAGTTACTTTTTCTTGGAAATCTTGCAACATTATTTGCTTTTTGTCTTGTCAGGTAGGCTTGATAGCTATCAATTTGTGTTGATTTTTGTGTCAAATCTTTATTATTGACCTTGGGCAATAATTGTATTGATTGATAAGAGGTAAAGAAAAACAATCGCCTAATAATGGTTGATATTAGAGTTAGTAGTGGAAATAAGTATTTGTCAATGTCGCTAACAAATAGATAACATTTAAGGTACCATTGAATTATGCAATTTACACCCTGGAGCCAGGACCGAAGAGGTCCTACATTGAAAATTTCATTAAGACCCTGGTGGAGGGAAAGGTAAAAAAATTGTTCCAAAAAATAGAATTATGTGCTTGAAGTTTAATGAATTTTTTGATGAATGGTCCTTTAAAAAAAATTGCAAATTTAAGATATTTTCTAGTAATTTTTCCAACAAATTTCAGCAGGAAATAAAAATGTATTCATTTAAGTCGCATCTTGGGATAGTCAAGTCTTTTAAACATGGGTACTATAATAGGAACTCATCAAATTTGCAGATAAATCATCTAAATATGTATTTTGCTAATATAAACTCCTGAACAAAAAACCAGACAAAATTTCGTTTCAGCACAATTTTAAAAAGCTTGTAAATTTTGCATCAGTTTTGATAATTTCTTAATCGAGTTGTAAGCACCTTTATCTTGATTATTACCTGATACCGATTTTGCAAAAAGCTAATCAATTTTGTGTTATACAGTGTAGAACCAAATGCTGCATTTTGCCCTAAATTACTGAACACTCTGTGGAAAAATATAACAACTAAATGATGGATCTATGTATGACATTTATATACCTTTTTTTTTAAATTTATATCAATATCTTTATTTTTTAAGTAAACACGAATTTTTAAAGGGAACTTTAGCTGCAACTTTTGATAACAAAAATGCAAACCCTGTTATATTATAAAAACATTATATTAAAATGTATTGTTTTACGTTTTTGTTATTGTGGTAAATTGCATAGTTCCCCTTAAAAATAAAGATTTTCATATCAATAAATAAAAATAAATCTTAAAAATGACGAGGCTTGAAAATGTCATACATAGACTCACTATTTGGACGTTAAATTCTTTTACAGAGTGTTCATAAATTTAGGGCAAAATGCAACTCTTGATTCTACACTGTATAACACCAAATTCGTTAAAGCTTTTTGCAAAATCAATATCAGATAATAATCATGAAAAACCGCCTGCAACTTGAGAAAAATGTTATCAAAATCGATGCAAAACTTTTTTTTTAAGATTAACTTCGAACGAAATTTTGTTTGTCCGATTTTTTGTTGTCCAGGAATGTATATATAATTATTATCTTTGCTGTAACATTTGGATCATTATTAGCAAATTTATTATGTAGTGTTGATAAACGCCAATATACTTTATGGTTTAAGAAATAATTTGTTAAATAATTAAACCTAAAAACCATATCATGTTTCGCTCTTGTATCCAAGAAAGTTTTATTTTTGGAAACCACAAAAGTTGTTATTCGTAGTCTTATTGGAAATTGGAGTGAGAAAGAACGTATGGCGTCGTAGATATTTCTCTGTTATGTTTTTATGCGTTCAGAAATTAACAAATGATGATTTAGTAGTACCTATATTATATTTTTTACATTCGTCTATATATGTATTCTCAAAAAATAAAAATAATCTTGTAGTATTTATTTATTTATTTATTAACAAACTTAATAACAATTAACAATTATCATGAATAATGAACAAACGCAGATGATAGTTTAAAATATATTGGCCTTTTTTGAACTGTAAAAAAGGTTCGAAATGGAATCGCAGTTCAAATTGAGAACGTAATACAACGAGCAGTAGATGTAACGAAACTGAGCTTACAAAAATTGTGAATAATAGGAAGAATGGTATAAAATTATTTTAACTTACAGGTAAAAATTAAAATACTGACAATTTAATGTACTTGTTCATGAAAAAAATACTGCCTGGATGTATATGTTAACACATCAAAATGAAATTACCCATCCAAAAAATTAAACATACAAACTGAAAAAAAATCACACCATATTGCATTGCCAAGTTAATGTAATTATAACGATATGATTGAATACTAAAATGACCATCATAAAATAAAATTGGCAAGAACAAGAAAGCTTAATCAGTCTCTTCAGTATTTTCAGATTCAGAACTAAAGTCAGAGATATTATCTTTGTCGCCGTCGTTTTCGTCAGTCGTAATTACAACTGGCGGAATATCAGAGATATCACACACTCGTATTGCCTCCCAACTCTCTTGAATTATCTTTTCTGTATGAATAACATATTTTTGCCAATGATATATAGAAATTTTGTTTATTACCCTTTCCCATGTAGCCAGAACTTCTGAAGGTCACCCCTTAAGATTGGAGATATTGATCGTATTTTCGTTTATATTCTGACCATACCACTTCAATAATTGCATTAAACTGGCAATGGTATGGTGGCAGTTGCAGAATTTTGTGTCCTAAATGTTTAACATATTCATCAAGTAAGTATTTTTTCACTAGGGCAGTTTCTGCGTGCAATACTCCATATTTCATCTTTCATGGCCTTTTCTGGAAATTCAATATTCTTTTTCTTCAACCATTCGATCAGTCTCTGCTTTGTCCAAGATTTTCTCGGGATTTCTACTAATAATCCAGAATGGTAACTTGCATTGTCCATGATTATGAATGACTTGGGGGGAAGATTCCGAACCAGCTGAGTTTTAAACCAGTTTTCGAAATTTTTCCTGCTCATATTGTCATGATAATCCCCCGTCTTTAATCCACTTATGAATATTTAATTCGCGCCCTTGATGAAGCCATCTTTAGTGCCGGCGTGGACCACAATATAACGATGACCTTAAAACATTAAAGATAACTCAATTTCACTTAAACGTCAAAAATATTCGAAATCATTCTACCAGAACATGAAAATATATTAATAAGTAATGTTCCATGCACATAGTACATAGAGTCAAATTCCCTCATATTGCTCTACTTATGAATTTTTTTAACGAAAAAAAAATCAAAAATCATTTGGATTGTTTGGGAGGTACGGCGCTTTATAAGGTCTCGGCGGAACAATATTATGAGCTTCATAATCTGTAATAATCCTTAAATACGTCAAATTAATATTTTGCATTCCTAGGCTATATATTGCTTATTTTACATCTTCACTGTTTTTTCTTGAATCCGTGTGCTTGGTGTCATCTTGCCAGCTACTACGAAATAATCCCTTGCTAAAGATCCACGTCTCGTCAATGAAAACTGGAGTAAAACCCGAGTACATCCACCACCGGATGTACTCGGGTAAAACCTTCCGGACCTAAATGTCTATTTTTGATATACTCCTCTAAAAAATAGTAACAGTTTACTATATGGGCGCACGCTAAATTTTGCGATGTATGTACTTTAAACTATTAAACTCAATAAAAATGCGCATTTTAAATCGTTTTTTGATGACGCAATCGTATATTAACCAATATTTATATTATACAGGGCGTTCTAAAGCAGCAACCGTTTATTAAATAATTACCCCTGGCCTAATTGTTTACTATATGGACGCACGCTAAATTTTGCGATTCTTGTACCTTAAATTGTCAAATTCGATAAAAATGCTCATTTTAAATCGTTTTTTTTTTATGGCGGAAACCCATGTTAACCACTATTTATATTATACAGGGAGTTCTAAATCATAGACCGAAGCTAACTCAGACGAACTAAAAGTAAACAATAATGGCTTTAAATAACCAATTTTAAAGAAAACCAACTAAAGCTAAGCAATTAACTAAAACTAACCAAAACTATTTGAAGCTAACTAACGCGTAGCGCGCTTGTCTCTTCACTATCAAAAAAACGATTTAAAATGCACATTTTTATCGAGTTTGACACTTTAAGATACAAAAATCGGAAAATTTAGCTTGCGCCCATATAGTAGACAATTACGAAAAAATTTATTCTTCTATGAACAATATCTGGCAAGTCCATCAAATATTTTCTATTATTTGATTTTTTTCACTTGAAGCTAATACTTTTGATCCATCTTCTTAAGGAGTCGATGGAAAACTCAAAATATTATTTTTTCCCCTGAACTTTTGTCTTATTGTTGCCAATGTTATATATTCTTTTCTGGCGTACATAGAATAAATTGTGTCCCCAATTATATTTATCAAATATTTTGTAATTTTGTGTTTTGCGGTCTTTTGCTTGGAAGACATACTGGAAGCGTAATCCTGCTTTGATTTTATCCCATTCTTCTTTATACTGGGGATCGTTGTTGGGCTCAATTTTTATTGCATTTGCGGCTCGCTGTATCACTTTCTCAATTTGAAGTGCGATTCCGTTTCGGACTTATTCCTTTTCCAGTTGAAAAAAAAACAATATATTTAAAATTATCCGTTGCGATTGTTCAGTATACCTATTATATCTTTTTCTCGGCATTATTTAAAACTTTTCGAAATAACTTTCGACAAGTTGACAAACCTATGTTTTTGATTGACAGTGATGGATACTTCATATATCCAAGTATATAAAAAATTAATAATCATCGGACACCAATTTTTTTCAAAAGTTTGTTGTCACCGCCGCGCCGCCGGCGCGCCGCTTGGGAATATACTATACAAAGCTAAATAAAAATGACGTCATTACAAATGGGTATAATTCCGACTGTAGTAGCTGACGTAATCACGGGGGAATTTATGGCGACAAATGTCAAATATCAAAAACTCAGCAGCAGATAACTTTTGGCAGCTGCCACGCTCTAATTCGTCAGGGGCAGAGGCTCTAGAGACCCTAATATTTTCCTGCTTATGTTTTTTTCCTCCTAAATTCCATTGGACTTTTAACATCAGTAACAATTATATTTTTTATTACGTTCCTATGGGACTTTTTCGGCCAAGATTCATTGGTCTTATTAAAAGGTGCTGATTAGAACCATAGGGGCAATTCAAATGACAAGTAAATGATATCTGCGTTATTGGGAATTTTCTTTGCCCCTGGCTCAGAATTCAGGCCTTGATATTAATATATTAGATATGTTTGATTACGTATGCATGTAATATATAACAGTCAATCTATTAGGCTAATCTAATATGTACAATCGGCAACAAAAGTTATATTCTTGCGAAAAATTTTACCTGTTTGGATTAGTAGGAATGGATATGGAGTACAAAATCGAGTCACATGTTGGCAGTGGGTTAGTTGAGATTATATCTATTACTATCAGTTCTTTTCAATATATACTAGTACCGCTATATCGGCTAAGCTTTGTTATAATACAAGAAATATGAAATTTTATTAAGGGGCATTACTATTATTTCTGACTGTACTAGTACTAGATTAAACCTTCGATAATATTTTTATCGCAGCTTAATTACAGTATTGTTAAAACCTTGGCGAATAACGGTGTATTGCAAAAGGCATAAACTAAATATATGATTAATATTATAATTACTATATGAAAGGGATTTTTATATACCTACCTTTCTAAAAATACTTGCATCTGAGTAAAAATCTTTGAGTTATTAAAATTTAACCAAAGGAGTATCTAAAAAATACCTTCAGAATAGATACGAATGAAGTATTTCATGCAGATTATATTGCCTCTAATCATAAAACCGTTATTGGAGTAAATAAACACTTCTTTAGGTGCGTTCAGCACACTTTTCCTAAAAGTAAATTAAACTGAGCCGTCATCTAACGCTCATTCGGTTATTGTTTACTTTGATCATTTTGTTCTCGAAAACGGCTGCGAATGGGCATTTAGGTTTTGGCACGTATTTAGACAACACTTGGGAGCAGCCGACCGTCATTAGTTTTTGGTTCGTTTATAAGCACATTCATGTGCGACTTCTCAAAATAATTAATTTTGATAAAGTTTACTGAACACGTTCCTTTCGACAGTCTGCCGATCCCTATTGAAATTGGTGAGAATCGGGAAATGGCGAGTATTTTTTGAGCGTGAATATTTTTGAGAAAGGGGTCAATTTGGGCCCTTTTAGCCCCCAAAAAGTAGCGACGGTCGAATAAACCGAGACGGCACTTCGACAAGGAAATTCTAGAAGATAACTCTCTAATTGCTTCTCTCTTTCGAAAATGTCGAGACGGAAAATGTATGTATGCATCAAAAAATAAGGTTTTTGTTTTTTCAGGGAAGAATTATTTTTTATAGAAAAGCTGATCACTACGCCAAAAATCGTACAAGGGGACACTTTAGAAATGATGATGCCTTTATAGATTTCGAGTTTTGACACGTCAGGTCACCACATTTTATTTTATTTCTGAAAAGAACAAAGAGCTTCGGAGATCCAAGAGAAGAACATTTAGATCCTTTTGTGAAGGAAAAGATGAATTAGCACCGTCCATTCTTCTACAAAAAGTGATATCCAAGGAGCACTCAAATGAAATCAGCCTACTAAAGAACAGAGCCCAAGAAACCTATGCTGAGACACCTGAAGAAAGTCTAAGGATTCTTCTAGCAACATACTTTCCAGAATAAAACATAATAGCTAAAGAAGAGCTGGCACAAGAAGACGAGCCCATTGAAATCGTTCAGCGGCCCACAAAAGGGGTAAAAGGTCTAGCCAACAAAATATTTACAAAAACACAATCAGATGGGCGATACATAGCTTTAAACCCTACAAATCCCCGGGAGTAGATGGAATCTTTCCAGTCTTGATACAACAAGGTATAGAGCTCCTACTACCACACATTCAATCAATCTTCACAGCCAGCTTTGCACTGTACTACATTCCCAAAAATGGAGGAAAGTTAAGGTAGCGTTCATGCCAGGCGACGATCATAAGAGGAACCAAAGTCTTACCGCTCCAGTAGCTAACCTCCTTCCTTCTTAAACGATGGAAAAGATCATCGATAGGCATGTCAGAAGCAAGTTCCTTTCTAATGGTCCACTGCATGCAAAACAAATCACTGGCTGAAAAAGAAGTGACGGTGTGTGAATTTCTAGACATAGAGGGTGCATTTGACAACACCTCACATGAATCCATTCAGCGCGTCACAATCCGCAGAGAAGTGGAACCAACCCCTACACAATAGATAAAAATCCATGTTAACCAGCCGTGAAGTCACAGCGGCCATTGGATAAACTGCCGTCACAGTCAAAGTAATAAAGGGATGCCGCCAGAAGGGGCCTTATCGTACATGCTTTGATCTCTGGTTGTTGACGAACTACTGTTGAGACTGACTGAAGCAGGCTTTGAAGTCCAAGGTTACGCAGATGACGTAGTTATAATAATAAGAGGTAAGCATGCCAACATTCTCTCAGAACATATGCAAAGTGCACTCAACCTTGTTAGCACATGGTGTACACAGTAAAGCCTATCACGTAACCGAAATACCTCAAATCAGTGCTATAGATGTGGCAAGACTGGACATTTCAAATGGGACTGTCGAGTACAGATATTCCGGGAGCCACTAGAAGTTAGACCATGTAACCGAAATGCTATAAATCAATGCTATGGATGTGGCAGGAATGGACATTTCAAAAGGAACTGTCGAGTCCGGACTACGCCTGCTGAGTGTGGTGGGTAAAAACAAAGGAAATGACAACACAGCAAAAGCTAACAAGGGTACAAAGGCTTGCATGTCTGGGTATAATAGGGTCTATGAAAGCGTGCCCCACAGCAGCTCTAGAAACCCTACTAGACCTTCCGTTGCACATATGCATAGAAAAGGAGGTCTGGACAAGTGCGCATAGAGTCACTCAGACACAAAAACTGAAGTAAGGAAACCTGACTGGTCACCTTAAAATTCTGAAGGACATCCAGATAGAGGCGATGACCAAATCAACCGATACAATGGAAACAAAACTCAATTTGGATCGCTCCTTTGAAGTGGTTGAAGACCGCAATACTACAGGGGAAATACTAAGGCAACTAGAGAGGGGATCACTTGTCTGGTACACAGATGGATCAAAGATGAAAGAAGGAGTGGGATCCGGAGTTTACGAACCTAGGTATCGAATCTCTGCACCTTTAGGAAACATTCCCACCATGTTTCAAGCAAAACTAATTGTAGCCATCTCTGAATGTGCCAAAAAAAGCTTAAGGGGTGCAAAGATCTATATTCTATCAGATAGTCATGCAGCCTTAAACGCGCTAGCATCTAGCAGAATCAACTCCCGGCTAGTGTGGAATTGTCAGATGGCTGCAGATCAACTGGCAAGCAGAAACACTTACCCTAATGTGGGTACCAGGGCACGAGAGTGTGGGAGGCAACGAAGCCGCTGACCAGCTCGCACGGAATCGTGCATAGACTGCCTTTTGTGGGCCTGAACCATTCTGTGGCATCACTAGAGGGCACGTAATGAATGAACTCAAATATTGGGAAAAAGGCGGAAAGAGATACCTTGGACTAATGCACCTGGGCAGAGACAGGCCAAAAGACTCAGCTCTCACTCGCCTAAGTGCACAAAAAAGCTTCTCAAACTACAAAAAAGATGAGATAAAACTGGTCGTAGACCTTCTCACTGGTCATGGCCCCTGGAGGTACCATCTCAAGAAAATGGTGAAAACCACGGATGAACAATGCAGATTCTGTCAAACTATGGCTGAAACGTCAGAGCACCTACTCTGCGAATGTCAGGCACTGATTCGCCAAAGGTTGAGTCATCTCGAAAATGCCCTTGTGGCACCTGGAGATCTACAAAAGCTCAACCCTCGAAAGATTCTGAGGTTCTCGAAAGAGATAGGAATTTTCATGTAGCATAGAAGAGTATACACACAAGATCAATTGTGGTCGACATGTTGAAGGGCAAATCTTGCCGAGCGACCCCTCTACCATACCGTACCATACCATAATTCTGAAAAACTGAATAATCTGAAGCAACTAAACGTTTGTACATTAAAGAGTAGGCTTACAAGTAAAACATACCAAAAAATCGCATCGATACGGCTGAAAATCCTGAAATGGTGATTTTTCATTTTCAGTTTGAAAAATCTAATTTAATCGTACGGGCCAACCAAAACTAGCTATTTCCAAAAAAACAATCCCAGATTTGTAAACTTCGATATCGCTGCACTAAAGGGTTCTTTAACAATTTTCCGAGATTGAGAAATATGAGAAAATTGATGTTAAAGGGAGACATGTAGAAAATCGTAAAAACATTTTATAGTTTTTAATATTTCGGCATTTTTACGAGTTTGAAGCGCTAGCTTTGCTTTTGATGCATCATTGGAGGAATACAATATGTGGACATGACTTTTAAGTTAAAATATGTAGATTTATACATTTATTTGGATAAAATCAGTTTGAAAACGGATTGAATCTGAAAAAATGGACCAGGATTGGAACATATGGAAATTTTTTGGTGATTAGGTGCAGTTTCTACCGATTTAATGGCAGATTTCGTGGTAAAATTTTACGTTCAGCATATCGGTGCCTATAGTTCTTGTGATAAGTAAGTAGATTTATTTGCTTGAAATCTCATTTAAAACGATTTAAAACTAGGAAAATGGACAAGGATTGAAGAACTTTGTTATTTTTCAAGTGAGAAGCACCAGTCGCTGATTTTGTGAAAGATTTCGAGATACAATTTTAGTTTAAACTAAACATTGAAGTCAGCATTTGTGGTAAGTACATTCAAAATATTTGTTCACATTGCGATTATTCCGATTATTCTCCCCTTTTTTGTCTTTTACACAAATTTTGTGGATATTGCACACTCTATTAAGTATTATTTGTTGATTTTCTTGTGCATATGGGCCATTATTACTAAAAGGACAACTTTCTTGTCACCAGCATCTTTTTCTGAAGCCAAAAAGTATAGATTTTTTTGAGCTTCGTTTTAGTATTAAAAAACTTATAACCGCAATAACAAAATACGTAAATCTAATTTTTTTTTTCTTTTTATGTAAACCCTAAAAAATTCACCTCCGTGATCCGTCGCTCTCTTTGACATTTGTGTTGCTAAAACTGGAAAAAAGTAATTAAAATATCTTAAATCGGGAATGTTTTTGTTGAAAGTTTTTAAGACAAAAAATAAAAACTAAAAAAGCAACTTTTAATTGTATTTTACACTATTTTATGCTCATTTGACTACTTGTCTCTTGTTGTAACCATCATCTCCGTTATCAGCACGAAAATTCTTAGTAAATCCATTAGAGGGCGCCGCTGTTGCCATTACTACATAAGAAGCTGATTGCAGTTATGTTAAGTATAATTTGAGCCACAGAAGGAGAGTGTTGCTCTCGCTGATTAGTTACTAAACATGTGTTTTCTATTACTTTTTACATATTGTAAAGCATCCGGCACCACCACCCTTAGCAAGATTCCTAGATAAGTCCCAAAGATTGAATATATATATTTTTAGATGTTTAATCTGTGGAATATGCTATCTTAAAATATATAAACAAATGGTTATTATAAGTATTAACTATTTTTTTGCATCAAAAAAATAATAATTTTCACCATCTCCGTGATACCACCTCCGTTATCTACTAATGATAACGGAGGTGACCATTGATCACGGAGGTGGTGATATTTGTATTAAAGGACGAAAAAAGTATAGATAAGCCTAAAGAGTACTACAATTTTTTAACAAATAAAACAGCTTTGATTAAGGGATGTGCACGCTACTTTTGCACATTAATCTATTTTTCTATTTTTTAAATTTCTAATATGGCAAAAGGAAAGGGATCTTCTGTAGATGCAGCCGTTGAGAAGCGACGAGAACAAGTTCGACTGAACATGAAACGGATGAAGGAAAGAATAAAAGCGGATGCAGAAAAATATGAAAAATAGAAACAAAAAGAGAGAGAGAGCGGTAGGAAAGTGATTTCTGAAATGAACGATAGAAAAAAAAGATCCATTCGCAAAAATGGGAAAGAACGTTATCGAAGATTCAGCTTAAGGAAAAAAGAAGCTGCAAAACAGCAAAAGACCCCTTGAATTGAAGTGATCAGCATACTCCAAGTAGACAAAAATTATGTGGCAGAAATATAGCAAGAAAAAATCGAGAGCAACTGAAGGAAGAAAACAGAGGATTGCAAGGAAAAGTAGAAAAGCTTACGAAAAAAGTAAAGAAATATAAAAAAGAGCCGAAAGGGCACAAACTGCTAGTAAGTAAGACAGATAGCCCAAATAGGGAAGTAACAAACTTTTGAAAGATTCCAGAAATGTAACAGAAGTTGTAAAACGTAAATTGCTTTTCGGGGAGGTCATAACTACGCAACTTAAAGAAAATTTTAAAACCACAAAATCATCGAATAAAAAAAGAGATTTAGCTAAGTCGGTCAATGGAAAATTAGTTAAGAAATACAAGTTCGCTAAAACACTGTCCGCAATATCATCGTCAAAGTTAAAATAAACTGCCTAAACATGTTTACAAAAAATCATTATTAGTACGACAGGCCATACAAAAATTTTTAGAAACAGACGAACGTAGCCGTATTCTTCCAGGCAAAAATGACTTGATCACAAGAAAGAAGAATAAGAAATAAAAAGGCTGCTGAGTGCTGAATGATTCTTTGTTGAATTTATACAGAAAATTTAAAGTAGAGAACCCAAAGTTTAGCTCCTTAAGTTATACTGCTTTTTGCCGCTATAAGCCATTTTGGATTTTATCGTCTAGGCAAGAACATGATTGTGACACCTGCCTATGCATTATACACAAAAATATGTTATTTATTGTAAAAAAGCTGCGAATGTTGAATATAATAGATCACAGTTTTCCTGATCAATAGTGATCAACTGTGTAAATCCTTATGCTGTGAAAATGAACTAAAGGAAAACTACCTATCTAGAAATTGTATAGGCTGCAAAAATGTTCCAGAACAGAAGGTAACATATAAACCTTGGAGAGTGAAAAAAGAAACAATTACCATTAAAGGTCTAGAAAAGATTGCACAAAAAAACAGTTAAAGAAGGGATCAAAGTAACTTCCGAAGAACTTACCACACCACTGAAAGAGAAACTACCCAAATATATGGTATATTTAGGAAATATTTTCCATCAGTACCAGATTTTAAAACAACTGAAAACCAATTTGTCCGCCAATTCTGTAGGGATTCGCATGAATTTTCCCGCGAACTATCAATGTAAATATACGCAGGAAGTACAATCAGCGCATTTTGGTGGGTCAAGACCGCAGGTATCTCTACATATTGTGATATTTTATTACCAATATCAAGAATCTAAGTCGGTGGTACATAAAAGTTGAGTTACCGTTTCTGATAACCTAAGACACGACCCTGTAGCAATTTATGCGCATTTACAACCTATATTTACAGAAGTTCTTAAAGTAGTGCCAGATTTAAAATGCGTACATTTTCAAAGTGATGGACCAGCAACGCAGTATAAAAGTAAGGAAATGTTTTATTTTGTCGCAAACCATATATCCAAAGAATTAAATCTTAATGAAGTGTACTGGCATTTAAGGTATATGCGTGATCAACTTGGGATGCTTGGTGAGGTCTGCAGGTAATATAATCGTCCTGCTGACATTCTGGAGTATACATCATTTAAAAAAACATATAATAATGCGATTAAAACAGCTAAAATAGCCCACAATGATAGCATAATTGTGTCAGCTAAAAATCCAACAAAAGCAATGTGGAAAATCATAAATAAATCGAGAAACTTAGACACTCACGAAAAAATTAGTTCACTTCTCTCACCTTCCGATTTCAATAACTATTTTTGCAGCATTGCACAGAATCTCACAAGCAAAATAGATCCAAGTGAACATAGTCCTCTACAAAATCTTGAACACATGGCTCCTCCACTCAATGTTTTTATCTTTTCCCCTGTGTCTTTAAATGAAGTTAGAGACATCATAAATAACATTAAAAATAAAGCTAGCTGTGATATGTTTGGTCTGAGAATTGAATTAATTAAATCTGTCAAAAACTTAATAATCAGTCCTTTAACTAAATTAATAAATTGCTGTTTTAGTCAGAATATCTTTCCTGACATACTAAAGAAGGCTCTTGTTGTGCCTGTCTATAAAAATGGTGACAAAAATGAGGCCAAAAATTACAGGCCCATCTCTTTGTTGCCAGTATTATCTAAAATTGTTGAAAAGTGCATGGCATTGAGCTTGGTGAAGTTCTTTGGGGGGAACAGATGCTTTACGGAAAGTCAGTTTTGTTTTCGAACGGGCAGGAATACTAGACTGGGTATATTAAACCTTATTGCCGATATTCTTGATTCTTTTGATAATCTCCAATATAATGCTGTTCTTTTCTGCGGCTTGAGTAAGGCATTTGACTGTGTCTCCCATGAACTTTTGCTGAGCAGGCTAGCCAACTATAATTTTAGCACAGATAGTGTTAAACTTGTCAATTCCTATCTAAGTAATAGATCCCAGGCTGTCAGGGTGGGTGGGGTGTGTTCTGAGGAAAGGGTTGTGAACATAGGTGCGCCTCAAGGATCTGTCCTAGGGCCGATTCTATTCCTAATTTATGTAAATGATCTTCCTCTAAACAGCGATAAAGGAAAATACACCCTTTTTGCGGATGACACCACCATTTCCCGGTCAGTGGGATCAGTTGATCAGGCAGTTGTACAGCTTGAAGCTATACAGGCAAGAGTGAAGGACTGGTTTAACGCAAATATGCTCCTCATGAATAAAGACAAAACAGAAAAATTGGTTTTCTCCCTCAGAGATTCTAGAAACGTTAATGAAAATAGGGAGAGTGTTTGGTTCCTTGGAGTGTACATTGACCCCACTCTGAGATGGGATGTCCAAATCAATCAGGTTTCATCAAAGCTTAGCAGGGCTCTTTTTGTCCTTCGTAACCATTCCCAAAATGTCTCGGAAAATGTTATGAAAACATCGTACCATGCTATATTTCATTCTGTAATGACATATGGTGTTTTGGTTTGTGGTCACTCCCCACTTGTGGCCAGAATTTTTGGGTTACAGAGAAGGGCTATCCGAATCGTGGCAGGTCTGGGTTTCAGGGAGGATTGCAGATAAGCATTTAAATATTTTAATATACTTACCTTACCATCTCACTACATACTAGAGAATTTGATGTATGTGAAGGACAATGAGGATAAATTCGGAGTGCATGGTGGGGTCCACGTTTAAAACTTACTCATCCCAGCTTATCATAGGTTGAAAAGGTGTCAGGATGGCTCAGGCTATCTATCTATAAAATTCTTCAATGCTCTTCCAAATTCCATAAAGAGCTTGGAACGAGACACATTTAAGAGTAAAGTTAGGCAGATTTTGTGTTTAAATTGTTTTTACTCATTTGATGAGTTCTTAACACATATATTTTGATGTTTTCTATTTTTAAACAAACATTTTAGTCTGGTTTTATTGTATTATTCTACTGTAGTTTAATTGTATTGTGTCTAACAGCAAGCTTGTATTGTACTTATAATTTTATAATTTTAACAAATATTTAGGGTTTAAATTGTGCAGATGCTTAGGCTAAGTTTTTTAGTTTTATAACTGTGTACTAATTGTATTATAATAGTTTAATACTATTTTTGACGAGTGTAAATACCTATGTATAATGACATGAAATATATTGAGTATTGACTATTAAGTGAGTCTGGTCATGAAAAGGACGGTATAAGCGCAGTTGTGAAGCAATTAACAGATTCACTAGCTGCTAGGAGAACTGATATGCCAAATTTCCAAGCACTAGTTGACCTCTTAAGTGTTCATAAAAAAAGGTCACAGTACATATGGTCAGTAGTGAACAAATAAACCGATATGATCATTTATTACCCGACACCATCAAATCTTTTAAAGGAACTATGCAAATACATGGATTAATTTGGTTAAGTAAAAACCCGTCCTTTGTCCTTTACAGTGTGTTACTCTTAGCTGCTTAGAATGCCCACCATGCTCATTATCACTTGTGACTTATTGACTACACTGTTGCCAGCAGTATCCTTTTTATTTATTTTCACTTACCTACTTTTTTATTGCATTATTTTTGCCTATTTTAAATTTTTCATTTTCTTTAACTTTGTAATTTTTTTTTGTAAGAAGGGACAATAAATGTTCGACTTCGATACCATGACGTTTATTCATCATCAGATTCTGATGAGGAAGCAGTTTTGCTTTTGTGGTTTCCAAACCATTGGTACTGGGCGACCAGTATTTTTTTCCGATAATGAGCTGGGTCAGTTTCAAGCCATAGAATAGTCACAGATTTCAATACCATTAAGGGAACTTGGGTTTCGATTATTTGTTGATTTTCGTTTATTGTGTTTAATCTCTCTATTTTCTGTGCTAGTTTATTTATTTTTGGTTATTTAGTATATTTTTGATGTTTCTTTTTGTATTTTTTTTTTAAATAAATCGTTTAAAATATCAACTCCGTTATCACGTTTGGGTTAGTTTGCCACCTCCATAGTCATTTTTACAAAATTTCAATAAAAAAGCAAAATTAAGCTTAACCATTATCGAAATCAAATAAATCGCCATCTTGGTTATACATAGACAATGAAAGTATTCAATTTAAGAGGTATTTTTTTTAAATTTTGACTTCAAAAAGTACCCTTGTACTGATAATGTCCCATATACGCTGGGACTTAATAAGTAAATGCTATTTCTTATATAGTTCTTAAGCTCTTTAAGGTTTTTACTTCTGTCGTGTAGTATTAAGCACCCACACCGTTTTTTTACTTCATCCACTATCAATTTACGAAACTTTAAGTAAAATGGCTTTGCACATTCTTACATAAACCTTTCATTTTCATTTTCTACATGATTTTCCGATATAGCCGAAAGTAACACATTGTTGAGTTCTCTATAAAAATGAACATACCATTTTATTCGCCAGTTGTTAAATTTTCATGAGTAATTTTAGCTGAAAAGGTTAAATTATTCAATAATTTATAGGATGCTACATTAATCCTTAACATGTAGAACTTTTTCTAAAAGTTAAAGATCAATTTTTTCGAATTAAGGCGGCGAATGCAATCATGCTAACCCATATAAAGGCAATGACTATATTCAATGTAATGAAAATGCAGATGAAGCTTTAGACATTTATTTGAATAGGTATGGGCATTTTGTATTTCCTTCTAGTCAAGATTTATAAAAGTCTATTACTCGTAGATACCCAGAAAGAAGGTAGCCGGTGACGCACAGCTTCCTGTGCAGAATTTTTAAACTGATATTTAGAAAATATATACACAGAAAATAATTTTGAAAGAACCATATTATGGTCTGGTGAATCTCAATTTACCAGTAGCGATATATTAAATCGGTAGAATACTAGGTTTTTGTCTTAGGATAACCAGCATAATATGTATAATATTTCCAAGGGAACAAAACAGATTGGGCTGTAGCGTTTCATGCTTTATACTGGGCAAAAAAATAATATATAATATATTTGAATGGAGCATTACTGCAAATAAATATTTAGAAATTTTAGAAAATATTGTGTCGAAAATAATGGAAGATTTAGCGAGCATTATTTACTTGTATCTGCAAAGGACAGAGCTCCCGCTCACAATGCGCAAAACCTAAACGATAGTTTTTCCAGAAACATATGGACCTGGCCGACCAGATCACCCGATTTGTAGGTTTTGGATTTATTTTTGTGGGAATCCCTTCAAAATAAAATTTATACCATCTAGTACCAAGCTATGGAAGATTTAATACATACCATCGAAAGATCATTTAGAGAGTTACATAACATAAAAATATTTTAACAATATTCTATTATTTATAAGTACTGCTCTATCCGACTTTCTTTGTTTTTGCCCGTAATGCATAAATAAAGCAAAACACTTATTTTCACAATATTTATTCAAACAGACATCTATATGGCCTCTAAATTATTTAATTAATTTGTCAAGATGATACAAAAACTCTCATATAATACAGTTTTTTTGGAGGGACTATGTATAATATTGTATTCTTAATTTAAAATTAATGTTCTGAAACCCTATAAAATGCCATTTTTATTTAGCTACCAGTCAAATTTATTTACAAAGGCATATAAATACTGCAGCGATTTTTTATTTTTATTTCAGGTTTAGTCTAAATTGAGTGGTCACTATTAGAGTGAATTTGGAGTGTAAATCTGAATTATTTTAAAAAATCGCTACGGTTTCTCCACGCTTTCGTACATATTAGACAAATTAAGTCATTATGTTATTTATTTCGTCCGTGACTTAATACAATCTAATCTAATATATGTATACAGAACAATACCTAACTATAGTGAACCAACAAATAATTTACAGAAGTCCAATAAAGTAAGAATAATTATTGTATTATCTAATATACTTATTACTTATTCTAACATGTCTTAATCAGTTAAAATTGCATTGCTTTTATAATTAATCCTATGAAATGTAATACCTATAATAACCACGCCAATATCGGTAATCAAGATCTATGGTACGTTCACATGATACAATGATTGCCTCCTATAGTTAAAATTAAATTTCTTGCACTATTTCCCAAACTCAATATTTCGAAAACAGTTTTACCGATTTTGAACCGCGCTCCATATTTTGATATATTATTTGTTTTTATAAATAGAATGACTTAATTTTTTTGGAGATTTTACTATTCTATAAGTGACACGTTTATTTACAAATTAAGGCAAAATTTTTACTATTCTGCTTTTCATCGATTTTTAATAACTATTCTTATTCATTTTTCATTACAAAAATATTTTGGTTCGAGAAATCGCTTTTGTTTAGTTACTGAATATATTAACAAAAAGCATGTTGCCTAGATTACCAAATCACTTTGGCTGAAAGCTCGAACATCGAAACTTTTTAGTATGTTTCCAATTCTGAAATTAACCTGCTTTATAGTATTTATTTACTTTAATTCCTCCAAATGACTCTAATCTCCCATGATAATTTCTCGAGCTGATTCAACAATTATTTCGCTTTTACCACTCAGCTATTTATTAATAAATTCTCGAGCATTTTTTGAGAAGTTGATTAACTCTTTTATTCAGGCATACGCCTACCTATTTATAGAGCCACATAAGTAAGAACTATTTTTGAATATCTTAAATTGGTGCGCAAATCCATTTTATGCAGTGAAAGGCGATTCCCATCAAACCATGTCTCCACCGGCTTAAGTGTTTTCCAAACGTTAAAAATTTAGTACTTATCCCGTAAAACTATGAACAGTTTATTTTGATATATTTTATAATCTGCTGTCATCTATACTAATAGTATTATTATTGCTGTTTCTATTTCTAGCGCTATTTTCCGTAGTGCTGATGCTTACAATGCCGTTGACCTGTGGTTCCTCTGCACTTGGTTTGGGTTCCTTTGGTTCTCGCTTCGGCATCAGTAGCTCCTTAAAAATCTTCCTGAAAGGAGCCTCTATCATTAGGTAGAGGGCCAAGGCAGAAATGAAGGCCAACACCATATCAGATGCGGATAGACTAATCTGAAAGAAACATTAAAAACGGATCATGCTTTATTTGCTCATCTAAATGCACAAACTTTTTATGGTAAATATAATTTCTGCGCATTGCTTTGCGGCTTTTCAGGTCATATCTTACTTGCAGGAGACAGCGAGTAATTTAAAACTATAGGAATGGAGAATGAGTGATGTCTGAGTGTCAGTTTGTGCGGAGAGGTGTTCGGCAGTGGTCAATTTTGGGACCTCTGCTCTACATTATAATATACAAATGATCTGGTCAGGAGTGTTTAGAGTGATGTTGTGATGTTTGCCGATGATACCTCAGTGGTGTGTGGAGCTGAGAGTGAGGGGGGATGCAGGGATGCCATCCTAAATGACCTTGGTGATTTGAGTGAATGGTTCTCCATTAACAACCTTCAGTTGAATTTCACAAAAATAAAACTGCAGATAGCCTATCGTTCTTGGGGATCCATATTGATTCTTAGCTAAACTGTAGATCACATATCAGTCAACTTGCTGGAAGCATTTCTCTAGGTACTATTATGCCCTCAGAGTTATTGTAAATACAGTAAATGTTGACGTGGCACTGTCGGCGTATCATGCCTTTGTGCAGTCAAGGCTTAGGTATGGTGTTGTTTTCTGGGGAAACTCGGTCGATGCAGACAGGATTTTTATACTGCAGAAAAGATTTATGAGAACGATCTTTCTGACTCTGTACAGCTTGTATATATTTATATGAATGTATAATGTTTATAATACCTACTATTCATTTTTCGGGGACATGGAATATATACACGCCTATGATACAAGAACGAAACATAACTTGGTTCAGGAAAGAGCCAATTTTGCTTTTATACAAAAAATACACCTTACAATATTATAAAAATCTGGAATAGAGTACCCCAAAGTTTCAAGACTTGGAATGCTCGAAAGCAGAAGCATGAGCTAAAACAATTTTTAATAAAAAAGTCCTGTTATAGTGTAAGAGAATTTCTAGAGGACAGAGATCTTGGCGATCTATTATAGGATTATAATGCATTGTTTCTATTTCTCTTTCCTTTGTAATTTTGTAATTTTTAATTTTAAACTAGATGTTTAGTCTGTAAGTTTTAATATTTTTAAATTGTGACTCGATCTGCGCCCTGTAGGCAATTTTCTAAAGTACGGATCTAGTATGGAATAAATAAATAAATAAATAAAAATAACTGTGATCTGGCAACCCTAGCCAGTACTCAATTAAAGTAGAACTTTTTCTCAATATGTAGGTAATTAAAAATTGGGCTTAATATTTTTATTCCTGAGTTTGTAGCTTTCATTTAATAGTCCACTTAAGGACTTTAAGGTCGTCCCGGTGAATTTAGTTTCTTGTTTGTCGAAGGCCTGGACACTATATTGAAATCTGCCGTTTAAAGCTTGACACCTAAATTGAATTGTGCAGCCAGACAATTGAATAATTAAATAAATATTATGCATAATTTTTCTGTTTTATAGTCCTTTGTGTATGCTTTAACAGTATCTTGACCTTCCATAAGACATAAAAGGCAATTTGCATGTTTAAAACTGTATTGAAAGTACAAGTGCACCGTAAATATTTGCTTATGCAAGTAGTACAATATAACCTAGTATCATTTTATAGTAATATAACATTCGTTTTGTCGCCTGAAGTATTGGCAAGTACAAAATCGAAGCTCATACATTCGCCTGATATGAGTTTTAACCTAGTTTAAACTAGTTTACTGTGAAATATAACTATTAAAGATCGCCATGGAAAATATATTGACATTCCTGCCAAGCTAATATTTTTTTGGTACCTGTTGGTTTACTTTATACCATAAACAAGGTACCATTACTTAACTGTTTCTGATCTGAATAAATTTGAAGCTATCGTTCATGTTTATACATACCAAATCAAAGTAGGTGATATATCTAGGATTCATGAACATGGCTGCTGATCTCAGTTGAAATTGCATATGAGCCAGGTAGGCGCCTGTAAAAGAAAAAAGTATTAAATTCAATTGTGTTAGAAAGTGTAATACTAGATTTTTGTTACGACACGATGCGACGTTCAGAAGATTTGAATAGTATTTTCTTAATTGATGAGCTGAAGATATCAAATCTTCATCTGATATAATTTTTATGTTCAAAACAATATGCGATATATTGTAGAGTGAGGACCAAAACTAAAATTATTTTTTTTACATAAAAATTGCAGTTAAAAATATCAGCGCGACAGCTAGGGGCAATTGTATTATTTTGTCGTAGTGGGAAGGTGGGACAAGTAGTGACACCTCCTTTTGAATGTCTTTTCACGATTGAAAATTTTCGGATCGTAACCAAATTTTCCATCTTTTTATCCAATCTTGTTTCTAATGAACTCAATAATATTTATTAAAACCAAGATAACGTTTGAAATAAAAATAATAAAACAACACAGAATAATCTGAAAAAGCAATAGTAAATTATCATGTTGGAAATAATCTTGATGCAGTTCTTGACAAATAGAGAGTCTATGAATTCTTCTCTCACAATGTGAAAAATTACAAGGGATATTTCTATACAAACATTGGTCATTTTCCGTGAAATTCATTTAAAAAATCTGAAACGGTTTTAAAAATTTCGTATTTAATGCAGTCTTATGAGACCAAGCTGGCCGCTTTGTTGACCCTCGGCGTACATACAATTCTAAATAACTTCGAACATGCTAAGGCAACATCTTTTCTAAACATGATATTCACGTGAAACGTTCGGGTTTTGCGTAACTACATGGCTAATTAGGGGATGATTATGATCTTCTAGAATTTGGAGACATCTATAGCCGTTTAATTTTTTTCCCCAAAAATATGGAACCGTTCATGCAGTCACTCAAAATTCCCATCGAGTAGTTATTTTTTGAGGAAATTGAGTGTGTTCCTATACAAAAACAGCAGAATCACCTCCGACTAATTGATATACTTCTTTTATAGAGATAAAAGAACACTACAGCTTTTCAAAATCCTTTCCACCGATCAGTGGGAAACGTCGCAGATCCCAACCACTTACTTCATTAATTGTTGTGGACTTACAACCTTCTTAGCAATAACTTGAACTGTCACGTTTTGTGGGATTTTGGGCCTTCCAGATCTTGACACATTATCTATTGAGCATATCGCTCGAAATTTTTAAGTTTTAGTTTCTGGAAAACTTTCATTGAAAATGCTAATAGCTGGGTAATAGATATAGTTGGCTTTGCCACAGATTCTCAATGTTATCTTCTAGAAGGTCTTGAAGCATTAATTAATCAATTAATTAAATCATATAGTCTTGAACCCGATAGAAGGAAACTAATATTTGATGTTTTAGTTGCTACTGTCACATTGTCAATAAGCCCTAATTTTAGTCTTATATAAAAATACCAAATCTTATAAAAATATATTCAGCAACTCGCAAGTTAAGGGAAGCAACGGATTTTTGGTTCTCTACAGTGTGGTGAACCCGAGTTAATAACTGATTCTAGTTATAAATTATTTCAAAGTTCTCATAAATCAATTCAAAAATAAATCAAGTTTCGTACTAGCTCGTCAATAAATAAAAATGTAAATAAATTAAGTTCTGAACTAGATCACCAGTAGCTAACATTGAACTAAAATAATAATTTGTATTTAAACTTAAATGAAAACTTAAGCTAAGAAATATTGCTCGAACCGCGCCTAAAGTTAAACTAATTCTCAACTTTTGTATAAAAAAGTCAGGAAAATGTGCAACTATAGAATCTATCAGATGCCGCTAAGATAAGAAAATTAACTATTGGAAAATAATGCCAATAACTGGCATTGAATTTAACTTCACAAGAACCATAGGCAAAAGCTGACTTTTAATTTCTAAAACTATTGCAGGCATAGTTGCGCATTTCGATAAAGGTCTTCAGAATTTCGCTCTAAACCGTGGGCGGTGGGCGGTTCTAGTAGAAGAGTCGGCAAGTTAGAAGTTAGAGATTGGAATATAAAAATCATATTAATTTAAATAAGCAATTTTAAATCATGTTAACTATAATAGTCAATTTTAACTACCCTAATTAGCAAAGGCGGCCGGCGCGGCGGTACTAAAACCGAGGTTGGAATTTACGAAATATGTAAAAACGTTAATTGACACATTAAAATTTTCGGCGATTTAGGTATTTTAAGTGTTCTTAGAAAAAATATTTTAATATCTGGACACCTGCTAATTCCAGATTTTCGAGAAAAAAACAAGCCTTGAAAGACGGTATAAAAAGCTAAAATCTTTGGGAAAGAGTTAGTCAAAAAATAATCTCTACTCGAGATAGCACTTTACGTTGCCCGACTGGGCCTCGGAAAAAGTGAGTCTGAAAGAAAAGTTAGTCTTAGTCTGATCAGTAAGTCTGAAATAGCTCTCTACGTTCGGGAACACGTTACTATACCCACAAGGGACCGGAAATTAAAACGTACCGGTGTCAAAGAAAAATTCTATTTAAAATACGTGCTCCCTTGATGTGCGGTTACGTAATCAGCACTAGTAGGGGTTGAAGCGTAGGCTACGGCTTATATGATAAGGTATAAAAAAGCAAGTTGTAGCCTTTAAGACTCTTGTAAGGGAATATTCAAGAAACCTACAAATATGCTCTTCTAATTTGGGTGTCAATAAACAGACTAACAGAGCAGAAATTTGGATTTTATTTTCTTTTAGATTTTAACGTCATTTTACCGGTTTGAAGTTTAAAGTTTTAGAGAAGAAAAGTAGATAGCTGCGGAATAAATATTGATAATGCTAATTAGTTTCTTCCTATTATGTCGCATCTTATTGTCTGGCAAACTCTTAAAATAACTAGGTCATAACAGAAATTTCCTGAACATATTGGGGTCAACCACTTAATTAACATAAAAATGCTCCATTAAATTCAAAATCTCAATAAGGATTTGAAAATGGAAAGTGGTTTAGCCTACGCTCATTTCTTTAACCCAAACTAACCGAAACTAAAGAATATTGGAGTACAGAAAAGTGGAATGAGGTTACTGACTACTAGGTGGAGAAAAAGGGGTTGTTGCCCATGGTGTCTAGGTAAATTATTTTTTTATTACGCATGCATCATAATCAACAATTATCGCCCGCTGCACCGTGCTTAAAATGATGTTTATGATGCGCCTACTTTTTTAAAGGTTGCTATAGAACCATTTGATCATGTCAAATGTGACAGATTAATATATTCGTCAATATATCCCTTAAGTTTATTATTTAAAACATTTTTGAGATTATGATGCATTCGTAATAAAAAATAGCGTATTATATACGTGTATAAGATGCCTTTAAAGCCCTTGCGACTTACAAAACACTCCGCTGCGCGTCGTGTTTTGAAATATGGCGCGCGTGCTTTAAAGGCCCTCTTATACACTTATATCATAATATACTATTATCAAAACAGGGTGTCAACATAAATAAAAGGGTGTAATCGGCGTTCATTTCAAGAGTATGCTATTTTATATAAGAAAAGTACTGTTATCATAAATTATTACCTATATTATTATATATTTAGAATTCTACTTTTAGAAGCACAGACCCCTTAGGCGGCTTCTGGAAAAGCTAAAAAAAATGTATCGTTGAAAATATAGGCAGGGTTTCTGTTACCGAAGTACTGTATGAACTAAATTCCGATCACCTTGCGGTGATATTGAAATACGATGCCCCAACTTCGTGGGACATCAAATTGTGGAAAAAACAATCGCAAACTGGTTTGGGTTTAAAAATTTAGTGAAGAGGTGAATGAGTATTTTGGGTACTTAACGGTATCCACGATAATGCCCAAACAGTTCCCAAAGTCCCTAAAAACATAGATATAGCTTTGGTAAATCCAGCATCATCAAAATTATTAAATCCACACACTACGGATAATTGAGTCTAGGTCTGAAAAAGTGGAGTAGGTATAAGAACGCGTTGAAAAGAAGAGTTTACAGAACCAATAATCCCGAAATAAAAAGGCATGTCAATAATATAAAAAAGGAGTTGATGGAAATAACGAACCAGAGTTTGGAAACTAAAGTAGAATCCTTAAATATCCAAAAAAATAACTTCTTCTGTAACAAACGAAAAAAAACCCATCCCGGCTCAGTATTACTTTTTCTACGGCTGAGAATAAGGCTGAACTGTTCGTTAACATAGCAAAACATTCCGCAGTTATCAAAACTGTTACTACAGGAAAATGAACCTGCTATTCAACTCTCCGATAATAAGCTTAGAAAAAGTGACAAACATAGTTAAAAACCTGAATGCTAGAATGCTAGGAAAGCTCCAGAATTTCATGATAATGAAGTGCTTAAAAAACTACCAGAAAATATTGTAGCAAAATTTCAGCTTTAGCTGAGGCCGTCATAAATTATTATTTATTTCCTTCAGCATGGAATTTTGCAAACATTATCATGATTCATACAGGTCCATTAGTCTTTTCTCAAACATTGAAGTAATGGTGCTTCAAGAACTTCAACTATTCGTAAAGGGTAATAATGAAACCTCATACCAGAGCAATTGGAGGTCACGGCCAATAATTGCTCATTGGATATAGCCCCAACATAAAAATACGTAAGTTTTTACATTTTTAGGGATTCTAATGCCTTAAAGAAGTAAATTTGGGAGACAAGATTTTATGCATATTTTTTTATAATTTGGATTCATTATTATAATGGTGCTATATCCAATAATTACCCCGGCGTAATAATTGGATATAGCCCCATCATAGAAATTCACGTTTTTTTACATTTTTGAGAATTATAATGCATCAAAGAAGTAAATTTGAAGAAAATATATTGACCCAAACAAGATTTTTCATTAATTTGTTTAAAACCAATCAAACTACTAAGAGAAATGCGCGCTTCAGCGCACTTTTATTTTAGTAGTTTTTATTAGCTTGGGTTAGTTTCGGCATTGTCTTTATAAACAATGGTTTCGGTTCGACTGGGTTAGTTTTGATTAGTTTGAGTTAGTGTTACTTAATTTGGGTTGGTGTTGGTTGGTTTGGGTTAGCTTGGGTTAGTTTCATCTAGTAGAACAACCTCTAGATAGATTTAATGGTCGAGGAGCGAAGATTCAGACAATATACTTGACGCGCGAGAGGAAGCAAGACGAAGGACGATAGACGAATGGCAAGACAGGTAGTAAAATTTGACATACAAAGCGCAATGGACAAAAACACTGATGTTTGAAAATGAATGGATTGTCAGCATCGCAAGTCAGATTATTTTCTTACTCAGGCCCTCTCAGTACACGGAAGTTTTCGAGCGTACACGAAGAGCCTTGGCAAAGGTAATGAGACCTGCATCTACTTCTGAGACAATGACACAACCGAACACATCATTTTTAAATGCCCCAGGTGGCATATCACTAGAATACAATTGGAGATGAAATTCGGGTACGGAATAACGCTCGATAATATGGTAGACATAATGATGGAAGATAGAGACAAATGAAGCTACACACCATAATGCCAAAAAAGGAAAAGGAAGAGCGAAAACAGACACAGGACGCAATACAATACTAAATGAAAGAAATACGATAAGACTGGCAGCTCCATAACGCAGAAGGTCGGAAGGATGGATCCATGAAGTCGCATGCAGCAAAGGTAGGGGAAGGGTTTCGTGGGTCGGCTAGACCGGAGTCCCACACACCCTGCGGCGACAGAACACCAATGCTGCAGAGCGTACATAGTTTCATCTAGTAAGTGAGAGATGTGCACCACAAGACGCAGGATTGAAGCTTCTCGCAGACATTCAGCGGGCACCTTCAGGTTATTTTGATATCTTGTATTAGCTGCAATTAGTTAATTGATTTAAATTAATTTTAGTTTATTTATTATTCATTAAAATGCCATTTGTATTGCAGATTGTATTCGTTTAAAAAATTGCAATTTTCTTTATTTGGGTCATATCCACTTATTATCCCTCTTTAATTAATGTATAATATATCTCCATTATAATAATTAACCAAAATTATAAGAAATATGCAACAAATCTTGTTACGGCCGATTTATTTTCTGCTTAATGCATTAAACGGCCAAGAAACGTAAAAATTGCGAATTTCTATGATGGGGCTATATCCAACTGTTACCCCGCAAAGCCCTAAAGAATGGTAAATTTCCTGGAACTCTAGATGAGAGACTTGAAATATTTTTCTTTTCGAAATCGAGAGTCGCGAAAATTACATATAAAGCCATATTTCTCACTTTCCTAAGTGGTAGTAGGAAAATAATATTTGCTAAATTTTATAAAAGGAAGCATGAATGTTAGAGACTCCATCATTCTTTGGGGTACAAAATTTTTGAGAAATCATATTAATTCAAAAAAACTCATATTATATCAACTTATAAATTTTTTGAGCCCGGTCATTTTATCATAAATGTTAGTATCAAATATTGTATGTTTCTAGGTCTTACTTTCTTATAGCTGTTCACAGACAAGTAATAAAAATACAAAATGTATTGTTTTTCAGCGCAGTCATTTACTTAACCATTGCCGGTTATTCGGCTAAAAGCGACTAATTATCACTAACAATATTTTGGTATATCCTTGCTTGAGAGAATTAAAGATTAGATAATACGATTTGTCTGAATTTTATTTATGAGTTAAATTAGAATGCATGGCATAGAAAATGCTGCAACCACTCATTGCAGTTACGCCTCCGTTAATAGTGATGCGTTGGCAGACTAAATTGATAAAGCCAAATTAGCTAAAGGATGAAACATAACTAGGTATTGTTGGCCTTCTTTCAAGCTGATTTGTCGATATTGCTTTCGCAATATCAAAATATAATTCTTGACATGAATATGATTATTTAGGTCATTGCTAAAACAAACTAAACAATATTTTTGTGGAAAATTTTGATTAAATATCTAGACGAAGTGCTATAATCTCTCCACATATTCGAGAATTTTATTAACGTTGTTTTTTATTTTAATTGTGTGATGTAAACTATTGTATGATGAAATAAAGTACTTTTCCTACAACCACTTATAAAAATGAGATAAACAAAAACACAGTTAACGTGGAAAATTTTAGGGCCATAAAATACTCGAGCCCATTAAGAAGAAGTATCACACGACGCTTCTTCCCTATTCGAATTCCAGGGGTTGTTCTTCTAAACATGTTTCTCCCTGGATTCAAAAATCGAAAGTTCCGAACGTTTTTTCACATTTTAGTTACAAATAGTGAAAATCGAGGTGCAAAATTTGATAAGGTTGAACCAATTTCTGTTTGCTTAGTTACCTAATGTCATTTTCTGTCTGTGGTAACACCTCGCCATCTATTAACTCAATGTTTTAATCAGTTTAGACTAAAATGAGCACATCAGTTATTTCTACATTTCTATTTTATTTTTATATAATCAGCAATATTTAAATTGAATAGGTGGCGAATTTTAGCTTGGGGCTACAAACGTTAACAATCGTTTGATAAATAATTAAAATGAAATTTTACTATATGGCAAACTATCGGCTAGAAGATTATGGGACGTGTAGAGGAACACGTCAGCTTGCCAGTAAATATTGAAGTTGCGGCACTGGCTTGGTCCAAACTACAAAATTGGAAAAAGTAAAAAAATTATATCGAGCTTCAAATTTATACAATCGTTCAAAAATCATGAGAAAAGGTTTTTGTCAAAAAGTGACGAATCGCACCAGGGGGGCGTACCCATGGGGGGGGGGGGGGGGTGTGCGGGGGTTCAAACCCCCCCAAATTTTCAAACAAAAAAGTGAAGAAAAAAATGGAAAACAAAAGAAAAAATCGAAAAAAATATGCTTATTCTTGAATTTCAGATAACACAACAAATACTTGTTAAAATATTTTCCATTAGTTAGCAACTATGCAAAAGTCTCCAAACAATAAATACTGACTTGGGTAGCGCTGTTACCCTTGCAAAAAGTGACGGAAATATTTTGCGTTACATTCGAGAAAATGCTGAAAATGAATTTAAACAAATGTTTAGCCAGGCAGTACAAATATGGCAAAAATGTAATTTTGAGAGCAAATTACTTTTTTTTATTTGTGTTACTTATCATTTTGGTGCATAATTTTAAAAGAAGTCAAAAAAACGCAAACGTATATGCAAACTGCTGGTATGACATTCGACAAATGTGTTGTAAAGATTAAAGCCCTTAAAGCTTTTTTACAGGAAGAGAGAAATAAACATATAGAAAAGTCAATTATATATGCCAAGGAAAAAAATATGCCAGAGGAAGAAGTGCAAGATGCGGATTTAACAATTGAAACAATGCCGAAATTGATAAGAGATTGAAAGCAATGGAAACAATACTCCACACTGTGAGTATCATCCAGCCTGATAGTTTGACGAACAAATCTGAAGCTGCGCTTTATAGTCTCGCGCCAGAACTCGTTGAAATATCTGACGAATTCATAGATTCGGAAGAAAATATCGTTAAAGAGATTTTGAGGTTAAGACAGCATATAAGAGCGACGGAAATTAGCCAAGAAGTTTACAACCAGTGGCCATCTGGCCATGTTTAGGCTATTCAAAATTTATTGTTAAATACGATTTTTGCGAGTTACTACCGACACTATTTTTAAGTTTGAAATTATTTATTACAATATGTGCTTCAAATGCCACCTGCGATAGCTTATTTTCGAAGCTAAAGCTTATAAAAGATTATTTACGCTCCACAATGGGACAAGATAGGTACCAACTTGGCTTTGCGGTCAATTAAGTACGAAGAAGCAAACAAAAATATTTTGATAAAGTCATTGAACAATTTCTAATGTCTAAATCTATAGAAAATACTTTTTAGAAAGTATTTAATAATTTGGTTCTTCTGTTGTTTTAAGGCTCGTTTTTTGTATATCTGGTTATAGAATTAAATAAACTTATTACTAAAATATATACAAAAATGAGGAGATCGAATCTGATATGGAGAACAAACGAAAACTATACAACACCATGTTAAGCTCCAAAAACCTAAATGATAAGCTTGCAGCTGGAGAAATCACTAAAAGCCACAGAGATGGACTACTGGAGAAGAGCGGCAGGAAAGTCTAGATTGGAAAGGATCAGAAATGAAAGGATAAGGGAAATAATGGAAGTAAAGCACGATATTATAGATGACATAAGAACTGGACAACTCAGATGGTACGGACATGTACAGAGAATGGGCCAAGACCGACTCCGGACGAGAGGACTGGAGGAAGAGGCTTGGAGAAACCGAGACAGTTGGAGATTAGGAATCGGAAGACGCATAACGTTGTAACCCGATGCATACATACATACTAAAATATCCCTACTTTGTGTGGGCCGTAGCAATTTGCCGGTCAAGAGAGTGCTTGTATTACATTTTATGCCAAAAAATAAACTTATCTATCATGGCATTTTCTATCACTTCTGAACCATGGATTAAAATTTTGGACAGAAGCCAAGAATATGTTTGAAAGAGCCTGTGCCGAGTCTCCAAAGCAAATTCTTTAAATTTTACCGTATTTACAACATATCCGTAAGACATGATTTTAAAATAGTGGGACATCTATTGATGAGACGCTTGTCTAAACCTGTCATTTCAGCGGATATTTCACTATTTTCAAAGAACCTCTGGGCAGTGTTCCCGTCGTTAGATGTTCCACCACCAGTTTGTGGTTGATCTACAATTAATCCTAGCTTAACTATAAAAAATGATTCCGAATGTGTTTTTCTTCTCAGAAAGTATATTTTTATCTTCCTTTGATCTCACTTGCCACTTCTTGATGTCTATCCTATATGAATGATGGCGGATCCACTCATGAAGTGTAGAAAATCCGAACTCAAACCTTGCTACATGAACTGGTTTCTCTAAACATGTATCTATATAGTTAATTTCCGAACGCTTTGCATCACAAATAATATGGTATCTGGCAGAACTTGTCTCAGAAAGAGCAGAACAAACCTTCCCATCTACCTTTGTTAAGTGTAGATGGTGAGCAACAGAAATAACCAAATCATTGACCCTTGTTTTAGTGGAGGTTAATGATGACATTTTATTTTTAAAATATTTTGGCTCTTCGCAAGAAACCTTCGCACTTTCTTTTTTGACTTAGAAACATAAGGGCCTGCAATATCTGGTGGAACAAGGTCTTGGATTCGTCTATACTATAATAGTTTCATCAGATGCATCAACAAATCGCAGTGAAACATAGAAAGTAACAAATAAACTATTCGTTACTATTAGATTCGGAATCTGCTTGTTTATATTCTTTATGGGTGGAACTTCCATCAAATTCCCATTTACCGAACAAAATTAGATTAATTGAAGTGGCCGATACATTTCCTAATGCATCTTTTTAAGAATGTATTAATCTAGGTGCGGAGTGATCCAGAAGACTTTTAAGTTCAACTTCCGCTAGAGTTTCTGTAACTCTAATTTCTTTTGGGTAACATTTTTTCTTGGCATTTAACACTTGCTTGTAAGATGGCGATGCTTTCACTGGTAACTTATTATTTATAAAGTCTCGGAGAAGTAAATATTAATGTTTGGTTAATTTCGTTTTGATAATAAATGACACTTCATTTGGATCGATCAGTGTAATATCCGAAGAATTAGAGGCATCGCGAATAGAATCTCTAAGAAATGTATCAGCATGGGATAGTTCAGCTAATAGTATTTGCTTTGTTCTAGTACCACATTCACGAAAGTCTTTTCGCGGCCGGCCACACTTTTGGTTACAGGCAGTCGCTATTGCTGCTTCGAAACCGGAAGTTATTTTATCTGAAACGCTGAACCAGTATAACTTGTTTTTCTTGCACTCCTTTAACATAATATATATATTCGTTTACAAAGGTAATGAACTTGTAACTCTAAAGAGTTCAAGTCCAAATTTGCTTTATTTACAAATATTATTATCTGGAATATTCTGCACGAAAGCACGGAACACTTCGACCGCTTTCTCACCCACCCTTTTTAGTAGTCCAAGAGTCATA
>MU183077.1:73284-85025 GCA_016904865.1 Pissodes strobi | reverse complement strand
ATCTATATATATATATATATATATATACATATATATATATATGTGTGTGTGTTCTTTGCATGTACATTCACAAAAATTATCTGAAAAAATAACGTAGCAATAATACGTTGTATTCATAGGCAACATATTTGTATAACTTTTTACGAAGTATTAAGTTAAGACGTTAATAATTCAAGTAGGCCTAAATTGATTTTTTTATAAAAATTATAACTGTATTTAATATTTTAAACTAGAATTGGTCACTAACTAATGCTTTAAAACTTGATAAATTTATATATTATTATAAAAGACAAAAAAATTTGAAAGTGCTACTTTACAGTGCAACTTACAGTATAAAAAATAATGAATAAATTTCAATTCTTTTACCTCGAGCTTGAAACTCCATTATCAAGAATTTAACTAAAGAGTACTTTAAATGATATTTTTATTACAAACACAACTAGGTACAACATTAAGAATCGCAAAACACGTAATAATCGACAATTAATATGTGTCATATTTAATAAATGAAATAATAATAATATTGTTACCCAGACAAGATTTATTGTTTCTACGCCAACTTCATACTTTTTTCCACATTAATAAGGTTACGTCGCGGCGCCGGGGCCGGCGGCACCAAATTAGGATGGTGTTTTTTTGTGTTTTTGTCACATAGCGGGTCCACTGTGCAACGGTCGAAAAAGAAAGAGTATTCTGCTTGTTTAAAAATTTAAGAATATTATAACGGTTTTCAAATTTTGTACAGCCGCGCGAAAATCATAAAAAAAATTCGTTAAGAGAATTACAATTAGCAAATCCTCTGAAAATCATGCATCAATAGAGGCTTAGCAAAACGTGCTTCTCACCGATCTCGAAAGAGGACATAAATCCATAAACTCGGATAAACCAAAATTTTTCCATGTGATTTTGAATTTTTAAAATCACTCTGAGGTCGTGAAGAATTAACTAAGACATAGAATAATGCAGTTTGTGTCCAAAACTTCAAAATATTATAATAAGATCCAATTTTTTATAATCGTTCAAATTTACATTAGTTTGGAATTTCCATAAGTGGAAAATTATTCATATTTCAGAAAAGCCGTGGTCATTCTTGAGTTCAGTCGATCAGGAAATAAATATATAGCAGTAAAAAATACTCCTTTTCTGAAAAAAAAATCATTTATTTTCATGTTACAGATTCTAATGAAAATATGAGAAATGACAATTTGCAGACCTTTAGAAAGTCGCTAATCCAAAATTATCCAAGATTATAACGCGATTTGAAAAAATTGCTCAGCTACGCGACGAGTGCATACTATTCATATATAAAAGGTATTTTGTTTATGCGTTAGGTAGCGTGCCCAAAACATTGTCCAAATTCTAAATTCTAAATTCATTCGTATTACCTAGGGAATTTTACCACCAAATCCTCTGCTAGTGCAGATATCTTGGCGACTCACTTCATACTAAAGCACATCTGTTAGAATTATTACTGACATGACTTTCAACTGTAATAGACAATTTTCAAATATTTTGAAATCAATATTCAATTTCAGGAATCATTTTAAACAGGGATTTTGTATCATGGCAATAAACATTAAATTTAGTTTCAGAAATTTATATACTGACTAACTATAATTTATAGAATTTGAATACAATTTTTAAAATTCTTTACTAAAATACGGAAAATTAAATTTCCATTTATTGAGTGTGGGAAGAAAATTTTTAACACTGACTAAATTATGAAAAAGCTTATTTTTCAAAAGGCCGTAAAAATAATTTATTTTATTACTGAAGACTGGGAAATAATTTATTAACAAAAAATCGTATATACCGTTATGCCCTGTTGCACATTAGACAGGTGATAGCTCTAACATACAATTTACATAAACTGACCTAATTTTATTTTATTATACAAGATTCGTGAATCATGCGCATAAAATGTAACACAATACAAATAGAAATATTGATATCGCAACTCTTGCCGTGTTTATTCGATTACAGAAATAACTAATTAGTTAAATACATATTTTATATCACCACGCCGCCGTGTCGTTCTAAACTCATGTAACACTATTATTATAGACAAAATCCTTGGATAATTATTTTTAACAGTTTGGATATGATATTTCGAGACAGAGAGGTTGTTCACCGAATAATAACTAAATTTTCGGCCTTGCAGTTATTTGTAATAGATACAAATTTATAATTTTTCATTGAATGAGTTTTTTTGGATGCAGTTTTATCACGTATTCTATGAGATCGTAAAGGATAGCAAATTAATTAATTACTTAATTGTATTAGTGTTGACATTGACCTACATCTAAGCATGATATATAAATTTGGCACAACTAGACGTATCGTCTACCTTCTCCTTCTCCAAACCTTCCCAAAAAAGTATGTTTAGATTCTCGTAGGAATGAAAATTTATTAATTAGATTTGTCTACGAAACTACTTATAGCCACTATAGAAAAGACAAGTTTTGATGCAATTATATAATTTTAAAAAACAATGGCATATAATATTTTGCTACAAAAATTTGTTTTCTGTTAGCTTTGTGCACTGATAATAATATTAGTCAGAGATACCTCCTTCTTATGTGTAAGCGACAACGCGAACGAGACGGACCAGTTAGGTCATCAATTTGATATCGATGAATATGCTTGTGTTTATTTTTATTTTTGTTAGGAGTTATGATATAACAAATTGATGTGTAAGCTTAAGGGATGTGAGATAAGAAAAAGGAATTGCTAGATAGTTTAGTTGAGTTTGAATATTACGATTGTACCGATTATTACTTTATCAGTGCTTTTGATGAATATACGTTTAAAATAGCTTGCCGAGAAACATTATTTGTTCTACCTTCGAATAAGTGAATAAATAAAACTAAAATTAACCCTACAAAGCAGCGGTGGGATATACGTGAGTGGTGTAGGTGGCAACAATAAAATGAAGAGACGATTGAGAGGACGTGAAGGACCTAAGGACGACGAGGCTGAGAGTAGAAATTACAATGAGGAGCCTCCGGTCCGAGTGGCACGCACTTCTTCAGATCTGGACCAAAATGATTTAAGTTTAGTAGTGGAAAGTAGTGGAGTCTGGTACCCCAGCAACCGACACGGATTTGCATTCTCTTTTAAGTGAGGCAAGGGCAGAAATAAATGCGCTTAGAAGTCAACTTGTAAGTACACAATCTAATACTGTTCCTCAAGAGAAGAATGAAAGCACACATTTAAACTGGGCTGTTTTCAAAGACGATCGATTGATACCTGAATTTGATCCATCTAATTTAACGCAAAATATTGAAGAATGGCTCTGTAGAGTAAATGAGTGTGCGGCGATTTATCATTGGGATGATGTCACAAAAATTTATATTGCTTTAGGTAAATTAAGGGGCACTGCACGTTTATGGTATGAGGGATTAAAAACTATGAAATTTACATGGTTACAATGGGAAGAAATGTTGCGTAGCATGTTTCCAAATAAATGTTCTTTTGGTAAATTATTTTTTGAAGCCGCTACTTACCGTGTATCTGTAGGGCAAGATTTAAATGATTATTGTTTCCGGAAATTGTCTATGCTTAATAAATTAAATTTAAATCTGTCTCAGGAACAAATTGTTGATTGTGTAATAGAAGGAATATATGATTTTCAAATAAAAGCGAATATACGGGCAGCCCGTTGTTCTACTTTCGCAGATTTGGCTGAATATGTCACGAATTTTCCTTGCACCAGTAGGTTCAATAAACACAGTGATTCAAAAAAGGATAAAAATAAAGTTAGTCTAGAAAAAGAAAGAAAACATGAAATAGTTTGTTTTAGTTGCAACGAATCAGGTCATAGGCGCGCACAGTGCCCGCACCTAATGAATAGAAAGTGTAGCTTTTGTTTCAGGTTAGGGCATACAGTTGAAAATTGTCGAACAAAATTAAAAGAGAGAGAAAATAAAAAGAAAGATATAAAATATGCGGGTCAAAATTTGCAAGCAAAATATATAAAAAGGGCTAAAATTAATAATCAAGTTATTGAATGTATCATCGATATGGGAAGTGAATTAACATTAATGAAACTCTCTATTGCAAAAAAATTGGGTTTAACACTTAATAAATTAGATAGTCCGATAAAATTACGTGGTTTTAACGGGTCGCAGGTCACGGCTGATCGAAATTGTTTAGAAATTGTTCAAATTGAAGGTGTTAGTGTTCAGACAGAAATTACGATATTAGACGACTCTGAATTTATTTTTGACTTATTAATTGGACAAAACTTTATTGATCATCCAACAGTGCTAGTAATCAATAACTGTAGACATTTTATAATTACAAAACTATCTGATAATAGTAAATTACCTTTTAATATTGAAAATAAATATTCGGTTAATACAATAAAGGTGTCGGATACGAACGATAAAGAGACAAAATGGAATCTTAAATATGGTAATATATCTGATAGGGAAAAGGATAGGCTTAGACAATTATTGTATAAATATGAGGATCGATTTTGTTTTAAAACCAGCGAACTAGGTAAGACCGATACCATCCAAATGAGAATAGAATGTACAAGTGATAAACCTATTGTGTATCGCCCATATCGCTTGTCTTTAGCGGAAAGACAAGAGGTAAAAGTTATTATTACAGATTTATTGCAAAATAAAATAATTAGACAGTCAAATTCTCCCTATGCGAGCCCTATTTTGTTAGTGACTAAAAAAGATGGCGGAAAACGCATGTGTATTGATTATAGGGCTCTAAATAAAATTACAAAGAAAGATAAATTTCCCCTGCCATTAATAGAAGACCAAATAGACAGATTAGGAGGTCATAAATACTTTGTGACTCTTGATTTATCGCAGGGGTTTTATCAGGTCCCTATGGAAGAATCTTCTATAGCAAAAACAGCCTTCGTCACTCCAGACGGGCATTTTGAATTTTTAAGGTTACCATTTGGTTTGGCAAATGCTCCTAGCAACTTTCAACGCCTTATGAATCTGGTGTTGGATGGATATATAAATACAATTGCTCAAGTTTATATTGATGATATAATAATACCGGCCAAAAATTTCAGTGAAGGTTTAGAACGATTAAATTTAATTTTACAAAGGCTAAGAAAACACAATTTAACCTTAAAATTATCAAAATGTACGTTTTTCTCTACAAACATAGAGTATTTGGGGAGAGAAATTTCAGCAGATGGCGTTAGGTCTGGTTTACAAAAGATAACAGCAGTTAAACATATGCCAATACCACGCAATGTTAAGCAACTACGTCAGTTTCTCGGTTTAGCCGGATATTTTCGCCGGTTTATCCAAAATTTCGCGTCGATTGCTCAACCTTTAACGCGTCTCCTCAAAAGGGATGTACCTTGGAAATTTGAGGCAGAACAAATCGAAGCCATGAAAAAATTAAAAGGACTGTTAGTAAGTAGACCAATTCTAAAAATATTCAACCCGGGCTGTAAGACTGAAGTGCATACAGATGCAAGTAAAGTAGGTATAGCCGGCATATTATTTCAAATTGATAACGAGACAGGGAAGCGACATGCGGTAGCTTATTTTAGTCGTCAAACCACCCCTGTGGAAAGAAATTATCATTCTTATCAACTTGAAACATTAGCTGTTCGTGATTCTTTCCGACAATTTCGAGTGTATTTAGTCGGAATACAATTTACTCTCGTAACAGATTGTAGTGCAATCAGAAGTACAGTTGAAAAGAAGGATATTCTTCCACGTGTGGCACGATGGTGGTTTGAACTGCAGGATTATAATTTTGAGGTTAAATATCGCGCGGGGCTTAAAATGAATCATGTCGAATGCCTTAGTCGGAATCCACCTAAAGTAGTGTTAAGTATTATAAATATAACAGAGGATGAATGGTTATTGTCAGCTCAATTGCAAGACGAAAGGATATGCGAAATAAGAAATATTTTGTTAAGTAAAGACAATTGTAGGGCAAATAAACATTATTTTCAACTGTACGAAATAAAAGATGGAAAACTATATCGAAAATTAGAAAACGGCTCTAAAAGGTGGGTAGTCCCACGGTTAAATCGTTGGCAAATTTGCAAACTCTGTCACGATGACATAGGCCATTTTGGATTAGACAAAACATTAACGAAAATTAAAGAAAACTATTATTTTCCTGGAATGAGAGGGTATGTAAAACGATATATTAAAGCATGTTTGAGTTGTATGTATTATAAACCGCAATCTGGCAAAAAGCCTGGAGAACTTCATCCCATTGATAAGATTCCCGTGCCATTCCATACTCTACACTTGGACCATGTAGGACCCTTTGTAAAAAGTAAAAAAGGAAATACTCAGCTATTAGTCATTGTGGATGGATTTACCAAATTTTGCCTGATCGAACCAGTGAGAAATACGAAAACCAAATATGTCATTAAGGCTTTAAATCATCTGATTGACATCTTTGGGGTACCAGCGCGCATTATAACGGATCGAGGTACTGCATTTTCGTCTAAAACGTTTAGAGACTATTGTCACGCACGCGGAATTAGACACGTCCTGAATGCTGTTGCCACCCCACGTGCCAATGGCCAATGCGAGCGCTACAATCGCTCAATAATAAATTCATTGGCAACACTCAATGGAGGAATGGAAGATGACGCTTGGGATATCCAAGTCAAAACGGTGCAGAGAGGTTTAAATTGCACCACAAATCGGACCATTGGAATGACACCATCAGAATTGCTGTTTGGAAGTAAACACCGTTCCTTGCCTGAAAGTGTTCTTCTCAGTGGTATCCAGAACGAAGTAAATCGATTGAATTTATCTGAAATTCGATCGAATGTGAAGGCTAAAATTGACAAAGAGCAACTTAACCAAAAAGAAAAGTTCGATATAAAAAGGATCAAGGCTCCAAGATATGAGGTCGGAGCATTAGTGTTAGTTCAAGTTACTAGCATGCCGCAAACCGGTAATAGCAAAAAGTTGTTTCCAAAGTTTCGAGGTCCCTTTCGAATTGTTGCCATACTGCCGAATGATCGGTATGAGGTGGAAGCATTTGAGGGGCAAGATGCGACGGCGCACAGTGATAGCAGTTGATCACATGAAACCATGGATAACTCTAAAAGAAAATGTGTAAGTAAGAGGGAAAATAGTGTCGAACACATGTACGGTGAAACTAATATATATACAGCAGGATTGCTCGAAGTATATATTACGCACCCGAGACATGTTACACGCTCGAAATACCCAAAAGAAAAGTGGTGTAAACAGTGTCGAGGGCATGCAATGATATTCAAGGGCATTGCATGTTACACACTTGAAGCACCTAACGAATGGTGGGGGGGGGTGTGTACAGTGTCGATGGCATGTACAATACTCACATTACTTTACATGTGAAGTATTCGAGCTTGCTATACACTCGAAGCACACAACAACAAAAAAAGAAAAGGGGATGTAGAGAACAAGGATGTACAACATACATTGCAGATGATGTGTTCGAAGCATCCATAAATTTCGAATTATGATTTACTTTTACTAATTAAGTTATCTCTAATTACAGGGCAGATTGAGGACCATCCGCCAAGCAGCGTGGCCGAATCTGTAAGCGACAACGCGAACGAGACGGACCAGTTAGGTCATCAATTTGATATCGATGAATATGCTTGTGTTTATTTTTATTTTTGTTAGGAGTTATGATATAACAAATTGATGTGTAAGCTTAAGGGATGTGAGATAAGAAAAAGGAATTGCTAGATAGTTTAGTTGAGTTTGAATATTACGATTGTACCGATTATTACTTTATCAGTGCTTTTGATGAATATACGTTTAAAATAGCTTGCCGAGAAACATTATTTGTTCTACCTTCGAATAAGTGAATAAATAAAACTAAAATTAACCCTACATATGCAATACTAACTTGTGCCGAAAGGCAAAATTGATTTTTGTCTTCAAAATACACCGTATATGCATAATAATTACTATTAAATCGATTGCTTCTTTTGTTCCAGTTTCCTTTAAAGTTTAATATTGTTACGTATGCCTTTCGGCATTCGCACTCCTTCTAAATGGGGAAAATTCACATAATCTCCGTTATTAAGCATCAAGGATGATGTTTCCTCCCAACAATTTTTGCGGTCGAAACCATGAATGGGCTTTTAGATGTTTTTAGTCAGCCCTATAGCTGCTCGATATTTATTTGAAGCCTATACGGCACAACTCAATTATTATTGGCACTGTTTCGACGTGATTCAACTTTAACTTCCAACTCTGATTATTGAGAAATCTTTCCAGGGTTCTTTTCGGGCAGATTTTGGATATTGGGTACTGATACTTTAACAAAGGTTGCAACCTATTCGGCACAACTCCATTATTATTGGCACTGTATCGACGCGATTTAACAGCTACTGCCTCTCCACGTTAACTTCCAACTCTGGGTACTGGGAAATCTTTTCAGGGTTCTTTTCGAGCATATTTTCGATATTGGGTACTGATACTTTTACAAAGGTTTGCAACCTTTGGGGATTTATTTACGAGGCTGATATCTGGTCTAGCGCGTAGTCCAATTTGTGTTCAATTTGAAATGAATTATAAAATACGCTTTTGGTATAAATTATTTATATTTTTAGTTAATTTTAGCTTTCGTATTAATGCTAAGAGTTCTTTTTAATTCTATGTATAAGCAGAAAATAATTTCTAAAATATTTTCGTAGCCTGTTGAGATTATATATATTTTTTATCTTTGCTAAGAATAATGTTTTTTTTTAAAGAATCATATTTTCTTATATACTTTAAAACTAAGTTTATTAGAACAAGTTTATAAATATGGCGCAAACAAAAGCGCTTAAAGTTAAAATTGCGCCTTTAGATTATTTGATATTAATTGCTATTCCCGTGGATCCTTCATCAGCATATTTTTTAAACGAATCGATTTTTCCGAAAAATTTAATAATTGTAGCATCTTCTATAGTTTATATAATTTAGCACACTGCAAAATATATACAATTTGGTTTAAGAAGGTTTAAAAATAGTTTATTTAGAGCTTTAAGAGTCCTTAAAACTCCTCGTCACTCTGTTAATGGTGCGACACTTATCAATTTCAAACTGCATTTGAATTCCTTTTGAGTTTTAGATCATCCATGTAGAGTAGGTGATTCAGTTTAAGTGTCGTCTTATCATTTTCATTGAAACTAAATCCACGTTAGACAAGAGGCTCAGAGCAAGACAAAACTACAGCGGACTCAAGAATCTTCCTAAAAGATTTCTTTTTCGATGTTGATAATGTCGGTCTTCAGAGTGAATTCTGGATTGTTAATTTGCATTATGTACACCAGGTTTCCATGGCGTTCCCGAGAAAACCAATTATGGTTGGGCTTATTTTATATATGTTCAGAATTTCCAGGAGTCATTTATGTGGCACTTAGCCGAAGGCCTTTTTATAGTCGATATAGGTCCCAATATTATTCTTATTATTATTACTTCAGATTACTGAAATTTTTTGAACCCAAACTATCCAAACAAAATTTTGATGATATACTGGGTGTTATTTAAGTATGTAGCCAAACTTCAGGAGGTTTATATAAACATATATACGGAAATGCATTGTTTTAAAAATACAGGGTGTTCAAGTTTAAGAAAAAAAAAACGGTAGTGTACGCCAGTGACTTCTTTCTAATTTTTGTATTTGTTTTGGATTAAGGAACTAAAAATACACCTTTTTATCCCTTTAATTATTTTCATATCTTGCCTACTTTTAGGATAAAACAATAAAAACAACTACTTCATGTCCCTAAACTATGACAAGAAAAGTGATTTTTATTATCTTTCTCAAAAACGCAAAGAAAATAGGTAATTATCATAAGTTGTATTTTTAGTTGTTAAATTTGAAAAAATATAGAATATCTAAAAAGTGAGTGGCGTACATTTTTTTGTCAAAAGTATCCAGTAGATTGCTTTCTGGGATGCCCCTGGACTTAATAAATAATCTTAATTAATCTAGTTAGGGCTAGTTAGCCCCTTACGACACTAAATACCACTGCCAAATTTTAACAAAATCGACTAAAAGATTATTAAAATTTTTACAAAAAAACAATTTTTTTTTAAAGCTTGACACCCTGCATCTTGGAAACAATGCATTTCTGGACCTATGTTTATATAAACTTTTTGTCTTAAATTCACTCAGAGAGTTACCTCCTGAAGTTTGGGCACTTGCTTAAATGACACCCTTTATATTTACCCTTCCTGCCCCTTAAATCTATAATGAATGGGTATGGTCCAGGTCCTAGGATTCTGTTAAATTGTTTAATATAAATAAGAACATTTTTGTTTGGAGAAATAATTTATGTTTTTTAGTATATTTTAGCTTCCATATTACTGCTAACTGGAAACATATTTTCCTATATACTTCAACTAAGTTTGTTCCGACGAGTTAAAATTGCGAATATCTCAGTCCTTAGAATTTATGACATTTATTGTAATTCACATAGATCATTCATCTATATATATTCAGAATGAATCGATCTTTCCGGAAAATTCTAGCATATTCTATAGTTTGTGTAATTTAGCAGACTACAGAATCCAAGTGATTTATTTCCATAATGTTTGTAATAGTTCATTTGTCGTTGATGAGGGTTTATCAAATTTGAAAGCGAGTTCTGTGACACGAGTGTCGATCACTTAAAACTCCTCGCCATTTTATTGGAAAATTCTGTAGCATTATAATTGAATTAGAACTGCTAAAATTTTGAGCGAACTTTTTGACTTCCGTGATGAGAAATGGAAAAATTATGTTATCTTGTGATCAGTCGGTAAGTACGTTTTCAATAATATATTATTGATTGTTTTTTAGTTTTGTTTAATTTTGTTTTCTCGGACCGTGTAAGAGGCGATTTTTTTTAATTCGTCGGTCGTGGTACTGCAAAAAAGTAATCAAATTTGGCTTTTTTAAGGGAATAAGAAGTATATATTTTTAATTTTCGAGTGCTATTAAAGGAAAACAACGAAAAAAGAAAAAATCTTAAACAAATGGACAAATATTTGAAACTTTGGTTAAATGGGAAATAGATTTTGCTACTGCTTTGGAAAACTTATAGATTATCCATAGCTCTGTAAATTGAGCAAAGGAATGCTTCTAGGAAACTACACACGTTAGAGAAGAATAATATTTGCCACTGAATATTTGATATCCAAGTTTAACGAACATATTTTATAGACATTAAAGCTTTCTATTCGAAGTTGCTAAGATGTAAAATACTTACTATATTGTAATTTGCTTAAAGGCACCCAGGGGCTCCATGTGAGGATCTTCGAAATGAAACTGGCATGTCCGTAACTCGCCACGTATATCAGCCCTATGCTTCCCATGGACCATAAAGCTCTGTGGAACCCGGCGTATGCCGCAGCCTCGTACGGGTTATAGGGATGATATGGATCATAAAATACTGATCCAGTGAAAACAGATGCGGCTATGGAGGCTAAGGAGAGTGTAATGATAATGGCTGATTTTATCTAGAAAAAGAGAGACTTTTAATATTGATTTACTAATATCTAGGTTATTTAAATGTACATCTTAATAGTTGATTATATAATTTATAATGTTCGAGTGATAATCATAGGATTATGAAACCTCAGCTAGAGGGGTACTTAATAAAAACCAATACTTTCTTTAAAACACTGTTCTCACTGAAAATCTTTATATCACTCTTTGATAGTTGTTATTTCTTATTCGGAGAAACACCAGCAAGCATTTTCGTTTAGAGAAACCATAATTGTAGTGCCAATGAAAAACCATGAGCAGTTTGG
>MU183077.1:0-73274 GCA_016904865.1 Pissodes strobi | reverse complement strand
GACATTACACTTTAACACGTTTCTAATATACAAGGGGTCAAGAGTATTTTGGCACAAGCGTTTAGATTAGTTTGGTTTCGTTTTAATTAGTCTGTATTATTTTTTTCAGGCGGTTGAATATAAGATACTGATTGGCCAATGTCATATAAAATTTGAATTGCCCGTGAAAAATGCGGATCATACCAACATTGAATATTGTTCATTAAATTAATCGAAACTCACTAAGCCAATTCGGACCCAACCAAAGCTATCCCGAAACAATGAAAGGAATCAGAAATCTGCTTTAAGATTTTCGTTTGGGCTCGCGCTTGCTCCCTCACATTTTTTTAGATTCATAACAATCTAATCGGCCTACCCACAAATTCGATGTCATAGCAATTTCATGTTCCGTCGCGTCGGTTACTTGCCTAACCGGCTGTTGGGCTCTAAGCGAACAATCAATTTGAGCCCAACAGCCGCATAGACGAGTAAACTACTCTGCTCTAAACTTTTTTTTAATGCAATTCGGCTTGATATTATTAATGAGTAAATAAATAAACCTAAATCCCTGAAGAGAAAGATTGCCTTATTCTTGAAAAATACTCTATAAGTCTGCCTTGCTACTCTACAGATTCGGATTCGGTAATTTTATAGTAATTCAGGATATGCCTTGTGATCTTTAAAAAATACCATGTCTGTCTGTTGAAAATTTAGAAATTCGCTTTTGCCGCTTATTGAACATGTATCTAATTAAAAAATTGTAGGGGCTTTCTTATATTGGGATTAAACATAATTCTCACATACATTGTGATAGAGAATTTCCGTCACAATAATTTTATTGTAGTTGTACCGAAAACAGAGGTATATTTATACAATCGAAATACATATAAAAAATATTTGTGCCTTTCCAACAAAATCAATTTGGCTATTGGCTATAGATTTTCGAAGTAAATACTTACTTTACATATATGGTATTCCTTTCCTTTCATTTTGTAATACAGATACCCACCAAACATTCCTATAAAGTATGGTGTGGCTCTCGTATGTGACTTGCTGTAGGTCAGCAAAAAATCAATATGCGCCTTAGGTCTTATCAAAAAATCTGGATAGAACATTAGCATGGACGGTCGCCGATATACCATAGTTAAAATGAATGGAATTACCTTGAAAGTGATTTAAAGGATTAGTTACGATTTGATACATGTACGAAACAATCTTGAAAATATATTTCTATTCTACCTACCATCGATATAATAGTTGTAGTCAAAAGGGCACTTAGGCCAATCTTCTTTTCCTTTTTGATAAGGATGCATATGCCTATAGCAATGATGAAGTAGTGGAAGTCGCAAGGCAAATACCATGCATGTGTCATACACTGAAATAAATAAGAATAAAATAAAAATGTATTAAGTTAAGGAAAAATAATTAAATTTAAGTAGGAGAAGCAATTTGTACCAAACTGACTGAAATGAATACTCTTGCCAGTAAATTTTCAATCGAAGATATGAATTAAATATTTACTGGCTTTGTTTATAGCGCGAATGTGAAGTATAAATACCGTATAGTATTGCTTTTAAATGGTAAATTAGTTGCAGTTAACAATTATTGCAGTGCTGCTCGAAGGAATCATTCGGATCTGTCTGCCGAGTCAATGTAATAAAGGGTGATGGAGCATTTTTATTAGCTAATATTGTATATTTTTCAATAACACTACTTATCCCTAAAATCACTTATCCCTCCAAAGTTTGCTATTAAATTCAACCTTGGAAGGGTCTGTCTTTAGTTAATGAAAATATTGTGCAAGGTTGTTATATTACAAAATCAAAGCCAAAACGAATGGTGATGTCTAGGATGTCCTTCAATATGCCAGGATCTGGTAAGAATGCATTTTGTAACAAGGATTAAATTGACTTTTAATGTATACGTGTGACTAGGTCGGAAATTAGGTCATTCTTTGGCGAATCCAATGCTGAGGAGAGGCTAAAACTAAACGTCACACTTTACAGGCGACCAGGAAGAAACCGGAAGTTACAAGGTACAAAGCGTCAAAACATAATAGGATTCCCGTTACAGAAAGGGCCAACCAGACGGCTGTGCAGAAATTAGGAGTAGAAAAAGCGCATGAACTTTCTACTACAAGAACTATATCTCTTCATTTTCTGATGAGATTCAATGCTTAAATCGTTCTACTATGCAGAAAACGCTATTACTCTTTTTCAACTTTTTTACTTTAATTGATTTATTAGACTTTTACCACTTGTGCTTTAATGATAGTCAATAAGATAAATGATACGGCTTTTTCTTTAAGATACGAGTTTATCCAATCAAAATGCAACATCACAGCAATATTTGGTCAATATCAAAGATTGCCATGGCCATTAGGAAATTTATAAAGCTAATAATGTTCTTATTTTTCATTATTATTATTCTTATTTTTTATTATTATGACTCGTGGTGGAGAAGGTAATGTATGCAACTCACACTTAATGACTATTATGACATTCACATTTATTACGACACTCGACTACGACTCTGGTTATAGTCCTCATATTCGTGTCTTATTATCTGTCATTAAATGCCCATTGCATAATATGCGATTAGTGCTTTAATAAAATAATTATGAAATGAAAAATATATTATGACACTCGCATTCATTACGACACTCGATTGAGTTTCGGTTCGTAATTCTCATACTCGTGTCTTAAGATCTATCATTAAATGCTCATTGCATAATAAACTATTAATGTTTTAATTATGGCATTATGGAATGAAGATATTTATATAATTACTTTCACTAATCAGAGGGAACTTAGCATACGGAGATAATAATAGTTTTAAAATCAACACGATTGGTGCACAACAATTTGTTATTTTGTTTGAAGCATTTTGTGAAATGGGGACAGCGAATCCAAAAAAATTGCGTTTGTAATTAATAACGACTTGTATAAAATTATTTTAATTATGTAACTGTTTCTTATCGATGCCATTTTATTTTGGGTCCATTTCGGCTGGGTAATGCATCAATTTATCAGTCAACATATTGCCCAATCGAAACTATCTCAAAATCAAATGGCATGGGTGGAAAACATTGCCCAAATAAACATAATTACAATTGCACTTTGGAGCTGGCACAGACAATACAGTCCATTCAAGTTAGTAAGTATTATAATCATGCTCGCGGCGTCGCGTCGGTTGCGAGTTAAAATGTGGGTCAACAATTTCGTTTTCGAGGCACACTGATCTCCAAACGGTACTTGTTGGATGCTTAGGATTGAAAACGTGTTCAATACAATAATAGGCCGGGAGATTCGTTTACGAAATTGGAAATTACTAACTGCCCTCGAAATTGTGTGTTAATCAAAATCCCGATATTTGTGACAGCCTTGGGATTTGCAACACTAATAAAAGATACTTAGATACCTTTTGTAGACGCTTAATTAAAATATGTAATTGAATTAACGATTAAGCTGGCCCTGAGAAGGACAAATATAGGTGCCGAAACGTAAGTGCTTGCTTCTAAAAACTGCAATGTAATTTCGAAATATGATAATCCATTGGATGAAGAATAAATTGCAAATAATGAAATAAATTTAAATAGGTATTAACCCATATAACACAAACTTATTTAACCAGCAATTCACTTTTATTTTATAACAGCGATTTGTATTATCGTAATGGTCCAAAAGGTAAAACGTGGCCTATACGTAGCCCAAATCGTCGTTCGCTTATAAATAGGAAACCATTAATAATTTTGAAATCTAAGCGACCTCTCAGAGAAAAATCACTTAGAGCCCAACAGCCGCATAGACGAGTAACTTGCTATGATTTTAACTGTTTTTAATGCAATTCGGCTTGATATAATTAATGAGTAAAAAAATAAAACCAAATTCCTGAAGAGAGAACCAATAGTTTTCTAATACAGAATAAACAAAAATGATAGTAGATAAAGATTTAAAAAATAGTGTTTTCAAATAATAGGGATAAACTAATAAATTGCAATTTAAATAGACAAAATCGTAAATCCGTGGTGCCATTGCAGTTATACGTTACGTAAGTTACTCGTCTAACCATGTGTTGGCCTCTAAGCAAAAAAATACTTACAGCCCAACAGCCGTATAGACGAGTAACCTACTCTGCTTTAAACGTTTTTTAATACAATTCGGCTTGACATACTCGATAAGTAAATAGATAAACCTAAATTCCTGAAGAGGGGACCAATTATTTCTCAAAATAAAATAAACAAGAATGATAGTAAAGAAATATTTAAAAAATAGGGGTTTCGAATGATAGGAATGAACTAATAAATTGAAATTTAAATGAAGAAAAAATTGCAGTAATAAGTTACGTAGATTACTCGTGTAAGCGATTGTTAGCCCCTAAGCGAAAAATCACTTATTGCCTAACAGTCTCATAGGCAAGTAACCTACTCTGCTTTTAACTTTTTTTAATACGATTTGGCTCCATATAATTAATGAATAAATAAATAAACCCCCTAAAGAGGAAACCAATAATTTCCTAAAATAAAATAAACCAGAATTATAGTAAAGAAAGATTAAAAAATAGGGTTTTCGAATGATAGGGATGATCTAATAAATTGGTACATGGAACGTGAGATCCTTGTATGTATTTGGAAAGATGCATAATGTTGTACACGAAATGTAAATTGAAACTCAACATCCTAGGAATCAGTGAAACAAGATGGCCCCCGGTCATGGCCAGATCCTAACAGATGGAGGCATGCTGTACTTCTCTGGGAACGATGATAATTATCACAGATATGGTGTCGCAATTGCTATCTCGAGAGATATTACGGCGCGGCGTTCGTTACCAACTTCGTTCCTGCCTCAGATCGTGTCATGCGCTTAAAAATACAGACCAACTCAAGGAAACTAAAAATAATACAAATATATGCTCCTACTGCAGAAAAAACCTGAAGAAGGAAACGAGCACTTTTACGAACTAATCAGACAAACGCTTGAATTACTAAAGCCAAGACATATCACTATAATTCTTGGAGACTTTAATGCGAAGGTCGGAAAAGGAAGATGTGACAAGTACATAGGTGAATATGGGTTGGAGATAAGAAATAGAAGAGAAGAGAGACTAATGCAATTTTGCCAGGAGGAAGAGATGATAATAACTAATACCTTCTACAAGCTTCCAAAACCATGACTCTACACATGGAAGTCCCCACAGGGCAGTGACCAACACCCGATAAGAAGGCAAATAGACTACATCCTGACAAGCGCAAGAAATAGAAACAGCATCAAGTCAGTTAAGACATATCCGGGCGCTGATGTCTCCTCGGATCACAATCCCTTAGTGGCCCAGATGCACATCAAACTCAAAGAACTCCAAAGAAGAGAGATACTCGGATAAATACAGAGCACTTAAAGAATCAAGACATACGGAATGAGTTACAAACAAGAATACGAAAAATCTGAAAACACTCGAAGGAAGAATACCGATATTGCAGTAATACACAAACGAAAAATGGTGTAGTATTAAATCAGCTTTATTGGAACCCTCAATAGACATTTTAAAGAAAAAAAAACCCACGGGAAAGAAAGAATGGATAACTAACAAAATTCGTAATTTCATGGATAAGAGAAGAAGCTATAAAGGAAAAAATGAACAACAATATAAAGAAACACAACGAATACTCCACGCAAAAATGTGAGGAAATTGAGGAGCTACAAGCAAAACACGACAGTTTCAACATACACAAAAAAGTCAAAGAACTCACCGGCCAGTAAACAAAGGCAACTCAATATATTGTACAACAATAACGGGAAAATAGTCACAGAGATAGAACAAAAGCTAGAAATATGGAAGAATTACAATACACAACTATTCGAAAATGAGAGACGACAAACTAATCTTGAAAATATAGAAAGAGAGTTAGGCCCGGACCTAATTAAGGATGAAGTGATATATGCACTGGACATGCTAAAGAACGGAAAAGCTGCAGGCCTAGACCAACTGTCAGTGGAAATCGTTAAACTGATAGATTAGGACCGGATTCATATTTTGGTAGAATTAATCAATACGATATATCGCGCAGAAGTAATACCAAATGAATGACTGCTATCAACTTTATAACCCGTCCAAAAAAGAAAAATGCCAAGCATTGCTCTGACTACCATACAACTAGCCTGATGGTTCACACATTGAAAGTCCTGTTGAAGGTGGTCCACAATAGAATATTCAGGAAACTGGATGTAGACATCAGCGATACACAATTTGGATTCCGTAAATGCCTAAGAACAATGGAAGCACTATTTGCACTCAATGTCCTATCACAGAGATGCCTAGACGTAAATCAAGACACATAGGCATGAGTTATATCGCCTTCTCTTATGGAAACCGCTGACGCGTAGTTTGCTGAGTTAGCAGTACAAGTTTATATATTGTAATTTCTAGAAACATATGTATTAATATTCTTTGACATGTAGTAGTATCAAGTACTTTGTAATTTTTATCGAATAAATATTTTTTAAAAAGAGTTTTGCCATATCAAATAAGTTAACTGGCGCAGTCGGTAGAGTCGTCAAAAAAGTTAGTCAAACCGGTGATACTTTTTGTGGCGACACGTAACAATCGGTCAATCGTTTGTTCGGGCAACGAAGACTTTTCGAACGAATATCGGAAACTTCATTAAGACTCTGAACTTTCGAAAGAACTGTGTAAAGTGTCTGCGGAGGTGTTTAATTGCTGAATACTTTTCCGAGGACTACTTGGGAATTGCCACCACATCGGGTAGTTTCGCAAGGACCATAGCATTTTGGGCAGGACCAAATCGCCTTCCAGGAAGCTGAAGCCTTATAGAGAGATATGGCCAAAATTCTTCTAGTAGCGTAAGTGTAATTTGAAAATTTTCATGTCCGATATAAATGAAATTTTAAACAATTTGGGAAAATTAACAATAAATCCTCCTTCAACTGACTCTGAAGGAAATTCCAATTTAAATAGTGAAAACTTTTTAGAAAGCAACATACAAATTCCATTAGTTGAAAGTGAAATAGAAATTAATAAATTATCAAATCAAATCTTTACTATTTTAAATAACGTTCCTCTTAACGAAACTCCTAGTATTAGTAATACAGATAGTTATAGAGTTGATTTAAGCACTATTATAGAAAACGAAATGCCCGAATTTAAATCGGAATATTTAAAGTGCGTCCCTGAATTCGATGGAAATCCCAATGATCTTAATCGATATTTATCAACTTGCCAAACCTTAATTGACCATTTTTATAATGCTAGGAACCCTACTGATTTTAATAATATTTTCTTACTAAATAGTCTGATAGGAGAACTAACGGGAAATGCAAAAATTGTGGTGAACATTCAAAACGTTTCTACATGGGACGAATTAAAAGAAAATTTAAAGCGAAATTTTGCTGACCAAAGAGACGAAAGTTGTCTCAATAGGGATCTTGTTATGCTAAAACAAAATGTAAACGAACAACCTAGCCAATTTTATGATAGAGTTCTTTATATCTTAAATTTGCTTTGTTCATATATAGACAGTCATGAAACGATTGATTCAGCGAGAACTTTGAAAAAGGCCTTGTATAATGATCTTGCTCTAAAAACGTTCCTTTCAGGATTAAAAGAACCTCTGGGGACAACAATACGTTGTATGCGTCCGAGTAATTTAGCCGAAGCCTTGCAATTTGTGACGCAAGAAAATAATATACATTATTTTCAAAATTTAACAAAAACATCGCTAAATCAACCTTCAAACATCTTTAAAATGCCACCTCAACCTAATTTTAAAAATTTTCAGTTTACACAAAATTCTCCTATGAGACCGAATTTTTCTAATAATAATTTCCAAAGGCCTAACAACTTCTTTACACCTAGGCCCAACAATTTCCAGTCACAGTCGGTAATTCGACCAAACTTTAATAATTTCCCTCAAAGATTTTCAACAAACTCAAGAATTTTTAGTAGACCCAACAATCACTCCAACGTGTTCAGGCCAAATCAAAACAAACCCTTACCACCACCTGAACCTATGAGTATATCTTATTCCAATTTTAAACCCAGTCATTCATCACCTAATTTTTCCAGATTTCAGTCGAATGTACCAAATCGCCCAAAATTTTCTACAGAAGAACTTTATAATACAGAATCGTACCAAAATCCTGAAGAATCAAACGAATATTGTATTTCTTACGCCAATAACGAAAACAATGATTATTATAATTTAGATTTTGAAAACAATCACGAAAATAGTCCTGAAAATTTTTACCAACCATCGACTACTGATTTGCCTTTTAACCAAAATCAGTACTCTTTTCAAAATCCAGAAAAAGATGAATCAGGCGAATGCAACGGAAATAAAAATTTTCACGAAGTCACTCAGATCAACGATCAGACTTAATAATTTCTTTAAACACGTCGAACACCAGTGAGTTACCTTACATAATTATTCCAGAGCATAATCTTAAGCTTTTAATTGACACTGGTGCAACAAAATCATTTATAAATCCTAATTTGGCAAAAAAATATTACCCAAATTCTATTTTTGAAGACCCTTTTATAGTTAGTACCGTATTTCAAAAGTCGGCATATAGACATAGTGCATTAATACCAGCATCGACAATTTTTAATTTACCCACTAGACAAAACCTTAAATTTTACCTTTTTCAATTTCATAACGTATTTGACGGTCTAATAGGGCTCGACAACCTTAAGTTACTTCAGGCTAATCTTGATTTTAAAACAGGATTTTTAATAACACCTTTTGCCAAAATAAAACTTAACTTTCATAACATACAAACAGAATTAAACTGTGTTACTGTAGCCCCTAGAACGGAACAAGTAATTAAAGTTAAAACGTCCATAAAAAAAGGTGAAATTATTATACCACACCAAAAATTTCAAAATTGCGAAATGCCAGAATGTTTAACAGTAGCGAAAAACGGGTACGCGATTACTACAATTCTAAACAATTCATGTGAACCGATAACTCTAGATTTTTCACAACCCATCGATACCGAAAAATTTAGCAGAAACGAATGCCAAAACAAAAAGCAATATTAAATCTTTGCCAAGAATTTTCGGACGTGTTCTACCAAGAAAATACTCCCTTAAGTTTCACTAGCAAAATAAAGCACAATATTAAAACTACCGACGAAATTCCGATATATACAAGATCTTACAGGTATCCTTTTATTCATAAGTAGGAAGTCAAAAATCAAATTAAAAAAATGCTAGACCAAAAAATAATTAGACCATCTAGTAGCCCATGGTCCAGCCCTATTTGGGTGGTTCCAAAGAAAAAGGACGCATCAGGGATACAGAAATGGAGGGTCGTAGTGGACTACCGAAAACTCAACGAAAAAACCATCAATGATAAATACCCACTACCCAACATTACTGACTTACTCGACAAGCTAGGTAAGTGTCAGTACTTCACTACCCTCGATTTGGCGTCCGGGTTCCACCAAATTGAGATGAGCGAAGAAGACATTCCTAAAACAGCTTTTAATACGGAAAATGGCCACTATGAATACCTAAGGATGCCATTCGGGCTTAAGAACGCCCCCGCCACCTTTCAGCGGATAATGGATTCAATTTTAAGGGGAATTCAAAACGAGAAATGTTTAGTATACCTTGACGACATTATCGTATTTTCAACATCCTTGCAGGAACACATGGACAACCTTAAAAAGGTGTTCCAACGCCTAGGGGAATCCAACTTTAAAATTCAACTTGACAAGAGCGAATTTTTGCAGCGTGAAGTAGCCTATCTGGGACACGTGGTTACCCCACAGGGAGTCAAGCCTAACCCGGATAAAATTTCCGCTATTAAAAACTATCCTGTTCCATCGACAACTAAACAAATAAAAGGTTTTCTCGGCTTGCTAGGGTATTACCGCAGGTTTATAAATAATTTTGCAAAGATTACGAAACCCCTTACAAAATGCCTTAAAAAGGGAGCCAAAATAGTTCACGATCAAGAATTTTTAGATTGTTTTAATACTTGCAAAAATGTATTAATTAACGACCCAATTCTACAATACCCTGACTTTTCAAAAACATTCAACTTGACAACGGATGCCAGCAACGTAGCCTTGGGTGCAGTACTGAGCCAAGGACCCATCGGTCAGGACTTACCAGTGGCGTACGCTTCGCGTACACTCAACGATTCCGAGCAAAACTATTCGACAATCGAAAAGGAATGTTTGTGTCTGGTGTGGGCGTCAAAATATTTTAGGCCATACTTGTATGGGCGTAAATTTAATATCGTTACTGACCACAAGCCACTTCAGTGGTTATTTTCATTAAAAGATCCCAATTCCAAGCTGATGCGATGGCGAATCAAATTGGAAGAGTTCGATTACAACATACTATATAAAAAGGGCAAGGCCAACACCAACGCAGATGCATTGTCACGCATCGAATTACATGTTAAGGAAGGTCAGGACGGATTTAGTCTTAAACAATACATAGAAGATTTCAACAAAGAACTTGAAGATGAAAATCAACAGTTCAACCAGCCCTCAACTTCTCGAGAGCACGAGGATATAGACCAAGCTTCTATGATAGTTCAGCTAGACGAAAATCGCATAGAAATCCCAGAACCAGACGAAGGTGACACCATTCATTCTAACAATGACCAGGATCCTATTGTCGGAATCCCAATTCTGGAAAGACCTGTAAACTTTGGCGCTAATCAAATTATAATTTCACAAGTAGCACACTCACCAGCGAAGACCAGAATGAAAATTTTATTTGAGAAAAAACGACGTTTTTACGTTCAAATAAGTACAAGTAATTTTAAATCCGACATCTTGAATTTTGTAAAAGAAAGTATAGCTCCAGGAAAATTGTACTATCTATATTTCGAAAATCAAGAATTGTATGAACCTTTTTGTGAAGTCGTAAGGAAATATTTTAGATGGCCCTCGTTTCAATTTAAAAGGTGTCTTAGTAAACTTATTGACGTCACAGATAAGGAAAGCATCCCTGAAATTATAAAAAATTATCATGAGGGAAAAAGCAACCATCGAGGAATAGAAGAAACGGAAGAAAAAATTAAAAACAAGTATTACTGGCCCAATTTGAAAAGCTCAATTCAAACTTTTATAAATCAATGTGAGATTTGCATACGAACAAAATATGAAAGGAATCCTATTAAAACCCAAATGAACATAACACCTACCGCCGGAAAGCCTTTCGAAATTATTCACATCGATACCTATACCCTTGAAAAAACAAAATTTCTCACAGTGGTCGATAGCTTTTCAAAATATGCCCAAGCCTATATTTTAAAATCTTTAGCAGCAACAGAAATATCAGATAACCTGCTATCCTTTTTCTCTCATCATGGTGTGCCTAAACAAATAATCTTAGACAACGGGACGGAATTTAAAAATTCAGTAGTTACCGAATTACTACAATTACATAAAATTAAAATCCACTTTATTTCACCCAATCATCCTCAATCGAACGGCGTAGTGGAACGTTTTTATTCCACCATCGCAGAACACATAAAATTATTAAATGCTCAAGGTTTTAGTAAGTCAACAATATCGCAAAAAATGATTTACGCAATTTTAGCTTACAACCATTCAATACACTCAGCGACAAAATTAAAACCGATCGATATCATAAATGGTCACATTACCTCAGATGATCCATTTGACATAAATTTGGAGCAACTGCTGCTCACGGATTATATTACTGACCATAAAGAACGATCAAAATTGCTTTACTCAAAAATTAACGAAAAACTGATTCAAAATAAAGAGAAATTAATAAACAAAATAAATGCAAACCGTGACGCCCCTGATTTAATTGAGCCAAGTCAAGAAATATACATAAAAAAGCATACTCGCCAAAAACTTGCCGAGAAATTCTCAAAACCCGTGGAAGTCATATCAGTTAATAAAGAACGTAAGACTGTAACTTCTAATGTTCAAGGTAAAGTTCACATGGATAATGTAAAAAGACCTCTCAGGAATACATACAGTTTCGACTAATTAACATATGCATTTTTTTTTATCACAACATGTGTATAACTTCAAGTTACATTTATCTTTTACCTTAGTTACATTATCGTGTATTATATTTCAGCTGTGTCGTCGTGTTTCTCCCAGCTGTAATTGCGGTCGAAGATAAAGTTATTCTCAGAAAATTAGATGACAATCCTGGATTGTTGCCGATAAAAATAGGAAATGCTAAGATTCGCGATTATCGTTTCACTTTAATTCATTATTATGACCTTAACCCGATAATCTTAGAAATAAACAAATTGCATTTGAAATCAGACAACGTAACGACCTTATTAGCAACACATTCAGAATATTCAGCTGACGCTGCGAATTACTTAAAAATATTAACAATGACACAAGTAAGAGTAGAAAATAAGATTAAAGAAATAATTCCTCACCCTGATAGAATTAAAAGAGGCCTTGTGAATATGCTTGGCTCAGTATTTAAAGCAATAATCGGCAACTTAGATGCCGCTGATGGTGAAAAATACGAACGGGTTATTAAACAATTACAAAACAATGAAAATCAGTTGTCGGAAAACATCTTGAAACAAAATTCACTATCAATTAATGCTATTAGTAAATTTAATAATATGATCAATCAGGTTGGCAAGCATGAAAAATTAATTCAAGAAAAAATTAATCAAATATGCTATTTAGTACAGAAATCCACTTATAGGGAAAATTCCATGTATATCAAGGACACACTTAACCAAATAATTAATGTTTATGAAATCCTCGATTCCATTCTCCAGGATATTGAAAACTCTATGACTTTTTGTAAATTAAAAACAATGCATCCAAGCATCATAAAAACTGAAGATCTTTTAAGTGAATTAATTACTTTACAAAAAAGGGTAGGTTCAGAACAAATGATTATTAATCCAGAGCTTGAAAAGGTTGCTTTATTTGAAAAAATAACAAATATCGATTGTTTTGTTCTAAATAATAGAGTAACATATTTATTACACATACCAATTACAACTTCTGAAGTTTTTGAGCTTTTTCATTTGTATTCTCCACCAATATTTTCCCAGAGTCGGTTTAAGGTTGTTTTGCCGCGAAATAAGTATTTAATTAAAAATAAATTACACTACGAATACCAAGACCAGGCTTGTCAAAAGGTCACGAAGTTACAACACCTTTGCAACGTTGAAAAGCTAGAAGACATTGAAGAATCCAATCCTTGCGCAGTAAGCCTGCTGTCATCTTCAAAAGACACCTCCGCATGCAAGCAAATTGAAACACATTTCCAAGAACCAATAATAAATCAGTTGGCCGATTCTCAACAGTGGTTATTCGCTTTACCAAAAGAAGAAGTTGCCAAAATCAATTGTAATGCTCAAGTAGAAAAACTGCGACTGCTTGGAACATACATTTCCGAAATTCCAAATGGATGTCAAGTTATCATCAGAAATAGAGTTATCATAAACGAACAGAAGCAAACTAACATTTCTGTTCACCCAGTCCTCTTTCCTGATATAACAGTTGGAGCTCCGAGCCCACTGCCGACGCTAAACTTGAGCCTACATTTAGATGACTTGAAACTCGATAGCCTGCAGAACCTGAAGACCCAAATAATCGCCAATAAGCCTTTCATTATCACCGACGAAGTTTTCGACTATCCTTCCATCTGGACCATCCTTATATATGGATTTCTGGTCCTTAGCTGTGCCTACCTGACATACCGAAAATGGTGCCGAAAACTGGTTGTACGAACGGAAAGAAGAACCGAAGTTCAAGAGCATCAGCCAATTCAACTCCCCCAAATGGCGTAGTTGATTGTAGGGGTGGAGGAGTTATATCGCCTTCTCTTATGGAAACCGCTGACGCGTAGTTTGCTGAGTTAGCAGTACAAGTTTATATATTGTAATTTCTAGAAACATATGTATTAATATTCTTTGACATGTAGTAGTATCAAGTACTTTGTAATTTTTATCGAACACATATTTTTTAAAAAGAGTTTTGCCATATCAAATAAGTTAACTCATGCTTCATAGATTACAATAAAGCATTTAATAAAGTTAGACATGACCTACTCATCGAAACATTAGTAAAGAGAAGGATAGACCTCAGAGACATAAGAATAATTTCAAACCTATACTATGGCCAAAAAGCAGCAGTACGAATAGAAGACATGACATCAGAAGAAATAGAAATACAAAGAGATGTTCGTAAAGGGTGTATACTTTCACCAATGCTCTTCAATCTGTACTCGGACTACATAGTAAATAGGGCACTGGATGATCAGGACATAGGTATTTAAATTAACGGCATGACATTAAATAATCTTAGGTACGCTGACGATACAGATATTTTATCAGGAACACATGAAGACCTACAGACGATAACTAATAGAATGGTCACAGTAAACGAAGAATATGGACTATCACTGAACATAAGCAAAACAAAATATATGCAGATAGCAAAAACAACTCAGGACATTCGTGGGATATATGTGAAGAATCAACCTATTGAAAGAGTAAGAGAATACAAATACCTAGGCACGACCATTAATGAAAACAATGACAGCTCCCAAGAAATACGAATCAGAATCGAACAGGCCAGAAGTGCATTTACAGCAGGATAAAGAGGCTTTTCTGCTGCCGAGACCTAAACCTTGAATTAAAAATACCACTGATGAGATGCTATGTGCTGTCTGTATTATATTTTGGGATGGAAGCCTGGACGCTAAAGGTAATCGACCGACGTGAGGAGACTAGAGTCATTCGAAATATGGATATATTGGAGAATATTGCAGATTTCATGGGTAGAGAGAATAACCAACATGGAAGTAATAAGAAGAGAGAAGTAATCCCAACAATTAAGAGAAGAAAATTGCTGTATATGGGACAAGTCATGAGGGGAGAAAAATATCGAATGCTATAAATTATTATGCAGGGAAATATCCAAGGAAAGAGACGAAATTCATGGCTGAAGAACCTTAGGGAGTGGTTTGGATGCAGTAAAAATGAACTATTTAGAGCTGCGGTCTCAAAAATAAGAATTGTCCTGATGATTGCCAACTTTCTAGGCGGAGACAGCACCTAGAGCAGAAGAATAAATTGAAAATTAAATAAAGAAAAAATCGCAAATCCCTACCATCGCAGTATGTTACGTAGGTTACTCGTCTAAGCGACTGTTGGTCTCTAAGCGAAAATTCACTTAGAGCCCAACAGCCGCATAACCGAGGAACCTGATCTGCTCTTAACTTTTCTTTAATGCAATTTGGCTTGATATAATTAATGAGTAAATAAGTAAACCTAAACCCTAAAATAAAATGAACAAAAATGATAGTAAAGAAAGATTTAAAATATAGTGTTTTCAAATGATAGGTATGAACTAATAAATTGAAGTTTAAATAAAGCAAAAATAGTAAATCCGTGCCATTGTAGTAATATGTTACGTAGTTTACTCGTCTAAGCAATTGTTGGCCTCTAAGCAAAAAATCACTTAGAGCCCAACAGCCGCATATCCCAGAAACCTATTCTGCTTCTAACTTTTTTGTAATGTAATTCGGCTTGATATAATTAATAAGTTAATAAATAAACCTAAATATCTGAAGAGGGAACCAATAATTTCCTAAAATTAAATAAATAAAAATTATAATAAAGAAAGGTCTAAAAAATAGGGGTTTCCAATGATATGGATGAACTAATAAATTGAAATTTAAATAAAGAAAACATCGTAAATCCGTCTCATTGCAGTAATGTGTTACTAAAATATATTTACTTGTGTTTGAAGGTATGGCATATTATATTTCTAAAATGAAAAAATGACTGAAGGAAACAGGAACGGAAATAAGAAACTTTATTTAATTAGACAGAAAAGATGAAAATTAAAATTATTATGCTTACTTGCACCCTTACTCTTTCTTCTCGCATATTTTGTTCTATTCAAAGCCTGAAGTTCTTGAGTTGAAAAAAGTAATAGCAACCCTTTATTGTTAAATAGAACATTAAAACTATTTTGTAATAGTTGTAACAGGTTAAAACAATTTAGTATTTTATTTGCTTGTCTGAATGGCTCTAAAATTAAGCAAATCCAACTACAGGTTCTTTCACTTGCGTGTTAGAACCTCTAAAAAGTAAACGCACAAAATACAACATATAACCTCATTTTCAAGTTTAACCTCAGGTAAAAGAGATATTTAACTCGATGGTTAGTTTCGGTTAGTTTGTATTTGTGTATACTTTTAAGGCATATAGCTAAAAAATATTGTCTTTAAGAATGCATTTTTCAGAATTTGACATAATGGTTTCCACCTACATATCGATTATCTTTATTCATAATTCATATTACAATTATAGGCCTAATGCAGAAGTTAAACTTAAATTGGCGTTAAAGAATAAGATTTTTACTAAATAATGCCTACCAATTTATACAGGGTGATAATAAGAAAAGTTACAATGGCTATATCTTCGGCACTAAAGAAGAAATTAGAAAACAAAAAATTATAATTTTTACAAAAACACGGGGGAATAAAAATGAGAGAGCACTACCTTCAACCACTTTAATATCTTAAATGGCACTACCCAACTCGTGACACCTCTCTGGAAAACTCATCAAAATTGCTTTGCAGCAATACCATAGCTAATGAGTTTTAAGTATGAAATATTAGCAACATTTTGAGAAAATATATTGAAACAGGCTCTTGCAAAATTTGGCTTGAAAAATTTTAAAATAAACGCAAAACGCTATTGTAGAGCTAAAACTCACTATTTTTATGCAATAACGTAAACACTTGTTTTTGCCTTTTTTTACTTTTTTATTAAGTGTTTAAAATGATTCCTATTTTGTTTTAAACAAAAATAAATTCAATTTTCAAATTCCTCCCTAACTTTCTGAAAAAAATTATGTGCCTCATCTTTATAAGCACACAACTGAAGTGAAACTTCTGAAAGAGATATTAGTAATTAAGTTTTCATTTTTTTATGCGTTTTTTTTCTCAACTTTTGTTTCCGGTTTCGAGTTTTTTTTTATTTTTTATTTTTTTTCAACTTTTTTTTTATATAAAGCATTTTTGTCTTTCCATTTTTGCCATCCCCGACCTCGTAGCTCAACTCCTTCGACTTTTTTTGCCCAAAACCGCGTTTCTCTAACTTTTCTTTTATTAATTATTTTTTTCTTATTTTATTTTATAATGCTTTTATTCACTTTCCGAACAATTTTTTACGTTTTTTTCAATTTTTTCCATTTTTTCGTAAATTTGTTGGTATCCTGGAGGGTAATATTGGTCCAATCACTACTTCGCCACCATAAAAAAAATATTTTCTCCTCGTTCTTCCATACAATACACCATTCCAGAATTAAAATAAATTCGAAGAAAAATTTTGAATGATTTAAAAGATGGAAGTTTTAATGAAGATTTTATAAAAAAAAAGAAGAAATCAAGTTTTTGCGTTATTGCAAAAAAATAGAAGGTTTTGGTACTACAATATTGTTTTTAATTTAGGCTTGAGAACCCTTTTCAATTTACGATTATTTTCTAATCTTTGCTGCTAAATTTTGCAAATTATTTCCCCTTGGTTTTTTGGGATCTTCTTTAATGTAGACAATTGACATTCTGTATATTCTCTCTGTTGAAATCTGATATTCAAATCATGCATATAAAGACTAGCTAGTAATCTCCCGAACTATAAATTGGCTGCGAATAAACGGTGGATTATAACTCTCCGAAATATGAGTTACATAATGCCTGAATTACTTAATATTGAACATTTAAAATTACACAATTTTATTTTCTTTACTCGAACCGTACTTTTCCGGGTGGGAAAAACGAAGTGAATGTTCAATATGCGGTTAATGTGATAAACTCTATTATTATCAGAAACCGATGTTTGAAACGTTATGTATTTATTATATTGCATATTGTAGACATAATTATTTAGCTAATAGATGTACGTTTGGATTGAAATTATGTTTATATTTTTGTTCAACGCCTTTGTGTTAGTTTTGGGTCAGAGAGAGACATTTACCGAACAAATTCTTGCAATTGTTTCTCTGTAAACATATAAATTATTCCAAAAATGTGTTTAAAAGTATTTTCTCTACAACCCCATCTGCCATGTGGATATTCATTTGCCAATATTTCATATTTAATTTAGTTCCCGAAAATATTTCTACACCATAGTTCATACAGTAGGTATATTTTGAATGTGCAAATATATGAACATAAATGTGTCAACATCATAAAGAACTTGTTCTGACAGCATCTAGCGAATTTTTTTGAAGTCAGTTGCAAAACTCCCAGCTTGTCGAGCAATACCTGTTATCAAATACAATTTGCTAACAAAAATGTGCCGAATCACTGTAGGTATAGTACAATTTAAGCACTTTCTCTCAACATTGATCTTTTGCAAAGATCATTAACCTACTTCGCCTAACTACTTAAACATTATGTTATTAATTGCCAAACATGTTTTAATATCATAAAAATGAAAACACACTTAAATAGGTAAGCTGTGGTTCTTTATTGATATATGTTTACACATGTTACATGTATAAATACATCATAGACGACGTGCTTGAAGAAAACCGTCAAACGTAAACTGTAGTATTATTTATACATGTGAAAAATTGTTTTATAAAATATATATTTATTTTATGCGATCATTAACTAGTTATTATAAGGATAACATACATTTTTAAGTGCACATATACCTGCTGAATTTGAAAGATTTGGCTTATTCACATTTCCCTCTCAATGATGTTATCCTTCATTCCATGAAATGAACCGAAGATTTTTCCAATTTACTGCCTCATATTAACGTGGTGATATATATATCAAAAGGGAACTTTTGTGTATTCAATATTTTTTTAATTAGATGCATTTAAATATTAGAATTTGGTGTAAAGTACATAGTCGGATTTTAATCTATCATCTTTAGAATACCAGTCTACTCTGTTATCAATTAATGCGCAAACATCGAGGTTTGTAAACAGCACAAATATTTGCTGCTGTTAGTGTTTAAATTGCACTTAAATTCCATTGTATTGCAAAATTGACTTTAATTAGAAAGTTAGGAAAAGGTTCACGAAATGTGTCTGAGTTAATTATTATTGCAAATCACAACAAAATATTGACCACCAATCACAAATGCCTAATGATCACAAATATCAGGATTTTAATTAACGCAGTTTGTCACACATCATCTGAAGTTAACTGATTAGTAATTTTGTATGATTTAATGATATCTTATGGACTATTAATGCTGTGAACACCTTTTTAATATTGCTCCCTACAATAAGTACCGTTTAAAGATCAGTATGTGTCTTGAAAACGAAATTGTTGACCCAGATTTTAACTCGTAAACGACGTAAGCATGATTATCTAATTTGGACGGTCTGTTGCAGAAAAGTGAATTCAATTATTTTATTTTATGGGCAGTAGTCCTCCGAAGACATTTAACTAATTACTCATTGACCGTCTTAAAAAAACGAAATTAATTAAATAAATATCTATAAACTAATTATGTTTCCAAAATACACGTTTTGTATTGTTTATAATATCCTGCTTTAGTCGCGAAATAGAACCATGAATCAGGGCCGGATTTAGACATAGGATCTCTAGGTTGCAGCCTATGGGCTCGCATCACAAAATTAAAAATGGTTCTACGTCCAAGGTTGCTGATAATGCGATTTAAAAAAATATAATTTTCACAGGTTCAGCCTAGAAGCACACAGATCCTAAATACGGCATTGCCATGGATATTACAGTTTCTCATCCTCTTGTATCTTACCAATATTATTCAACATTAATTACGCACACACAATTTATATAACGCATTTAAATTGCATAAACTGTAAGTATCTCTACGACTACATGTATCATTATAGCGCTAAAAACCTTAGAAAGTGAGATATTGCTGATCAATTTAAATAATCGGTTTGTACGTAAAAATTGATTTATTATCTAACATTATGAGCTTCAATCATGAAAATTACTCAGCTGTAATTATACAAATTGATTTTCTGTGCCGAGGTAGCCAGTGCCATTAGTAACTATATTTATTTGTCGTTTAATTAATCTCAGCTAACTCAACGGATAAAATACGATGGTAAGCAAATAATTTGTTATACTTTTGATCAACGAACATTTTGAAATCGGTGTTACATTTGGGACCCCCAAGGAAGATCGAAACATCCTGGTTAAGTAAAATGTGTGGAGAGGAAGAATGAAAGAAGACAAATAAGGATAGATGATATAATTTTTCCCACAAAGTATTAAAAAAATATTGTTGTTTTAAATCGTGATGAATATATGCATACTTTTATATTTATAATTGAGTGGGTTCTTCTTATTCTTGCTTTGACCCCTTATAAAGGGCTGGTATAGCACTGCTACGAGGCAATTTGCCAGCACGATTTGGTAGTTACCGTGACCTTGTTTGATTCTAAACCATGTTCCGGCCACCGACATATACAAAAAACGAAAGCTATTAAAGGCACTGGCAAAAATGATCCCATGGGAACATTCAGTTCTCCCCGGCCTGGGACCGGTGCGGCGTGAATGAGGATCACTGAACGTTTACGATGTGTTGCTCAACGGCCTGTGCCAAAGGCGACAAAAGAGCTGCTACGGGACCTGTTGACTCGATCGAAGTCTGAATTGAGTGGGTTTCTCATAATATATGAACTACCCTTCAAAATACATAAAATTACATTAAGGTTAAGCAATGTACCTGTTCTATATGTTCATGGCAGCATGTTCTCTAACAACTGCATGAGCCAATTTTCATATATTTTGCGAAATAGCCCCACATTGAAAGTGGAGAGCTTTTTTTTTTAATATATGAAAATGGACCAATGCACTTTTTTAAAGAAAGCATGCTGGAATGAAAAATTATCCAATTATTTGGATGCACGAAGGCTATTTTGTGAAAAGAAAATCCAGTTTAAATATATTTTTCAAAAATCAAAAATTACAAGAATTATAATTAAATACAAAGTTAAAATCGGAATTTCCTTTTTTCATTTGGTATAGCCACGGCACATATAACAACCAGCAATATTACTCGACCTGTCAGGCGAATTAAATTTGACCTTGCTAATGTCAAATGGGTAGGAAAAGTCAGGGCTGGATTTGAAATATATATAAGTATGATTTTCCTTTAACAGAGCCGTAATAAAAAATTTCAAATATCAATGGGTTATGAAATATATGTATACCTTGTTGTATGAGCAGGAAATCTAAAGAAATTCTTCTCGGAAGAATATCTCTGGTATGTACAAGTTCCTATTGCTTAAACACCATGGCTTTTTGCATTATATAATGTCATAAACAACGTTCGTCTCTCACAACGTCAATTATTTGACAAATACACGCCTATGGTTTCGATTTAACTTCAATAGCAATAAAATAAATCAGTCGTAAAAACACGACGCCGCTGGCGGCAGTTTGACGGATTTCCTACCAAGGAATATCTTGCGCGAGGACTTGCGCAGATGCGAAAAAAGAAGATGTGATATTGCTGGTTGTTATATATGCCGTGGTATAGCCTCCGATCTCTACACGGCAATATTTCCGATCATATTTGGGGCAGAAAGTTCTGGTTTCAGAAAGTTATTGTTAGTGTCATTATTCCTCATGTTATTTATTATTCCAGCATGGTGATCTTTACCCAGTTCCTTCTTCTTTTATGCATCTTAGAGCCAATTTGGACACAGAGCTATTTTCCTCAAGGAACGATTGGTATTTTTTTTTGTGTTGTTAACCCTGCTTGTTTTTGCTGGGTTTGGCGTCCAGGTGGCAATTACATTTCGTCTTGCAGGATATCTTTATACCATTTTCCATTTCTTCAAAAATGGATTTACTGTTGTTGTGCCAAAATACCGACTTGGAAGAAGCGCAAAGTTTATCACCCCCTTGAGTGGTCTTACTAAAAATTGGGTTATATTGAGTTCGGCCAGTTGTGTCTTCGTCGTTGATAAGATTTTCCTTAAAGAAGCTGACCAAACATTTTCGCCTTTTCTTCCCCTTCAAGCTAATTAAATGACAAAACAAAAAATACTTTTTTCTGGAAGCCACCGGGATTATCTTCAGTGCATGGGTTCACATTTTCTTGTTCTCTTCATATTTAAAAAAAAAACAGCGCTGATCTTTGTTTTGTAACTACTTTCGCTTAGCTCATTTTGCATTCCGTGCTGACTCAAACTCAATGTCCGTAAATGTGTTAAAGGTAATGTTAAAATCTGTATGATGTTTTTCCATAAGCCGTCAGGTTCCACATTGTCTTCACGGTATTTTCTTTGTAATCTTGTTGCTGCATATTAATCGCCTGACTCTTACTTACTTAAAAAAAAAATCTTTATTACTTTAGACAATACAAAAATTGTATAGGATCCGCCACACTTATACGTAGAATGTATAAATAACATTTCAAACTTACATAATATTACTTAAGACAAACAAGTAAAATATATACATATATAACAATGTGTTAACTAAGCATTGCAGTGCGAAATTCTGTCACACTATAAGGACATGTCTCGACCAGAAATTTTTTAAGTGATATTTTAAATAAATTAAGAGTTTTACACTCCTTTGTTGATAGGGGTAAGTTGTTATAGATCTCCAGGCCAATAATTGCAGGCGACTTTTTACTTAAATTTAATTTCTTAAAGGGAATATTAAAATTATTCATTTTTCTTGTGTTGTGATGATGAATGTCTTTATTCTTTAAACGATTATCCTTATTTTTGAAAATAAGAACACACACCTCCAATAAGAATATGCCCGTGAGCGTTAAGATGTTAATTTTTTTTAAAATATATCTGCAGAAAGTTCCGTCCGTCACTCCAGCGATACATGTCAAAATTTTCTTTTGCCACACAAACACATCTGCCGCCAGTGTGGAGATCCCCAAAACATCACTCTGTATTTTAACCTGGAGTGAACCTCTCCATAGTACACAGAGAGCAACTCAGGGAGCTCCAACACTTCCGTAAGACTCCTGAATAGGTAAAGTATTGACGACAATTTTGTCTTAAGGGTCGAACAGTGAGTCTTCCAGCTTAAAACATTGTCGATGTTAAGTCCCAGAAAGCATACACTAGAAGACTCCTTTAGACTCTGCCCAGCGATTGCAATTTTGAGTGTCATGTCGTTTTTGTTTTGGACTGGATGGAAACGTACAAAGTTCGTTTTGGAACTATTTAAATACAGTGAGTTGCTGCTAAACCAATTATCCAGTTCTAAGAGATTTTCGTTACAGACCTTCTGGATTGTATCATGTTGTCGATGTGATACAATTAGTGAAGTATCATCTGCGTACATAGTAGCCGATGCCGCGTCCCTAAGACAGGGCTCCAAATCATTAACGTAAAGAAGAAAAAGCACAGGTCCCAATATGGAAATTCTTAAATATGTTCGACAAGTCGGGAATGCTTGTGTTTTTTATTTCATTCACTGATGCGCCATGTGCACTGCTTACGGCTTGTTGAATTTTTTATTCACTTTCCTCTACGATTTTCTCTATTAAACTCAAAGAAGTTTCTTCAAAACGAGAAACTTTTGAAGAATATTTGATATTAATAAACACAAAATATTGTTGATTATAATAGCCATAGAAGGTAGCTATGTATTCATATACATGATGTTTCTAGGGCCCCCTCACTCAGGAAGATCAAAAACCTTATAACACTCAGTAAGAACAATCTCCGCATCCTCACCGGCTTCCTTAAGGTGCGTACAGACCGTACCTAAGTGTGGACGGGGCGCGCGCGCGGCGCTAGCGCCGCCTTTCCGGGGCGCGTCGCTACCCGTCTGCTGTCGGTTTTTCGATGGCAGATCAAAGAAGGAGCGAGGCGCAGTGTGGGCGGGTAGTAGTAGGAGCGTAGCAATCGCGCGAGAATCAGTGAATAAGTGCAATAGAACTTAGTCGCGTGGCGCGCGCGTCTCACTACATGGCTCACAGCAGGCGCGCGAGAAAACTGTGCGCGACGCGTTCGCGTAGCAGGCGCGCGGTCGGCGCGTCGCGTGCGTGTCGCGCGCGCGTCTCGTCAGGTCTGTACGCACCTTTACGGGCCACTGCCCTTTGGGAAAGCACCTGGAGAGAAGGAAAATTGAAAACGAGGACAGTTGCCGCTTCTGTGAGGAAGGGGAGGAACCTTTCCGGTCGGAACACCTTCTTACGCAGTGCGAGGCGGTCGTGAACACGCGAGTGGCCTGCTTCGGGTCATTGGCGTAGCGAGGCCTTAGTGAGCCCGGTATCAACATTTTACTAGGGCCCCCCCACCCTACTGAAAGGCGCACCATCGAGAGAGTTTTCCAAATGACTGATTTTTTTGCAATACAAACAAAAATATTTACAAAAAAAAAATTGTGAAAATTTAAAATAAGTTATTATGGCGTTGGCACCTCTACAAATTTTTCTGGCTTTTTTATTCGCAAAAATGTCAATACATTTTTGTAGCTCATTAGATGATTTTAAAAAAGTGGCTTCATCCTTTTCAATTGAGATAATAGCCAAAGATGATAATCGCTCTTGTAGCATTATACTTCTTAAGTAGCTTTTATTAGTTTTATTTTGGAAAAGCTTCCTTCTGCCTGAGCTGACGTTACTGGTAATGATAGAAATATTAACGATGCAGTAATTACCTCGGAAAACGAAGATGATAAGCTGTCAAATTTAATTTAAACAGCTATAAAAGCTCTTTAATAGAAGATATTTTTAAAAGTTCTGATTTGAGACACAGTTTAAGGATGCAGAGCTGTTCACCTAGATCACTGCTTAAATCGTCGCTATACTTTGTACTAATTTATTTTGCATAATGTTTTATATTATCTTCACTGAAGTTAATAAGATGTTTTGGTAATAAAACTCTGAAACTATTAAATGAACTATTTATGCCAGAAAATCGTTTTTGGCATTGATTTATTAAAATATCTAAAGCTCTATTAAAAATATTCACTTAAAAATGTGATTCACAGTCAGTTGGTCCTCCGCCAATTCGTCATAAAACCGCTTAACATTTTTAAATCTTTTTGGTTTAAATTCAGGAACAATGTCCCATTCTTTTGCCAGATTTTTAGATTTATTTCGTGTTTCCTCGAAAGATATAGCTGGTCTCATCGTTTTAAGTGCCTTAAGAATATTTTCTAACATGCTATTGGCTTGTTGTAGATCGGTGGTAGGACTCTGTAATGCCTTTGAAACTGGATTAATAACTTTAAATATATCTGAAAACATGAAAACAAACAAACAAAACAAAGAAAACAAACTCGAAATTACATAAGGTTTTTAACGAGACTGTTCGCTTCATCTCGCTCATCATCATTTGAAGAAATTAAAACAATTTGATGTAATGCTTTCAAGATAGTTCTAAAATTACTTCTTAATGCGAACAAACTATCATTTCTAGAACTCCATCGTGTGAGACAAACTCTTTTTAAAGTTAAATTAACCATTTCAGATGAAGCATCTTTTAATAAGGCCCAGCGTTTAATAGGGTTTCCAGTTTCCGGGCCCCCCATGGGTGGTGGGTCCGGAATCATTGATACCTCAGATACCCCTATCGCTACGCCCCTGCTTCGGGTGCTGCATCGTCCAACAGGAGGAACTTCCATCCATAGAACCATCCAGTCGTAGTGAAGCTGGACGAGGTACTCTGATTAAGAATCATGTCAACGAAAGTACCACGGAAGGAAACAATAGATTTATACAAGTCGCAGTGTACTAATAACCCCCAATATCATTCATTCAATCATATACAAAATACAGACTTGCCGGGCCTTTATCGAATGCCTGCCGGACTTTTATCGATAGCTTGCCGGGCAATTACCGCAACCATTTTTCGAAAAATGCACTGCTCATGTGGGATTTTATATATAAGAGGGAAATAATCGATATAAATAAATGCACAATATGGAAACTGTTACTGGAATAAATCAATGCATATTTCGGAGTTGTTACTTCATTTATGCAAAAATACACAGGAATGACCGATTTAATTTTTAGGAAATATTCGTCATGATATAGGGTGTATACAACTTTAAACGCCACTCAAAAATCTAAAAATATGCGAAGTCTTTTTTATTTTTTTCCAGCACACAAAGAAATATTTGCCTTCGAAAACATAAACGTAGTATTTATTAATGTCAATAAAATGGACTAGTGCCAATTTATACTCTAGGTGCCCTAGGTCCTATTTATTACTGATTCAAATTAAATAAAAGGAAATATTTACCACAAAAAATGGCAATTTTCACAACAAAAACTACTCTCGGTGGTTACGTAAAAAAAAATCCTCGACTAAATACTGACGTTGGTAGTCTTGTGATCCATGTAATTATTAGAAAATGTAACCCGCCTATTATAAGTAACACTCGACCAGTGGTCTCCTTCCTAATATTTTAATATTCATCCACCATTAGGTCAAGAAAGCTATATATCGAGATTATCATTTTATAGTCTTTTATTATAAAAAGATATTATTTACTCGTATATATAAATTTAACCATTGATTATATAAACCTAAAGGTATACCTTTAGGTTTATGGTCTCTTTTCTGTTACCTACTTAGGATATTTTACTCTATCTTTGCACTCTTGTAATTATTAGTCCGCTTGAAAAAGGTACCGTGTGCCGAAATATATGTCACGGTTTTATTAAAGTAAATTGTGGAAATTTAAAACGTTGTTTGTTTTCCTTTAAAATTTTGCAATGCATTTCCATCAAGTATTAGCTAAATCAATCGATGTGTAGCTGGTTTGTTGAGTTGTTTTTTTATATCTGGATTGTTGAGGATTGAAAAATCGTGTTCGAACCTATCTCACTCTACCATACATAATATTCAATTGGTTGCTTGAGGAATAATTATTCTATTTAGGGCTTGGTCTAGATATTCCAATTGTGCAGCTGGTGTGGTGAGTTTTTTTTTAAATCTGGATTGCTTGAAGTTTGGAAAATGGTGTTCGAACCTATCCCACTCTACCCTACATAATATTGAATTGATGGCTTGTGGAATAATTCCATCCAGTGCTTGGTCTAGATATTCGAATTGGCCAGCTGGTTTGGTGAGTTGCTTTGTTTTTTTTTTATCTGAATTGTTGAGGATTGGAAAATCGTGTTCGAGCCTATCTCACTCTACCATACATAATATTGTATTAGTTGCTTGGGAAACAATTCTACTCAGTGCTTGATCTAGATATTCCAGTTGTGTAGCTGATTTGGTGAGTTGTTTTTTGTTTTAATCTGGATTGTTGAATATTGGAAAATCGTGTTCGAACCTATCCCACTCTACCCTATATAATATTGAATTGGTTGCTTCGAGAATAATTCAGTTCAGTGCTTGGTCTAGATATTCCAATTATTGTGGAGCTGGGTTGTTGATATATTTTTTTAATTTGAATTGTTGAGGTTTTAAAAATCGTGTTCGAACCTATCCCACTCGACCATACATAATATTGAATTGGTTGCTTGGAGAATACTTCTATTCAGTGCTTGGTCTAGATTTTCCAAACTGTTTGGTGATCTCTAGTATTTCGAAGTGCCAAACAGAAGCCTATTTTCAATTTTACCTTGCCCTTTGAATTTTAGAACTTGGCCACATTTGATCGGCAATCGTATATAAGCAAACATTTTTAAAATTTGTATATTTTTGAAATGAAATTTCTTTAGTAAGGGTAGTAAGTCCGAAAAAATGAAACGGAAATCAAAGTGAAACACTGTAATGAATCTTGTTCCAGTATAGTTAGAGGGCTGAAATTTTCAGGACATGTAGACCACCCCGTTCGGCCAGGAGAGGGGGAGAAGGAAAACTAAAATAATTAATTTCGGGAGAACGGAAAGAGCTACAGTGTCGAAATGTTTATGGTAGGTGCGCCTCATGGGGGACTACCTTTGACCACATGGGGGACCGGGGCTCTAATTTAAAGGTGATATTGGGAAAAACCCGTTTTTTGCCGATATCTCTGCAAAGGAGTCTCGAATCGAAAATCTGACAAGCGATGACGCAGTGATAGTGGGAAGGAGGGAATTATAAAAAAAATTTAATGCACTTTGCTGATTTTTAAAACATTAGGTAAAAACATTTAACTTAAAATCAATTAACGAATTTTGGCGAACTTTTCAGGTTCTGAAACCTCATTTAAAGCTGGGTAAGTAATTGGGAGCGAAATGGGTAATATGTGTCTGTTTTGTTTTAAAAAACAACACTTAAATTGATCCTGTATATGGTGAAAATATCAAAACACTAAAAAAATTGCTTAGACCATAGAAAATCTATATGAAATGAGGATGAGGTTTCATAATATGAAAATCTCGTTAAAATGCGTTAACCCGTTTTCAACTTATAGCAATTTAAATTTAATTCAAACTAACAAAAATTTAACGTTAAGTGGTATATTCAAGGTCAAAGGGCGTGCTGGGGAAACACCTCAACATGTGTATTAACTTATCGTTATCGCCGTATAGTTAGGTGATAGCATCCTGTATGTTCGTAGTATGATTGACCCATAATTCAAACCCAAAAAATGTTTTTTCACACAGGTAAACAGCAATTTGTGCATTTAAAGCATTGGGATCGGACGGAATAGGAATGGTGTAAGTCGGTTGTATTTTAGTTACTCCTTAGTCCGAACCTGCATTGTCGGTAGAATAGATTCCATTATATAAAACGATCGCTGGAAAGCAAGTTGTCACTCTTCGTCAAGGAAAACGTTTCTGATTTTTTTCAATTTAATATACCTTTGTCTCCGCCAATGTTGTGTAAACAACAATATGTCAAATAAAGAAAGAACATTTTTTTACCCTCTCAACTGCAAAATGGAATACTCCAGCAGTTCCCGCTTCACGTTTTTGTCTCAACTTCTGTAGAATTCCAGAAATTAGATTTTAGTGCCTGACAAACACTCAACCGTGAAGCATCGGCCTTGGTCGTCGGTCAGTTGCTCTGCTTAAGTTTGGTGCCGAAACATCAGCCTCTGTCGCTGCCCTGTTTGACTCCAAGATATTTAATTATTTTTCTCAAAATTTAAGTTTAGTTAGTCGAAAAAGTAATAAGTACAGTACAATTGTTCACCCGTAAGACATCTACCTATTCGTAGTTCTGATTGGCGCCGAAATATTGGGCCATTTTCTCATTTGTTTGCGCAGATATTTAGAAAATATTTCGTGTTCTCTGTTTCCCTTTTCCAAGCTTGGAAGCGTTTATACGCATTTCCTCAAGATAGAAACGTTGCCGCGTGTCTCCTGTTGATTAAGATTGAAGAAGATAAAATGGTGGTTTGAAAATTGTAGTACGAGGTAAGATAGATCTATTCCTCTACTCGAGATTCGAATCAAATTTTCGAAGCCTTATATCACTGACGAAGTTAAGTTGAGAGAATTGCAATAAAAGCAAAGTAACAAGGAATTTTGTGTGAACGAAAAAGCAGTTAGCTGAATTAAAAGAAGTTTGATTAAATTCAGTAAAGAAAGAAGTTTATGTTAAATTAAATAATCAAGAAGTTTTGTTAGCTATTTACTCATAAATAACCTATTAACTAGTTTTATGTGTGAAAAGATGAATGCGTGAAAGTAGTTGGAAAACATTTTATATACTGATAATATTTAATGCAAATTAAATCCTGCATTATTAAAGTGCCTAATACCTAAAATACATGTTTCAATTCACACCCTATGAATTCAATCACACCTACCTTTGGTAGTACACTTCGCTAATTATAGTGGTCAATTATAAAATTAATTGCCACCCCCGTCCTTTGTGGTCATAAATAATTTTAATAGTATATTATGATATAAGTGTATAAGAGGGCCTTTAAAGCACGCGCGACATATTTCAAAACACGACGCGCAGCATACGCTGTTTTTTATTACGAATGCATCATAATCTCAAAAATGTTTTAAATATTAAACTTAAGGGATATATTGACGAATATATTAATCTGTCAGATTTAACGTGATCAAATGTTTCTATAGCAACCTTTAAAAGAGTAGGCGCATCATAAACATCATTTTAAGCACGCTGCAGCGTGCGATAATCATTGATTATGATGCATGCGTAATAAAAAAAATTAATTGCTTATACCGACCAGGTAAATCAAAAAATTGACAGAAAAGCCTAGAAATATTGATATTACGTACGTACGTGCGGTAATTAACCGGCTTATAACGCGTAAAAAATGTATTGCCGAAATAGCATAGTCACGAGCTTTTTTGCATGAATGTATTGATCACCCCATATATCATGACAATATCATGTTGAAAAGACGGGCATTCAAACAGCATCAAAAAACTTAATTTTTAATAAAGCTACAGCAGTTTGAAAATGGCACTAAAAATTGCTTGTGCTGATCTTTTTGTTGACCAGTTTATATTAACTGTGTTAGAATCATAAATAGGTATCGGCATTACATATTATCTTCTAATCTAAGCTTATAATAATAAAACTGATCTATAATATGTCTTGAGTCCCACGCGTGTATGCACTTGCAGTAAGCGAAAGTGAAAAAATGACTTAATAAATTTAATTTTTTATCAATCCAAGGATACTAAATTCTATATTTCCCTTCAAATATTTGCATCTGGTGACTCAGCAAAACTAACAGGTTAAGATTGCTTTTTTTGTTCATTCGTTCACAACTGCTAGATCTTTTAAGCGTCAGATTTTCAATTCACTGAGGAATATCGCTGAAGGTGGGATCAACATTTCTACATCACATTTTCACCTCGAGCCCCCTTTCTCTGTGAATAATTCTTCAATCTTAATAATTAATCTACTACGTTAACGACGACAATACATCAAGAAATTTTCTGTTTTATTCTTGGAACTGCAACTGAATTACTTTATTACATGGTTGTTCAAAAAGAATATATTTATAGAGCAATTTACAAATGCAATTATAATTATTTCTTTAATATTTTTGGACATGACATGGGTCATATAAAATGTGTAAAATTAGAGTAAGTAAGTTTATGAAATGCTTCATAGTTTAAACAATAATGACATCACTCCTATGATTTATAGAGATAAGAAAAATTAAAATTATGTCATCGAAAGGATTTCGCATAACTTTAAGTAGCAGTCCGAATTTATTAAACATTTTCTATACTAAAGAAGATAATATCAAAACTTCAAAAAATACCATTTCTGCAAAAATGTGGCTCAATAAAAATTAGGTATTTTGCGCAACACCCTCACCAGTGGGGCGAGGGTGTGAGTGGAAGCACTATCCTCATCCACTTTAAAATCTTAAATAAAACTCCCCTTGTGACACTTCTTTGGAAAACGTATCAAAAATGCTTTTCAGCGAAACCATAATTCTTAGGCTTAGGCTATAAAATGACGTTTTCTGTTGGCATAGTAACCGGCTGTAAGTAACCAGAAGTATTATAAAAGTGACGTCATATGTAGTAATATCTTTTGATTCTTTATGTCATTGAGTTACTGACAATTCAGATATTGTCTTCTAGTAAAACAATTTATTTGTAAGATATTTCCTATCTTGCAAAATTTTGCTAGGATAAGTGGTTATGCCAGAAAAAATTATTTTCAATTACGTGTTTGGGCAAGATATTTTATTAATAATAAAAACATTTATTAAGCAAATGTGTAAAATGACCGCCATTTTGCTGAACAGACTTATTTACACTTTGTAAATGTGGCTAAAGATTTAATGAACACCATAACACCTTCTCATGATCCACTTTCATATCTCTCTAATGCTAATGTGAATTTACACAGTACTTCTTTACGCCTGTAGCATTAGCTGAGCTTCGCAGTACAATTTAAGACATTAAAAACAAATCCTCATCTGGGACTGACGGGCTTACTCTGAAAATGTTCTCAAACCTGCCGGCATTAAACCATCTTGCCAGTTTAATCAACAAGTGATTCCAAAATGGAGTTTTTCCAAACTGTCTTAAGACGACAATAACTATTCCTTTGCATAAAGGAGGAGATAAAGACCAAGCTTCGAACTATCGCCCAATTGCACTCCTTCCCACATTATCAAAGATCATTGAAAAATTGATTAAAAAAAGGCTTCAATATTTTCTTTCTAAATATAAAATACTTACTGCCATCAGTTTGGATTTTTAAGTAACAAATGCACAAATAATGCTATATTTTCCTTCTTTAATTATGCATACTCCAACCTGAACAACCATCACTCTAGAGCAACAAATTTCTGTGATTTATCTAAAGCTTTCGATGGTGTAAATCATAATATCTTAATTAATAAATTGCAGTACTACGGATTCAGAGGAGTGCCTCTCGCAAGGTTTAAGTCGTATCTTAACAACAGAAGTCAACTTGTGAGGGTTGATACGTTGATGTCTTCTTGCAAGCCAATAGATTGTGGAGTATCCCAGGGTTTAGTAGTAGGCTCTATTTTGTTTCTGCTATTTATCAACATCATTGCTTGTCTTGACATTAGCGGTAAAGTCTGTCTCTTTGCGGACGATGCTAGTTTCACTTGGAGCAGTTGGAGCAACCCGGATATTACGGTGCTTCACAGAACTGCATCTAGTGACTTAATCACCAATAAATCATGGTGCGATTCTAATCTCTTGTACCTCAACATTTCTAAAGCTAAAGTTTTGTCATATAAAAGTACATTGCAATCTTTTGTACTTAATAACACCACTACTGACATCGTTGAATTTGTGAAATTCTTGGGGCTTGTTGTGGACAACCATTTAAAGTGGGACTTGCACATCGATGCCTTATCAAAAAAATTAAGTTCCGCCTGTTTTGCGCTAAGAACGGTTTCCAGGGAGCTTAACTTGTGAACTGGGAGAACAGTCTATTATGCCCTTTTTGAGTCGCATCTCCGATACGCGCTTCCATCCTGGGGCACGTGTTGTGCGACAGAATTTGAGCGTTTTTTCAAACTACAAAAGAGTGCTGTTCGATACTCATTGAGACTAAGCAGTAGAACTCACTGCCAGGATTTCTTTAAGAGATTTAATCCTTCCTTATTCATATTTGAATCAATTTGCTTAATCCTCAAGCACGTATCTGCTATTCCAGAAAGGCCATCTAACACCTATTCACTTAGGAATACGGAGCATGATGTTTTATCTGCCAACCCCACTCTCAGAGTTAGTTAAAAGCTCTATACTGTACAACGCAAAAAATACACAATTATCTTCGTTTTGAAATGAAGTCAATAACATCTTTTCTCGCTTTTCGCAGAGCTTTGAGATCATACTTACTGGAGAAAGCCTTATACGCAGTGAACGACTTTTATATTAATACTTAATTTTTAGCATCTTACACACTCTGGTTTGGTGTTTAGTGTTTAGTGTTTGATGTTCAGTATTATAAGTAGTCTATATAGTTTTTCCTTTATGGTCCGTATTGCAAATTCATAGTGAAGAATCCACTTGCTACCTGGATATCACAAGCTATCATATACAGATATTGAAAATAAAATTATCCAGTTGTTAATCCACCACGGACGCATTCACTTTTTTATCGATTTTTACAATATTATTTTACAGGTTGTTATCTATATTTTGACCCATTTTAATCTTAAATAACTCGTAAACAGGTGTAGTATATGTCATTTTATTTTGACAACCGGAAGTACCGAAAACAAAATGGCCGAATTTTAGATATAGGACAACTTTGTTATCTTATAAGGAACACCCTGCATATTTTCATTGCTTGTTCCTTCCCCTTTTCAAAAATGTATTACAAGTTATAGCTATTTTTTAAAATAGTAGATTTATTGAGCTCCAAAAACATGCTGCATATCGATAAAAATTTCGCGGTTAATGTTATTTTTTGAGAAGTCGGCTATGAAAACAAATTCACATTATCCCATAAATGTCAGTGTCGATCACTTTTGACACATTCTTTCGAAGTAGAAGTGTAAAATGTTGTCTTTGAGTGAAAAGGGAAAGTGTGTGATAATGTTTGCAGAAACCCAGTCAATAATAACTCAAAGAAGATTTAAGAATATGTTTAATAAAACAAAAGCATAATTAAATCCTGGACACAAAATTTTGGAACATAACACGTAGTTAGCCAACAGTAAACCATGAAAATTTACTAAACAAGACAATATCAGTTATGGAGGTAACCGAAGAACATCCAAGCCTATCAACAAGAAAAATCGCAAGTTCTACAGAAATTCCTCGTTGCAGAGTGCAAAACATCATAACAAAAGATCTCAAACTAAAGCTATATAAGATACAAATTTTACAAGAAATTAAAGACACGGATTTTCCAAAAAGAGTACAATTATGCGAGACCTTAAAAAATTTAATAACAACAAACCGACATATTTTGGAAAAATTAATGACGTCTAGCGAGGCCCCTTTCCATATATATGGAAAAGTTAATAAACATAATTGCAGAATATGGATGGAAGAGAATCCCAGACAATTTCGTGAACACGTCCGAGATATTCGCCAAAGGTTACAGTTTGGTGTGGTCTGTCCAAGGAAAAAATTTATGGGCCATTCTTTTTTGGAAATCCAATTGTAAATTCCCGTACATATGTCGATATGCTGGAATTGTTTTTAACCTCAATTACAGCAGGAAAATATATTGAATTCAGTGTACTTTCAACAAGATGGATCTACACCCAACTATACATTAATTACCAGAAATTCACTAAACAACGTCTTTAAAAATAGGTGGATTGGAAGAGGAGATCCTATTCCATGGGCTCCTCGTTCCCCTGACTTAACTGTTCCAGACTTTTTCTTATGGGAGCATGTAAAAGAACAATGCTATAATACACTACCACAAACGTTAAATCAGTTAAAAGCAAATATCCGCAACGTGATAGAAAACATTCCAGAATAATATTTAGTCCATAGTTTTAATAGGTTTGTTACTAACTTGTATAAATGCAATGAAGTAGGTGGAAGACACTTCCAACTTTTGCAGTAGTTTTTGGTTTACTAGCAATGTTTACATAAATTTAATTAGTTAGTAAATGTTACATCTTTATCGATATGTTGATAAACTTAGATGTTCTTCGGTTACCACCATAACTTGTATTGTCTTGTTTAGTACATTTTCATCGTTTACTGTTCGTTTCCTACTCGTTAAAGATCCTCTATTCTATATTTTATATATTTCTATAGTTTTTTGGAGCTCAATAAATCCACTATTTAAACAAATAACTATAACTTGTAATACATTTTTGAAAAGGGAAGGAACAAGCCTTAAGATTTTGAAAAAATATACAGGGTGTTCCATTTAAAATATCAAAGTTGTCCTATGCCTAAAATTCGGTCATTTTGTTTTCGGTACTTCCGGTTGTCAAATTAAAATGACATATAATTGAATAAAAAAATTCAGTAAAAACCGCAACTTGATAGCTTTTTTCGTTTACGAGTTATTTAAGATCAAAATAGGTCAAAATATGGATAACCACCTTGATGTATCATCAACTAATGGCTATTAGATTATCCAGCAATTCATAGTGAAGAGTCAGCCTGCCACCTGGATATCAGAAGCTATAATGTACAAATATTCACCACGATAACATAGCTAATAGTGCTACTTACCATATGGTCAGCATTTATATAGTTGTTAAGATAGAGGAGATTGGTCCACCAATTTTTCTTGCAATCTTCGGAATCCGCGCCAGCTATCACTTTCCACAGTGGTCCATTTCCAGTATAGTCAAACAAAGTTGCGTAGTAGAATATTACAAATGCATACACGGGGGTCAGTCTAAAATTTAAAGCGTAATGAGCTGTAGCAGCTATTTTGCCTTTCCATAAACCAACGGTTGTAAATTGTTACAATATTATACAAGAATGTTTTAATGTTTATAGATAATGTATATTTTTTTGGCCTGTACTAAATACTAAATTAAACCTAGAATCTGAAAGTTGCCATCGATATAAATAAAATTAGTAATAACAGTACGAGTACCTATATGATTTGCAAAACAGGGAAATTTGGAATCTTAATTATCATTTTAGCTATTCAAAATAATTGTGCAGGAAATATTTTTATAGTCTTCTTACTTCTTATACTAATTGAAAATCTTTTTATTTCCCAGTCCTTTTTTGTCGGTTGTTTCACAACCTCAGATTTTTATTCCAGTAAAATTATATTAAATTGAATTCTTCGTTTAAACGGAGGAGCAGTTTATTTTGCTTGGTAATTAAATGTTAAACCATATACAAAAATAACTTGCATTTATATTAAATGCTGAGTTAACTTTTTATTAGCGTAAATAACTACAAATTGCATTTATTTTTTTATTATATATAACATTAAAAAGAACGTAGCAGAAATATGATATCAGTTACATCACTTATTCTTTAACTGATGTGCTAGCTACGCAAGCTATATAAATACATAATTTGCATAGAATAATATAAAAATAATTGATTTATGATTGGCTTGAGTAATTTGTAGTACCTACAGATCTTAATACACTAATTATTTTTAATTATTGCAATTTGACATGGAATATTACAATATTTCAATAATGAATGAAAAAATTCGTTCATTTGCTGGAAAGCGTAAGCGGCAATGTAAATGTATATTTTTGGTAATTATCATCAATTAGGTCTTAAAAATAATATCTACGTCGTTATTTCCAGAAATTCAATTTGCAGTACCATTTTTATAAGCTTTGTTTGTATATAGTTGTCAAGTAATAACCTCCGTCCGTACATGCGAATGTAGTAAGTATATACTATTAGCAAAAGTCTGGGTTCTTTATCGTCGATTCCTGTCTCGCCCCTTTAGCCATTTTCCTATCTCTAACTCCTAGTTCAAGAGTGAAATCTATCCCAGCTCTTCGCCTAGAGTGGGTTTTATTTAATTTCTATTGGGCTTGTCAATTCGTATATTAAGTTTTCTCTAATCAAACGATCCCCCCACCGCAAAAAAAAAATCAGGATTCCGCTAAAAAAATTGTAGACTTTCTAAGTGCTTTTATAATGTGTTTGCCTATTGACTAATTAAATGTTTAGAAACCCACTTGAATGTTAACATTTATAGACACGCACGTTTATACTACTATTAAGATGCATATAAATAAAAAATGACACGAAAGATTACATCTGAATATATAAAAACTGGTAAATAGGTTTTTTTTGCTTAAGACTAAAATTTTAAATAGCCATATTAAATTAATATGAAATGACAATGTAGTGTATTATAATTACTTGTTAATTACGACCAAACGCGCAATAAATATAATTTAAAATTTTCCATTGCAGCTTTCTGACAAGAGAAAAATGCGTAGGTAGAAAACAGAAAACCGAAACCTATTTGTTATTTTATGTAAAATAGGGTACTACCTATTTAAGAGAATTGTATTACTTGTTTGGGTTAGTTTGGGGAGTGCTTTTGCTTACCTAATATACCGGAGGAAGACAATAAATCCTGGATTCACCATTCTCTTGTCAAATTGGGTTAGTAATCCATAGGCAACTAAAAGCCCGCTTAAAAGGAAAAACGTGTCCACGAACAGGTCACCGTGAAATATCACGCATGCGAATGGAGCTCTATATTCCTAAAAAATAAATAAGTATGGAAAATATTAAATTGAATTAGAAATATGCAGGCTAGCAAAATCTGATATTTCCTTTATTAGAGAGAAAATATGAAGGCTACCAAATTCCGATATTTCCTTTATTAGAGAGAAAATATGCAGGCTACCAGAATCCGATATTTCCTTTATTGGAGAGTTAAGACAATTTATGATTTTGAATTATTATTTTGCTTTTATTGTAGGTGAAAATTGTCATATATCCTTGACATTTTGATTATAGAAGCTAAATAGAGTCATATGAAACCATACCTATAGATTTACATCAAATTGCTTTAAATGTCGCAACTGTTGTAGCTTCTTGGAAGGTGTTCCAGTCAGCTTTACAAGTTAGCTACTGCTATAAGTTAAATGCCAATTAATGTCGTCTGTCATAGCTTTGTAGAGAATGGTAATGGTCTGGTCCAGTTATTTTTATTTTTTTAACTGTCGATTTGTTTAGGCATGTGAGTCCTACGGTGTATTTAATTATAGTAAATAAAACCACCCAACAGAAACTGCCTTTAACTTCCACATTCTCCAGTCGTGACCCATTTTTCCAGTTTCAAACGGTTTTCAAGAAGATCTCAGGCAATTACATGTATATTAACTTAAATGCCCTGTCAAAATATTGGAAGATGTATTCCTTCAAATGTCCCATACCATAATGCGTCAAAATCAAAGCTATCTATTGAAACTAGTAAAATTGGCGAAATTCTGAAAACTGGATTTTTTTGTGATTTTCTGCATGCTTCAGTTTAACCACAACTTTCTCGTATTTTTCGATCTTTAAGGGAAAATTGTTATAAAACTTTTTTCATAGCAAAGATCACGATAATTATTTTTTGAAAATAGGTATCTGTTGGCTGGCACGTATGCGTAAAATAGATTTTTCAAACTGAAAATCAAACAAATCACCAATTCGGCATTTTCAATGCGATCTATGCTAGTTTTTGGTGTGTTCTACTCATATCCTCTCTTGTTAATGTAAAAATGCTTGGTTGCTTCAGATTATTCGGTTTCCCAACAATAAAATATTAAGTGGTGACGTGTCGTTCCAAAACTCGAAATTGCGAAAAAGTTTTAATTCAACTAGCTCACCATAAAAGGTATCATCATTTCTAAAGTGTCTTCTAATACAGTTTCTGACGTAGATTCTCGCCAAGTAGTCGTTAACGTTAGACTTAGACATTGATGTTTTTACATTTTCTCAATTTTTCGGAAATTTTCGAAGAAGAGAAGTGTTTGGAAGATTTTTTCTCCTAGAAATCTCTTTTCGTCTCGCTTTTTCAATCCTCGCCACGTTCTTTGCTCTAGAACGGCCCAAAAGTGACAACTTTTTCAAAAAATTACACTCCAACTTCAGTAAAGTTTGGAAGGCCATCAAAAAGAACGTGTATAAAAAATTTCATCAAAATGAATTAATTTTTTACAGGTATCGTGTATCAAAGCAAAATTTTGAAATATCGCACATTTTACGTATTAATTCAGAAATGAAAAATCAAATCTCCAAAAACAATTGACCGTCCTGTCGGCTGCCAAGTATTGTCTAAAAACAATCTTGTCTTTTGAGAAACATAAATTTGACGCTGACTTTACTACCCAGGAAAACGTGTACTAAATGCGCCTGACTGTTTTACTCACACGAATGAGCCTCACGGCTCTCGGCGACCCTCGGGCGCTACGCGTGACGGCGCGGCGTGGTCTGATTCACTATCCAGGAAAAAGTGTGCTGAACGCATCAAAAGAAAGTTGCACTTCAAAAAGGTTTTCTTTCGACTTTTCGTCGGAAATAATTTTGACGCAATATTAAGAACACTAATAGGTAGTAAAATTGACGACGCTCTCGTTGAGTCTGAAGGATTGGTCGGTCATGTCACGCTTAGTAGCTCAGGTGGCTCCCTGATTAGTGGTATAGTCGACGTTAGTGTGATTAGTTGTGCTATTTGCTACATTTGACACGTTATTTTGGCAATGCGTCGTGAAATTTATGATGTTTTAGTGCTTACGTTCATACATTCCAGACAGGTGGTAGGCTTCCTCATGGACTTGTGGGTGTTTTCGGTAACAAATTTTGGCCTGTTTTATTTTTACTTATTTTACTGTATATTGCAGAATCATTGTTAATAAAATGTGGAATAGGCCGCTAATGTAGGAAGCGCTACAACAATAAATGGAAAAAGTTATAAATGATGAAAATGATGATGAAGAACCATGCAAAACCAATGGAAGTAATGAAGAACCCAGCCAAGAGAACAATTTATAAGTACAAAATTCAGATGATACTAATGTAGATCATATTGATGCAGATGGTGGTGATGATGAGCTATTTCACTCAGAGCAGACTCAGGTTATAATGTGGTTACTCAGGCAGAAGATGCTCCTATGCAAGAAGAAGCAGATAATAATGCATCTGATTAAATGACCACAGTTGATCTGCCAAACGACCAACTACCTACCAAAAACTACGGCTGCTCGAAATAGTATTAATGTTGTAGCGAGGAATAAAGGTAATGCTGGTGTTTGTGCAGCATTTTTTTCAGATAAAATTCTAGATATTATTCTCACTTATGCAAACGAAGAAATTGGTAGGCAGTCTAAACGCTCCGAGGAAGGTTCAACAAAACTGAAAAAGATGAACTGCTTGCATTTTTGCGACAGATTTGAATTTTTGGTAAATTGTATCAGGTTTGATGATAAATCCACCAGGGACGAAAGAAAACATTCTGATCCCTTGGCTGCAACTAGACAATCGCCAACTAATGGAAAAAGTCATAAATGGTGAAAATAATGATGAGGATAAATACCAAGACAGCGGCAGTGATTGGCAAGAGAACAATTTGATCCAGACGATAGTGATTTAGATAATATTGATGCAGATGGGGGTGATAATGACCTATTTCGCTTGGAGCAGATTCAGGTTATGATAAGGTTACTCTGGCAGACGATGCTCCTCTGCAAGGAAAATCAGATAATCGTGCATCTGATGATAATGAGCAAATAGGTCATGTAAAAACCAGTATGTTATCGCTCTAGATAAGGCAAAACTAAGAAGCCAAAATGACCACAAGTGATCTGCCATACCACCAACTACCTACCAAATAGTACAGCTGCTCGAATGCTCGGATGCAATTCTAGATATTATTCCCACTCATGCAAACGAAGAAATTATTACGCAGTCTAAAGCTCCAAAAAAGGTTCAACAAAACTGAAAAAAGGTGAATTGCGGTTTTGCTATTTTTGAGCTGCGAAGAAAAACAGCTACCTAAACAGCAAAGAAATTTGTAATTCCACCGTATCTAGAGATTTATCGAGCTAGCATGAATTACGGCAGATTTAGATTTTTGCTAAATTGTATCAGATTTGATGATCAATCCACCAGGGATGAAAGTAAACATTCTGATCAATTTGTTGCAATTAGAGAACCGCCAACTAATGGAAAAAGTCATAAATAATGAAGAACCATACCAAGACAGCAAAAGTGATTGACAAGAGGGCAATTTATAAGTACAAGATTCAAACGATACTGATTTAGATGATATTGATGCAGATGGCGGTGATGATGAGCTATTTTACTCAGAGCAGCCTCAGGTTATGATTAGGTTATTCAGGTGGAAGATGCTCCAATAAGATAAAAAGCAGATGATAATGAGCCGTTGCCAAATAGGTAATGTAAAATCCAGTATGGTATCGCTCCGGATAAGACAAACCTAAGAAGCCAAAATGGCCACAAGTGATCTGCCAAACCACCACCTACCAAAAACTATGGCTGCTCGAAATAGTATTAATGTTGTCACGAGGAATAAAGGTAACGCTCGTGTTTGTGAAGCATTTTTTTCGTATACAATTATAGATATTATTCTCACTCATGCAAACGAAGCAATTGGTAGGCAGTCTAAGCACTCCGAAAAAGGTTCAACAAAACTGAAAAAGATGAATTGCTTGCATTTTTTGCGACAGATTTGAATTTTTGGTAAATTGTATCAGGTTTGATGATAAATCCACCAGGGGCGAAAGAAAACATTCTGATCCTTTTGCTGCAACTAATGGAAAAATTCATAAATGATGAAACTAATTATGAAGAACCATACCAAGACAGCGGAGGTGATTGGCAAGTGGACAATTTAGAAGTACAAGATTCAGACGTTAGTGATTTAGATGATATTGATGTAGATGGTGGTGATAATGGCCTATTTTGCTCGGAGCAGACTCAGGTAATGATGAGGTTACTCAGGTAGAAGATGCTCCTATGCAATAGAAACGGGTAATAGTGCATCTGATGATAATCAGTCGTTACCAAAAAGATCATGTAAAAGCCAGTATCATCTTATCGCTCCGGATAAGACAAACCTAAGAATCCAAAATGACCAAAAGATGTCTACCAAATCACCAACTACCTACCAAAAAATACAGCTGCTCGAAATATTATTAATGTTATGGCGGGGAATATAGATAACGCTCATGTTTGTGAAGCATTTTTTGGGGTGCAATTCTAGATATTATTCTCACTCATGCAAACGAATAAATTGGTAGGCAGTCTAAGCACTCCGAAAAAGGTTCAACAAAACTGAGAAAAGATGAACTGCTAGTATTTTTTGCGGTTCAGCTACGAAGAAAGGACAGCTATGTAAACTGCAAAGAGGTTTGTAATCCCTCCATATCTAGAGCTTTTTATGGAGCTAGCATGAGTTGTATCAGGCTTGAGATGAATCCACCAGGGACGAAAGAATACATTCTGATCCTTTTGCTGCAATTAGACAAATATGGGCGGCAGAAATTCTTACCCACATTTATTCTATTTTACAATAGGTAAACAACTTCTTGGTTTCAAAGGAAGGTGCTTATTTAGGATGTAAATTCCTAACAATCCGTCAAAACATGGCTTAAAGGTCTTTATGGTATGAGACTCGTCCTCGAAATATATGGCTGACGAACAACCTTACTTAGGAAAAAACCATAGACATTATTCCTTTTATACGTCTGTGAAGAAAACAAACACTACTGTGCTATCATTAACAAATTATTATATCAAGCGCTTGATAAAATCGATACATGGTAGTAACCGAAATATTACCACAAACAACTGGTTTCCTTCTGTTCCTTTGGCTCAAGAAATGTTGGGAGAACCATATAAAAACAAAAAGGATATTCCCTCGAAGTTGTTACTAGCAAGCGCGAAACTTTAATGTTTTGTTTCCATGATCAGAAATCTTTGGGGTCTTATATGCCGAAGCCACAAAGTTGCATTTTCACTTTCCGCCCTCCACGAAAATGCAAACATTTCTGCAAACGGGAAACCAAACATAGTGATCTATTCTAATAAAACTAAATCTAAATCAAATGTGTATATTTGATCAGCCATGCATCAATATGACTTGTAACCGAGAAATACGCAGTTGGATTCTCTTTGAAATGGTCAATATGGCCAGTATTCACTCTTTTGGTATATACTGTTATATTAAATATAGAGTTGACACCAAACCAAGTAGTAATAAATAAAGGGCAAACATGAAGGCGTAATTTCAAACCGCATGCAAAATGTCCTAAACATCATCAAGAATTGGAGCGAAGGGGAGGGAATCTACCTAAATCCTAGGAAAACCATTCTTGTCTCGTTTACAAAAAGCAGGATGCTTGAAATGAGAGCGCCCATCCTACACGGAACACAGTTAACCTTTTCTACCGAGGTAAAATATTTAGGGGTCATACTGGACCGTAAGCTTACCTGGAAGCATTTAGAAAACACCATCTCTAAAGCCACAGTGGCAATCTGGACATGCCGCAAACTAGTTGGCAAGACATAGGGCCTAAAACCAAAATTGGTATATTGGATCTACCAAACAATAATAAAGCCCACGCTCACCTATGCTTCGCTGGTATGGTGGCCAAAAACCCAACAGATCACCGGTCGGACCAAACGTAGTAGAGATCAAAGGCTGCTATGCCTGGGAATAACAGGGGCAATGTTAACTTGCCCTACCGCAACCTTAGAGGTAGTACTGCTGAACATGCCTCCTCTTCATCTCAGTGTGAAGAGGAAGGCGATTATCGGTGCTCACAAGCTATTCCAAATAGGCAAATTCAAGCCTGGAGATTTGACTGGTCACCTGTGCATCATTGAAGAAATAAGGCTGGAAAATGCCAGCAAGCCAAGTGACCAAATGACGGTCATGTTGGATCCAGATCTCCCATTCGCATTGATGACTGCCAATCATGGCCTCGGGCCGATAACGCATCGCTGTGGTACACAGATGGTTCAAAACTAGCGAAAGGAGCAGGATTGGACATTTCAGATCCAAACTGTAAGCTTTCCAAATCGCTAGGCAAACATATAACCATCTTATGTATATGTGCAGAAGAGTGCCTCACAAAGAGTTCACAGAAAGCACATCTACGTATTTTCAGACAGCCAGGAGGCTCTAAAAGCTTTCAAGTGCTCAAGTGCGTGTCAAAGCTAGTCTGGGAATATTAGCAACACGCCACCAGGTAACTTTAATGTGGGTTCTGGCCATAGAAGCATAGAGGGCAACAAAAAAGCAGACTGCCTTGCGAAAGAAGAAGCTGGAACGCCATATTATGACCCAGAGCCCTACTGTGGCCTTATGAAGAGCCACATCACCGAAGAACTAAACAAATGGGGAAAATACCAACTGTCGTCCTACTGGAGAAACCTTCCAGGACTAAGACAGGCCAAAAAAATTATCACCATCTCTGCGAAAAGAGCAGAACAGCTCTTAGACATAAACAGAGCAGATATTAGGACTGTCGGGACTGCCCACTGGAAACTGCCTGGTAAAATACCAAGACAATAGGCCTAGCAGAAGACGACCTATGCAGATTTTGCAATAATGCAGCTGAAACCGCAGAACATTTACTCTGCCATTGTCCAACTCAACTCTGCAAAAGGCTCAAGTACCTTGAAGGAGTGCAGCTATCACCCCAAGAAGTGAGTCAACTACCTCCCAAGAAAATAGCTTCGTTTGGAAGAAGCCTACGTTTCTTGGACGCAAATTAAGTTGTAGAGTTCTGCATAAATTATCTGTAAAGGCAGCAGTGCCGGGCGGCTAAAACTAGCCGAAACGACTGCCTAGCAATCTACAATCTACAATCTAAAACCAAACTAATTTATCGACTTAGTATTATGGCTAGAGTATCGCCGAGTCCTGGATGCACCACAGGCTCGCAATCCCAAATTTACGGTGGTCCCTCCGCACAGGTATTTGTGAACTTTTTAATATTCCATAAACCGACGATAATCCTCAACATTTGGAAAGAAAACGCACTATTTGTCTTTATTGTCTAAGTCGTTTCCAAAGAATGACAACAAATTATTGCGATCCCTGTAAATACGCGATCTGTGTGGAACATCGAGAAAGACTTCGCATTTTGTGCTCTTCAGAGTATTCAAACATAACATTTGTATGCATGTCTATATAGTTGATCTTATTTTTTATATATTTGTGTAAATCAAACTTGACCAAGTTCTATTTTTTCTGTAGTCGTAATATTTACGATTCTTTAGTATTAATGCGCATGAAAATTATATTAACGGTCTAGGCTGGTAAAAGATTCGCGTCATAATTCTGCCATGTTTACATTCGTTTCCTGTATTTTAAAATCGTATTGTTTTTAGTGAATCCGCATAAAAAATAAGAAATAATACATTATTATTAAACTGGGAAATTGACCGTCAAATTGTAAGATATGAGAGTATCCACTTGTTTCGTTTCAAATTATGCTCTTTAGCCTCTGTAATCGAAGAAATCACTAAAAATAACATATTTCCCCTATCAATAATCCAAAAAAAATTCAATCGAGTTATATATTATAGAATTTTGGGATAATTCAAAAAACTTAATAATATTTAGGATGTTATAATATCTAAGGTTTGTTTCGCAACTTCGAACTAGACTCAGTTTGAGCTACACTAGAAAAACATTTATATCATGAGGAATTTGGTGAGTATATTTTTTATAGTTTATCATAATTTTTCTCTTATCTTGTGAAAGCTCCTAAACTGAACTATTAAAAAATTATATTTTTAAAAAGGTTTCAGAACCCCTAGAGGAAATAAAACATTCTCATTAAATTGTATTGTATGCCATATCCTATTTTTTATTTAAATTTTAAACATAGTCGAATATAATTACTTACGCCCTCTACATAGTTGAAGTTCATCAAAGCCGAAGAAGTGAATGTTCCGAACCGATGATCCATAATGATTACCAATATAGATATAGTCCTCAAACCATATAAAACATTTAGGTCTGAATTGGTCGTTTCCAAATGAGACATTTCAGTAAAATTTGCTCTGGCCGAAAATGACAACAGCAATTTTTGAGTCAACGTTTCTGCAAAAGCAAAGTTTCTTCGTTATTTTTTTTTCGATTTTGTAGGATGATATTGTATACTTACTTTTTTTGACCTTTTTATCTGCTTTTTCCTTGTTTATTTGATAGTCATACGTTGTGGATAAAAGTACCAGCACTACAAAGATTAGTGCAAGAAAGCTAAAAACGATAATTATTTATAGTTAAACATAAATTGAAGAGGAAGTACTTTCTGGAAAACGAGGCTTATACGCGAGACTATTAATAATAATAACAATAATAATAATAATAATATTACAATAGTTATGTAATATGAAGTTTTCTTCTTACCAAAAAGAATAGTCCACTGAATTGTAGCTTTGCCTTTCTGATGCCTTTTGACAATAATCCTCTCTAATACTCGTTGTATAAGTTACATTCTTTTTATTCAAAGGCGTGTCTATGTTGGCCAAATAATCATTCAAGGATGTCTCCAAATCTTGTAGGGTGCATGATGCTGGAACGCACCATCCTAAGTTTACCGCATCTCTTGGTTGCTTGGTCTTATCCCGGTACCTCTAAAAACATACCTTGTTTATCGAAACTTGTACTAACAAAATTTTAGTACATGTGATTAGAAGTGAAAATTTAAAGCTGTGGAAACCAAGACAAGTTTAGATCCTAGAATGGGATCCGCATGCTTACGATTACTTTTCGTAAATTGTCCCCTTTATGGCATAATGACGTATCTGGCTATTTGTACATTTTAGAGCAGAGAGAAAAAACGAAATCGACCAACTGTATTCCGCCATAGCGTTGCTATAAAAAAATTGATATGTTCACAATTTGTGGAATAATAATTTGAAACATTTAAGAGTTCAAATGAAAAAGTTAGATTTATGAAACTGCATTCCAGTTTTGTGTTTTTTTGAAAAAAACATCAGATACGTCGTTTTGTTATCTATTTTTACAAACAATTATTAGATACGCCATTAACTAAGAAGATGATGATATTTGAAATAAAACGCGACTTAATATAAGAAAATCATGAGCGTAGTAGGAGGGTAAAATCAGAATACACATCGCTCCCAAAATATTTTATTTTTTTAATGAATGAAACTGCATCGGAAAACCGAAAACAAACGAAACCTAATAAACAACTTTATACAAAGTCGCCCTTATTTTTAATTCTAAATAAGGTAAAATTATAAAAAAAAGGAGTTTCAATTTGAAAAAAATTACTTTTAACGATTTTTTTTCATTTAAATTATTAATTTTAGTTTTTAATCACCCTGTGTTTATTAATTATAAGACTTTTAACACAGACCACTAAAGTAGATACCCTTCTATAAGGAAACTGACTCCAATTAAATAATAAAGGATTTTAATAGGAGAAATTAATAGTTATATTTAGACCTGCAAACGTCATTTTTGACATAAAATTCAAAATATGTCAAAAACGGTTAGACAGGTATAGGATATTATATATAAAATATATCTAGAATTTTCCGAGGAATTAAATATGCCTTAATATATAAGGTATTCTATTTAAAATAAGGAAGTTGATACTTGTCCGTGAATATACAAACACCCTGTATATATAAATATAATATTTTAAAAGCTTAAGTAAATCCAAACAACTTTTGTATTAAACTTTTTTCTGAGATAATAAACGGGCCACCCAATACAAAAAATAAGCTTATTATTACTAGATATTGTAATTTTGTCTTACAGTGTTACTAAGTCAATTAAGTCTTTGAATTTGAATATGATAAAGCTATTCTCGCTAACTGCAATTTCATTCTCTCTCTTTCGCTCCCTCTATATCGTATCTTTCTCTTTCGTCTGCGGGCTTTTTGTTCAGCACGTTTTTCAATCTCAGTTCTCATTATTTTTTGTGCTCTTAATATGTCTTTTTTGTTCGTTTCATTCTGTTAGTTGTAACTCCTTTCTGGGTGCCTTCCATTTGAGATACATTTCTTTGCGCAGTTTATCTATCTGTATGTGTAAGAGTCTTTTCCAATACGTCTTCGTCTGGGTGTTATTCTTAGCTCATCCATTTGCCATTATTACTTATTGTTTTGTTTATATCTGCTGACTGTAGATTTGGTATGGCATTTGGCCGCTAGAATTTGTTCATTTTCACCATTTTGGCCTAAGAAGATAATAATGATGCATATCATTATTATTAATTTTAATATCATAAACCTGAGTGTCAAATAGATCCAATCTCTTTTTAGAGAAGCATCAGTTTATGCGATTTCAGACTTATTTTTATGTGCTATGTAGTCATAGATGCGTTGTAATCTATGATGAGTTGTCGTATTTTTTTACTTAAAACTAATATGCACGTTGCAGTTGATGGACACATCTCAGACAAATTCGCCAGGCGTGCCTCAGGGCCCAATACTTCCACCAACTCTGCTCCTCATCTATATTAATGACCTGCTGACCGAAACCAATAATCGTGTTTATAGTTTTGCAGATGACAGTACTCTTGTCTCCCAATTTAGGTCGGAAAAACATTTTCCAGCGACTGAGACGTATCACCGCAGACAGGAAGAGATTACAGCAATCAATCAAGATCTGGAGTGGGTTTCAACTTGGAGAGAGAGAGACCTTTGGTCCAGTTCAATGCAGGAAAAACCCAAGCGGCCTCGTTTATCAAGAAAGCCAATACGGCGGGCCCTGACATCATTATGGCAGGATCGACCATTCCTTCATCCTCGTCAGTCTAACTACTGGGTGTCTCGGTCAACAGCAATATGTCCTGGCATGAGCACGTTGCTAACATCACAAAATTAGCCTCGCAGAAGCTTGGTGCGCTATTTCGCAACAGAAAACTGTATACACCACAGCAGCTGCTCTACAAAGCGCAAATAAGACCGTGCTTAGAATATTGTCCACACATCTGGGGTGCCGCACCTAAGCACACCCTAAAGCTGCTGGATTCCATGCAGAAGAGAGCTGTGCGTCTCGTCGGCGACCCGGAGTTGACCCGGAATCTGGATAGTCTGGAACACCGCAGACATGTGGCCGACGTATCCCTCTTTTACAGATATTTTCACGGCAGATGTTCCCAGGATTTGACCCGCCACATCCCACCCCCAGCAACGCTTGTCAGACAGTGAGAGCGCACCAGTTCGTTGTGCAACTGGAAACACCTAGACATAGAACATCGCTTTACATGAACTCCTTTATCTGGCGCACTGCATCACTATGGAACTCACTCTCAGGACATCTGTTTCCTTCAAATTAGAACCTACAGCTATTCAATAGCCGTGTCAATCAACATCTTCGCACACACACCGCTCGTCGAGTGCCATAAGATCTCCCTTTAGTGTGTGTGCCATTGCCATAATAAAAAATTTATATAACCGTGGTTCTAGTTGCTTACGAATTATCTCCAAAAACGGCTTGGTGATGTGACCGGATACTTCGATATAAATTAAACTTTCCTGTTTTTTGTTAATATGAATATGTTTCCAAAATCACTGAAAACATTCCGATGCATATCGGAATGCATGCCTTAAATCAAGTTCAAATATGCTTTAGACTTAATTAAGGGCCACTAAGTACCTTGAATTCCGATTAGTCACTACTAAACTAAGCAGCATTTTGAATATCATACATTTATTAATGTTATACTGATACTAACACATTCGAAAGGCTGAGTAATTTAAGGAGCCGTTAAAGGGCTTAATCAAAGTTCAAAGTAGTGGCCATATAAGGCAGCTATAAAAAATATTTTAATCGGGTTTCATCCTAAATTTTACAGGGCTTATTTTTTCCAATATAATCGATCGGATAATTTTGACGTTTGCAATTAAGCGAAATGTAATATTGAATATAAGGTTCACTTTCACATCAGAACTTGTTCCCTCGAGAGTAAAGCAAATCTATGAGAAAACTGAATTTATTGATTCAAAACACCCTGAAAACGATATATCATCGACCAACCTCAACCTCCGGTAGGTACTGCACTATGCAAAAATATTTCTAATAGATAACATTTAGTCACTGTTATTAATAACAAATACAATACTTCTCCTAACATGGAAATATTTAATTGTAAAATTCAAACCCACCGACTCCGTATTCATGATTTTTGGAGTTGTGTTGATAATTGAGAATGAACGTGGCGAGATTTTAGTGATTAACAAAATCCAATTTGTTGCTTTTTATTTATTTTTCACTCTAGTGCTTCGCTCACATTAAAAATAACCGTACAGGGTGACAATATATATTTTCTACACTAAAGAAGATATCAAAAACAAAAAAAGTACTATTTCTACAAATACGCAGGGAATAAAAATTAGGCATTTTGCACACCACCCTTACCCACCCCCTGACGTACTACCCTCATTCTCTTTAAAATCATAGTTGTAACCCGTCTATGGAAAGCCTATCAAAAATGCTTTTAATAAGCCATACTAAAAATAATGAGAAGCAAAAACAAAATGTTGGCAAATTTTTCAGAACATGGCTTTTGTAAAATTTGGCAGGAAAAATTAGAAACTAATTGTAAATGATGAAAAAGAATGCCAAGTCTAAATTAAAACACTATTCTCTACATCTTGCAAGAAGACAAATACTTGTTTTTGCTCTTTTTTGTACAATCTTTAATAAAATCTGCGTCTTTTAAATTATCTAAAATTTAACGAGTTTGTGTCTACATTTTTTCTTCGAATTTATTATAATTCGGAAATTAGTATATTCTATGAAAGAACGTGTAGAAATGATTTTTCTTTATGGTGCTCAGGATGTGTGGTATTTTGCTATAATAGGCATCCTGGCAAAAAAGTCGATCATGTAAGAGATTTGATTTCAATATTTCAAAAAACGGGATGTGTAACTTAGAGTTTTGGAAGAAGATATGTACATTGAGGTTATTGGCCAAATTTCTATATCTCGCTACCTTATTTCTCGCGATCTTACTCCAGATGTTCGACTCTGCTTGACAGGTACGGTACATCCGTTTAATTCGCCACTTGACAAAGGTGGTATATTGATTGGTGATTGGTGAGAAAATTGATGGCCCTTCTTGCCTGAACACTCAAGGCGAGCAGGCCGTTCTTCGTATCGGAATTTATCATTAATATTTTTGACCCTCAGGTTTAACTACCGCCTGATAGTTTAACTACGGCCTGATAGTGTCATTACAATATTCAGCGAATTCAATGGAATGTATATTTTCTAAAACTACCACCAAACGTTGTGTGATGAACCAGTGTGACCCTTTTTTTTAAGGTATGTTCGATACGAGTGTTTCTATTTTAGGTGGCTAAAATTATTTGGAATTTAACTAGGGTCTTTCCGAGAGACATAATTATTTCTGAGGGACAAAATTCCTTCTGTGGGACAGAATTCCTTCTATGGGACAGAATTCCTTCTGTGAAATATAATTTTACGCTGACCTAGCTAATTCCGTCATCAGTTAACCGTACCAAGGTTTTCTGTATGGATGACGCAACCACATGGTGACTTAGTTCCAGGGAGCGACGGTGTTTATAACTCGTCCAGAATATAGTAAAATTAATTTTATTTAATAAAATGTCTAAATTGCCTTAAGCATATTGTTTCTCGTTATCTATCATTTTGATTGATGGATTTATAATTAACGACTGTAAGCCAGTGGTCTGAATTATCGTATATCGCTTATCGTTATCTTTTCATTTCTTTGTTTGATTATCGTATATTTTTACCGGTATATATAATTTTAATTAATGAATATATAATCAAATCATAGCAGGTCATTTGCTTGATTATCGAATATTTCTTACTGCTATATATCATTTTATTTAATGAATGAATCAAATGACAGGCAGGTCATTTGCTATTTATATCGAGTTTTCTTGTTTTCGTTTACAGATAATTACCGTCTTAGTTTATTAACTTACTAATAAATGACCTTGGGTCTAGCATTATCTCATCCCAATATATCTCTATATCTATTTTCTTTAATGCCATAATTTAATTTAGTAGTTTTAGAAGGCAGTGATTTTTTTCTAGCTAAGGTTATGCTAATCAATTGATTTATTTTTTCTTACCGTAATTTTCATACCTGATATTATCTAACCCAAACTACTTGTTTCACCTTTATAGATATGATATTCATCGAATATACTTTTATCTGATTGTCGGTTATTTCTTATCGTATTTGAGTAACTGAAATTGAGTCACTTATTATCTTTGTCGATTGTTAGATTTTGACTTTCCTTAATACAATACGCTATTACCTACCTTCGTTTATAATTATCTCGATAATGTCTTCGTGATTATCTAATTTGCCTGTGTATTATACCTATCAACTTAAACCATAAGTTTTTACAATAAATAACTGTTCGCTTCATAGCAGTGCACAAGTTTATCTAGCTTCCATTGGCAATTTCAAGTTTGCGCTTTAAAACCTGATCGAACTGAGCTCATTTCGTTTTTTTATATCTATTTACCTCATTGGTTACTTAATTGAACTAGTGTGCTTTTGACTTGTAATGACGTAATGATATTATAGCCTCCATGAGATTCATTTAGCTTAGTTTTGTTTAATAATCAATTCGTTTTTGTTTCATAGGTAACCCTATCGATGTAGTGTACATGATTAACTGTTTATTGATATGATGATATTACCACTGCCATTTGTACAATTTAGTTTAATTTTGTTTAACGATCATCTCATTTGTTCCTGCATATATTACCGGCTTGTATACTTATTTACTTTACCGGATATTTTATTGATTTAGTAAAAAACTAGTGTGTAGTACGAGAGTTCTTCATAGTGGCTCGTGTTTGACTGTATTTTATCGAACTTTTAAGAATTCAACGTTTAGTTAGGATTCTTTCGAATTACGTGATCAATATTGAGGTTATAAGACATAGATTAGAACTTAGTGTCCTATTTTATTGAGTTACTATTCTGATAGTATATGTGAAATGCCTTATAAGAGAATCTTCTCATTAGTTAACTTCAAATTAATTAGACAATTAGTATCAATCGTTCCTCAATAAATGCCTTTAATTTTCATCACTATTCATTGATAAATTTCTTGTAAAAAAATTAGTGGCGCCCTACCCTAACTGCCAACTCTTCGACCCGCATTTTAAAAAAAATTATCCGCTGAGTAAATATGACATATGAACCGCCTAATGAGCAATTAGCAAATAAGGTTACATATTTGGCATCTAACGCTTAAGCCTGGTTACTATGTTATTTAGCAGCAGTTACCACGCCATCCAGAGAATCTGTTAGAAAAGTAATGAAGACGCATAAATTTCACCCTTACAAAATAAGATGCAAAAATTTGGCAGCTATGACCCGGACAGAAGAGTGTTTTGTGAAACCATGACAGGGAGAATTAGGCCAACACCCGAATTTATAAAAACCTTTACTTCAGTGGTCACCTCCTTTTTTCCTAAGTGACGATGTGACTAAGCAGAGCTGTCACTATTGAAATAACGTTAATCCACATCTTTTTCCTGAGAGGAATACAGTTCGGGCGGGGATACTCGTAACACGATGTATGCATGGGTCCTATTTTATTGAGGGAAATTTAACCGGACAATTTTAGGCCGAAATGCTCGATCAAACTATAGAACCCTCGATTGTTGATGAACTTCAAAACTAAAGCAACTTGCAAAGCATTCAACATTTGAACAAGATCTTCTAGACTTTCAATAAAATGGTGCACTCACCACAGTGATTATCCAAATCAGTGAATTGTCGAAAGATGAACAATTGAGGGCCGCTAAGATCATCTGCCCTTGCCTTTATGAACTCCGTTTTATGGGGTTATATTAAATTACTAATTTACATAACCCAGCCGGCTCCTGTGGAAAAATTACGTCAGAGGATAATTAACCGTTGTCGAAGTATTCAAAAGACATTTTTCAGAAAATCAGCTTTACTTCTGTTTTAGAACAAAATAGAAATCAGCTTGAGCACTTAATAAAATAGCTTTAAAAAAGAGCGAAAAACAAATATTGCGTTATTGCAAAAAAATAAATAATAGATAATGATTTAATTTGAGCCTGGAATCCGTTTTCATCGTTTGCGCATATTTTCTAATTTTCCTGCCAAAATTTTGCAAAAGCCACTTTTAACACATTTTCACACAATTTTGCTGACATTTCGAACTTAAATCACATCAATTTTGGTAACGCTGAAAAGCATTTTTGATAAGTTTTCCAGAGGAGCGTCACAAATTGGGTAGTACCATTCAAAACTTTAAAGTGTAGTTCTTCAAGGACTGGTGAGGGTGCTCTGCAAAATACCTTATTTTCATTTTCCGACATTTTTCTAGACATAGTATTTTTTGGTGTTCTGATAAGTATCTACTTTAGTCATTGTAAGTTTTCAAATTGTCACCCTGTATTATACATATAAGCAACTTGATCTATTTAATACTTTGAGATTCACCTTGTTTTGTAATCAACACTTATGAGCTGGCATTAAATTCTATATAGCTAGTTCTTGTTCGCCTTGAACACCAAACAGTTTCAAATAATGTTGTTTTTTTTAAGTGGTATTGTCCTAAAATGATTATTTTATGACTGCCAAAAATCTTCATTTTGGCCAACATTCTTAAATAATAAATCCAAATAAAAATGCATGTAAATCTTTATTCTTTACTTGTCTGTTACAATGTCTCTAGTAATCTCAAGGACAATTTTACCACGTATAATTTCCTGTTTTAGTATTTATTTATTAAAATGAATAATAATAATTTTCAAAACGATAAAATTCATTTTTTTTAAAACATGATTTATGATGTTCGCTCTATTACAAATTTGATGAAGTAAAAAATCATTGTTCTTGCCGAACTGAAAAATGGTTCTACACCCCTTCAAAAGGATGATGTTGAATATTTATTCAACAGCATAGCAACAACATTTAAAATATCACAAAATTAGGAGCAATTTTATAACTTAGATATTCAATCTGAAAGGTAAAAGGAATACTTACTTACATAAAGCCTGTCCAGAACCGAATCTCCTGGATCGAAATCTATGGCCAGAGTGTCTCGGTCTGGTTTATCCAGTGTCGGTATATGTGCTGTTACAGTTGCCATACAATACTGGGTTTCAAATGGAGCATGTGAAGTTAGGCATTGCTCAAAATGCCCCATTTGAAATACGTTGCCTCGTAGAACGCCCGTGGAAGCTTTCGCAGTAGCGTCCCACACTGGAAGATTAAAATAGGACAATTGATCTTGCAATTCAATGATTAAATGAATGAATGCTTTATTTACAAAACAGAAATTTAAATATGTGTATAGGTTAAGTACATATTATCAATTATCTTAAAAAAGAGACAAAGATCAGGAAATACTTGGCGTTGTTCCAGAGAAGGTAATTCTATAATCTCATGATGTCCGTATAGACAATCTGTTCAACTGAGATCAACATCTTATAAGGTAAGTAGTTCTAGATACCTAATATGATTACGGATCTAGTTACACACAAGATGCTGATCGTTTTATCTCTTTGCTATCAGTCATTGATTTCAGACCCAGCACAATCTCTATTCGATTGCAATCTGCTGATACAGAACGCATTTGCGGTTTGAATGCAATATAATGCAATATTTTTTCTGAACCTCCTGTAGGATATTTGTATGTAATTGGTATGAAAATACGATCTCACTAGGGACTTATATAGTACCTTTAGGGCCCACACATTAGAAAAGTCCCCAGTGTGCCGCATGACACAACCTAATATTTTCAGGGCATCAATAATTAAAATAATTTCGATAAACGCATAATACAACATAACAAAACTTCATAAAAACCTTTTCTTAGTCTTTCTATTAGACCCACATACAATGCATACTCTGGTGCCCAAATTAGACAAGCTTACTCCAAAGTAATCCGTAAAGTAGCTTAAAACAGAATTTATTGTTTGAACAATACACATCAATACTATACTATAATCAAACTTATTTTTGAAGTAAAGACCTCTTTTGGCGTGTTCACCACACTTTTTCTCTGGATAGTGAATGAGACTGAGCCATCAAACGTGACGCGTCAGGATCGGCTACAAGACACTCATTCGGCTAATGTCGGGACTTCAGCAAAGCGAGAGAGAAAATCAGTCAGGTGCGTTCAGTACACACCAACACCCAAGCGTTACGCTCGGCTATCGTACCTTCGGGTAAAGTCAGCGTCAATTTCAATTTGCGCTAAAACGGCTGCGAGTAGAAATTTGATATTTGGCACGTTTTTAGGCAACGCTTGGGAGCCTCCGATTCAATTCCCGAGTTATCACGTCAAATGTGCCAAATTTCAAAATTTTGCTTTGATACACAAAAACTGTGGAAAAATTAATTAATTAAGACGAAATTTTCTGTACACGTTTTCCTTGACGATCTTCCGAATCCTATTGAAATTGGTGAGAAAGGACGAGTACTTTTTTCGGCGTGTATATTTTTGAAAATGGGACGAGTTTGTATCGTTCTAGCGCCGAAAAAGTCGCGAAGACCGAAAAAACCGTTCGATAGTTCAATAGAGAATATAGAAGGGAAAAACTCTCTAAATGCTTCTTCGTTTCGAAATTGTCCCGAAAATAGACTTTTGAGGGAAAATGTAAAAAAAACATCGATTTGTAGGTCAAAGGTTTTTATTTTTTACTCCAAAAAATAAATTTTTATAAAAAAATCGATTACTTATAAGAGGACACTTTAGAAATGATACCTTTTATACAGGGTGAGCGTGTAGGGCTGCAGGTAGCCAACAGAGGGAGTGAGCCCACTTTCTTCACTACGGGACGAAGCTCGATCATAGACTTGACTCTGTGCACCAGGGATTTGTTCCCGGATATTACGAAATGGGGTGTGTCTGTGGAAGACTCGATGTCGGACCACAGATACATCAATATAGAACTGGGCCCTTCCTCAGCGAGAGCTGAGGAGGTTAGAAACCCCAAAGCAACCAACTGGGACCTCTGTAGGGAGGAGCTAAGTTGGCGTCTAAGGGACATGCCGAGGAAGTACCGGGCCGCCGACGAGCTGGATGACGCCGCAAGGAGGATAGGATCATCGATGGCCGGGGCTTTCGCAAGCAGCTGCCCCGTGACTAAGCGTCACTGTAAAGGGAAAACTCCTTGGTGGAATTCCACCCTGGAGAACCTTAGAACACAGCTGAGGTGGCTCTTTAATAGGGCTAGACACAGCGAGGTGGATACTGACTGGGACCTATATAAAGAGGCCCGGGGACAGTACAAAACAGAGCTGAGAGGATCGCGATGGAGTGCCTGAAGGGCCTACTGTGGAGGGTTATCCCAAGCCCCGGCCGCTGCTAGGCTCTGCAAGGTGCTGTCAAGGGATCCACTCGTCAAATTGGGCACTGTCCGTAAGCCAGGTAGAGGCTATACGTCGTCACCGGCGGATACTCTGCACCAGCTACTGACCACACACTTCCCAGGCTCAACAGCCACGGGTTGGGGAGGTGAGGGCGGGGCCGGGTTCAGCATTAGAGCTGACTATGGCGCTGCCAAAAAGATAGTCACCTACAATAGGCTAAGGTGGGCGATCGAGACCTTCGCCCCCTTTAAGGCGGCAGGTGAGGATGGGGTCTTTCCAGCGCTGTTGCAGCGTGACGGAGGACTTTTTAGCACGCCGCTGATTGACCTTTTCAGGGCTTCTATCGCACACGGGTACATGCCGGAGCCCTAGAGGCACAGCAGAGTGGTGTTCATTCCCAAGGCGGGAAGGAACGACTATACCGATACGAAATCGTATCGACCTATTTGTCTCACCAGCTTCTTGATGAAGACACTAGAGAGGCTGGTGGACAGATACCTTAGGGGGTGGGTGGCTCTACGAGCCCCTCTCAGTCCGGAACAACAAGCATATCGAACGGGCAGGTCGGTGGACTCGGCTCTTCGCCACCTGGTTTCCAGGCTGGAGGAGGGGCTGGGAGGCGGACGGCTATCGGTGTGCGTGTTTGCAGATATTGAAGGAGCCTTCAATAACACAGCCGTTGGCTCGATCTGCCGATCGGTGGAGCGAACGGGGGTGACTCCGGTCCTAACGAGCTGGATCCGCTCCATGCTCACCGGGCGGAGGGTCGAGGCTAGGCTGGAAGATGACGTGGTTGGGGTTGAGTCATCGCGGGGGATGTCCTCAGGGGGGAAGGGGGGTTCTGTCCCCCTTACTGTGGTGCCTAGTGGTGGACGAGATCCTACGTATCCTGAGAGTAGAGCATGGGGTCTATGCACAGGCCTATGCAGATGACGTCGTGATTATGGCACAAGGTACCGAGGTGGGAATATTGCAGAGGCTTCTGGAGGAAGCACTGACAAAGTCCTCACGGTGGTGTAGGGATAACGAACTCAGAGCGAACCCCAGCAAGGTAGAGATGATCATCTTTACCAGAAAAAGGAAGTTGGAGGTCTCTCCCAACATCGCGTTGGAAGGGACCCCTCTTGTGGCGAAGAAATGCGTCAAGTATCTGGGTGTCTGGTTGGACTCCAAACTGACCTTTCAGAAACACATTCGGCTCAAGACCGCGGCGGCGCTCAGTGCCCTGTGGGCTTGCCGTAGGGCGCTGGGAGGGACCTGGGGACTTGGGCCAAAAACTATGCTATGGATATACAGGACGATGTTCGCTCCGATGCTCATGCACGGATCGGTTGTTTGGTGGCCAGGATCCATGAAAATGGCGTCCAGACTATTGCTGGACAAATTACAGCGACTCGCATGCCTCTGCACCACCGGGGCTATGAGAACGGCACCCACAAGGGTGAGGCACGAGGCAACCAGAGCGGTCATGAGATTGGCTGACGTGGGGGATGTGGAGGGACAACGGCTCCTGCTGGGGCCATTGTGGTCTATAGCGAGGCCTGTCTGGGGACCTAGCCATCCTGGGTATACCAGGTGACGCGATGGTTCCTGAGCTAGGCTTCCCCGTGGGGCTAAACTTCCTCTTCCCTACAAAGGAGGACTGGACGGAGGGAAGGATGGGAACCTGGGATGGGCTAGTCTGGTTCACAGACGGGTCCAGAATGGGAACACTGTCCGGAGCAGGTGCGTACTGTGAGGCTCTGGGGCGGGAATTATACGCCTCACTTGGCGAGCATACTACGGTTTTCCAAGCTGAAATTTTTCGATCATGATGGGGGTCTGGGAGTCGTTAAGGCTCAATGTCGGTGGCAGGAGGATTTTCTTCTGCTCCGACAGCAAGGCGGCACTCATGGCGCTGAAGTCGGTCCGTACGCGCTCTCTGTTGGTAAGGGAGTGTAGAAGCTGGCTGATTGAACTTGCAAAGCGAAAAAAGGTTACGCTGGTCTGGGTACCGGGACACTCGGGTGTACCGGGAAACGAGACTGCCGATGCCTTAGCTAGAGAAGGCTCCGCACGCGGATACTTGGGGCCTGGCCCCTGTGTGGGGATCGCCCAGTGTGTTCGCGAAGGAGCTTTGGAGGCCTGGATGGAGGGTCGGGCGGAGGAGGTATGGCGTACGGCTCCGGGGATGAGACAGACGAGGCTCATGATACATGGGCCTGCGAAGAGTCTCGCCCAGGGGCTGTTGTGCCTACCTAGGAAGGAGTGCAGGACCCTGGTAGGATTCTACACAGGGCACTGTAAGCTTAGACGGCACCTGACCCTGCTGAGAATTGCAGAGGAGGCGGAGTGTAGATGGTGCATGGAAGACGACGAGACCCCATACCATCTACTTACGGAATGCCCCGCCTTTGCGTGGGCAAGATTCAGAATCTTTGGCGTGACGTCGATCGAGCCAGATTCAGTGCGTCGTGTTAGTCTGAAAGAGATGCGGGCTTTCTTAAGGAGGACCGGCATCCTGGAGGTTCTCTAATGCGGGCTGGGGGCACAACGGGTCCAATTGGTGGCCAAAGTGCAAGGCCCGCTAGGGGCCACCCCTTCCATACTGATACTGATACTGATACAGGGTGAGCGAAATGAATTTAAAGTTTTCGTTATTTCTAGTTTTGATACGACACGACACCACATAATATTTTACTGCTAGAAAACCGAATAATCTTGATCAAAATCTCGATTTTGAAGCTTTCACTTCTGTCGTACGGTCTTAAGCAAATACCGTTTTATGTTTTTATCTAAAATTCCAAAATTTTGCACTTTTCAACATTAAGTTCCATTGCTTTTAACTGACACTAACTATTGTATCATTCTGGATATTTTGACAACCTGACAACTCTATAGAATTTACGAATCATCTGCTTATCAGAGTTTCCCCCAATTAACTTTAATGAGTCTCATTTCTGTAATATATGCCCTTGTGAAACTATTTTCCATATTGTAATATGCTATTACATAAAAATAGATCACAGATATTTGCAATATTAGGACTATTATGACACGAGAGGCCAAACTAGTCAAACGAGATGTTCGACAAAACAGTTGCTCAAATATGTAAAGCAAATTAAATTGACAAGACAACAAGCTGATCTGTCTTATGAAGAAAAAAGTATTCGCTATAATAATAAAACGAACAGTGTCGAAATAAACCAACCTGTTTATTTAATTTTACTATTTTTTAACTTTATTAAAAATAAAGGCTCCAATTTTCCACTTAACACAAAACAAAATAAGATATTTTTATAGAATAAAAAACGTAAAGTAACTGAAACTATAAGAAATTACCACAAAGCACACTAAGTAATTTAAAAAAAAATCTAAATAAAAATTAGACGAAATAATAAAAAAAATTAAACACACATATTAATATTAATAACGCCAATATCATCTGAGAAACGATAAAAAGAAAATAAAGTTCGTGTTTAAAATAAGAAAGTTGATTATGATCCCTTGAAGACAAAACGTCGGATTCCAAACTGGAAATCACTATTCGATAGAGCGGAAAAAGTGGCAACGCAAAAGTGCAATTCAATTTTGTATCTGTGTTTAAATAAGCCCAGGAAAAAAATTAAACGATTTTTCAAAATTTTGATTTTTCCGGATATCTCCGGAAATACTCGGAAGTTTAAAACTTTCTAAATGCGCAATTTTGCCCTAATTTGGCCGACACAGTATATCTTACGGGTTTCGAGATCTCCCTGTATACCTTAGTTTGTATAGACTTTAAAAGCGCTTATAAAAGTTCAAAAGTGTTATGAGTAAATCATTATCTGAGTAAATTTACATCGAAAAGCTTCTGTAAGTGTATGTCCTAAACGGCTTCGTTTACATGATACAGGGTATTCAAAATGACGCTTCAAAAAATTGTAGTTGCAAAAATGAGAATAATTTAATTTGGTACACAGCAGTGCTACTTTATCTTCCTGTATAAATCCTTAATCGCAAACAAATATGCACATTTTTATGGCTGCATTTTACAGTTATTATGTGAAATATTTAAGGCAAGGTCTTTCTTACTTAGCATATTGATACTCATTATTAATCATATTAGTATATTAAACTGCTCAGAAACACGACTATATTATATTTAGGAATATAATTATTATTTTTTAATATTATTCCAACTTTCTTATTGATTTGCATTATGGAAGGAAATTTTGATTTGCGCCAGCAATATCGTTAAAGAGGTTTTGAGATATTGGCATTACAAGGAGAGGAAACCACAAATTGAAAATGCAGTTTTGTTTTCACTTAGATGTTCGGAAATGCCCATAATTATGCTTAAAATATTGGACACATATACTAGGAATATAAAAAAGCCATTCACATTGTATGACAAAAATGAAGCAAAATATACTAAAAGCCACGTTTTCTCTTTTCCGTCAAATAATTTATTTTAACAGTACCGGTATAAATGATATGAACTAGAATATATCTAAAAATGTATAAATTGTATATGATATGCCCTTATGCCCATATATTTATTCTATCTTAAGGAATTTTTGTATTCATATTAATGTAATTTAAAAAAAAAGAAATGTTAAATATGTATCAGGGAATTCAAGATAAAACCCACAGGAGATCGGACAATGAACTTCAAATAAATACACTAATGGATAATGAAATATAATTAAACTGCGCATTTATTCGTTTTATAAGATTGATTCAGATAATGCTTTAAATGGAAAAATCTCTATATTTTTGAAGTTAGAAAAAATATTCGGAACAAAAGGGGTTTAATTTCATCTATTTTTACACATACTTTTCAAAAAACTAAGGCACATATCAGCTTTGATTTTTTTTATCTGTAATATACCAAATTTTTTAATAAAATTCTGCATATTTTTTGTATCATGTATCAAAACTTACGGATTTTCGAAATATTCAAGGTTTCAAAATTACGAATTGCTATGATTTTTTCGACATCCTGTACCAGGTTTATTTTTAAAATGTCATGGCATTCATGTTTGAAGTCTAATTTACTGCTTCATTGTATTTCTACCAATATTTTACAGAATATGAAGTTTTGAATTCTGTTTACCATATTGGAAATGACATACAAGGCAATTCAAACTTATAGCATTGTATACAATGCTTATAGCATTGTCTTTATAAACAATGCTTATAGTCAACCTTAAATGCTCTGCATGTCTCCCTTTTACCTCGTTACATTTCTCGTAAATTATTTTCAGACGTTCAAGTGCATTTATAATTGCTTCCAGTTTTTCTCCGAATTTCTTCAATATTGTTGCTTCTTTTTCTACAGACTGTATTTTTCAAATAGCCCCCAAGGAAGGTAACCATGGGCGTTAGATTTGGGGAGTTCCCGGGCCAGTTGATTGTTTTATAACTACCCATTCACACTTGATAATTATTATGAAGAAAGCCTCTTACCGTCAAAATATTATAAGGAGGTGCTCCGTCTTGTTGCCAAATTATATTTTGCCGAGTTTGAAGTGGTAGTTCATATTTTCCAAAAGTTTTAGATGTCTTGCCCTATTTAAGGTGCCACGGATAAATGCCAGCAGCAATAAATATCGCCTCAGCGGTCCACAAAATTTTATTGAAATAATTTGGATACTGACTAGAACTTCCTTTTATAATTTAAACTAATTCATGTCTTCTTCTTTTTTGTTCATCGTTTAGTTGTTGACCTAGCCTAATTTTAAAATTGATTTAAAGTTCTCTGAACTTCTCCATAACTAACTCTCTTGTCTTTGATAGATTCTCTCGATTTTTTTTTAAATAAAGCAATATAATGAGATCCCTCTCTTAGTTTCTTTGTTTTGCCTATTTCTTCTTTACTAGAGATAATGCAATAACTTCCTCGTAATAATATAGTTGGTACAGATGGTACTATCCGGCCATTCTGAACATTTTCCCTATACTGTTCTCGTATTCTTGTAGCGTTACTATCAATCTTGAAATAAAGCTAGACCATTTTCAACCTTTCAACAATCGAATAGCTCATTTTGTAAAATATTAGCAATTGATGCATGATATATTATACAAAAAATATTCAGAATTTAATAGAAAATTCAAAATCATTTAAAAATATGGTATTTTAAATTGAATAAAAAACAAAATTGTTATGCGCCTCGCTTTTAGACACACCATGTATACATTAGAGCAAAAGCATGTGCAAAAACAGATGAATTCAAGCATCCTTTGGTCAAAATATTTTTTCTAATTTCAAAAATAATAAAGATATTTCCTTTTAAAGAGTTATCTGGATCACCATGATGCTCATTTTAAATACAACCGTACTGGAAAAATAAAATGTGCGTAGGTCAAAACATGAAGAAAGAGAATTTGAAGATTGTTTCAAGAATATTTCTAGCGATTAAATTATCTCTTTCAAGTCTGGGAAACGGAAAATCGAGGCAATTATGGGCCTCGCACATCTCTACACATTGTTGTAGAGGGAGCATCTAGACAAGCAATGACTAGAATCACAAGAGAGGATGGCTTGGAAAGAGTGAATTGGCATCCCTGACAAATCATATACTACTTCTCGAGCTCCCCAGGGACGATATAGTCAAAAAATATAATTTTGAAAAAACCTTCACGGTCGTGATAAGAACTAGAGAAGGATGGAAAAGAACACCACTGGCTTTCTCACATTGCAGCAAAGTGCCATAAAATAGTATACAGATGGGTCAATTACTGAACAGGAGACCGTAGTCGGAGTATTTGAGCCCGGAACCAAATTCTTCGAAGCAATGGGAAAACACCCGGACATATTCCAGGCGAAAATTAATGCCATAGGAAGATGTGCGCAGTTCAACCTTGACAGGAACTATAGGAAGAAAAAGATTATCATCTTCTCAGACAGTCAAGCAGCCATCAAAGTACTGAGCTCACCAACAATCAACTCCAGAATGGTATGGGAATACCTAGATAGGCTAAACGAACTAGGCAAAAATAACAAACTATTCCTTCAATGGATACCAGGACACGCTGGTATAGAAGGCACCGAAAGAGCAGACCAATTGGCAAAAGTAGGAGCACAAGCTCCGCTTTTAGGACCGGAAGCCTTCTGTGGCATAGAAATGCACACCTACAAGGAAGAGTTCAGGAAAGAAGAGCGAACCCACTGGATCAAGTCTATGGGAACGTCTTCCAGGGTTAAGACAATCAAATATGTTTCTAGGGCCCCCTCACCCAGGGAGATCAAAAAAACCTTTTTACTGAATAAGAGCAATCTCCGCATCCTCACCGGCTTTCTCACAGACCACTGCCAATTGCCTTACCTGGAGAGAATAAAAATTAAAAACGAGGACGATGCCGGTTCACATTCTCAGGGAGTGCGAGGCGGTCGCGAACAAGCGAGTGGTCTGCTTCGGGTACTGCGTCTTCGAACGGGAGGAACTTCCATCCATAGAACCATCCAGACTGCTTGCTTTTATCAAAGCACTGAAGCTAGATGAGTTACTCTGATTGAAAATCACATCAACGGAAGTACCAAGGAAGCAGAGGACTAATACCCCCCAAGAGTCATTAATTCATTGATCTCTTTCAAAGTCACCTAAGCAGATTCCAATTGGGATATGGCTCTAAAATGGTCAGTGAGTCTCCTGAAGAAGAACAGTCTCCTCCAAAATAAGAAATTACTTAATTTCAAATTGCAGTGGAAAGATACGTAATGAATATTATTCAATAAAAATTGCATTTACAAATGTCTTTTATTCGTGTTACGTTACCATTTAAATAGTCTTTTAAAAACACAGTTTTTATGATTTAATTTTAGGTGTGCCTAATGTTATTAAAGCTGCATTGATTGGTTTTTAAACACCTCATACAATAATATTCTTATAAACTTCTTATTACTTGCACATTGTTTTTTAATGATTTTACTGGACAAAAAATAAAATGCGATTAAATAATCATTAGGGCTAGCAGCTGCTCATTTATATAAATCAATTAGAATAAAATATAAATAAAGAATGATGCAATTTAACTAGGAATTTTAAAATGAACCGTAAGTTATAGAATTTAATTTATAATTCTAGAGTGCCTAACTCACAATTTTTGCTTAAGCAGTGAAAAATATAAATAATCTTTTTTTATTGTGCCTTGAAATAACACTTCAGAGTTGTACAGCGTGTACTGGAAAGTTGTTTACATACGGAAAGCTTTTTTATTGTAAATTTCACGGAAAAATGTATGTTTCACAAAAAGTTTTGAGTTATGAGAAAATAGTATTAATAGAATAAAATTTGAGATATCTTTTGCAGGGCGGCAAAAAAGTCTAAAAATTCAGAATTGACCCAAAAGAGAAGTACCTACTTCTTTTTTTATTTCAGAGCAAAATGTGATAAGAAAATTTTCTTTAAAATTATAATTTGCGCTCAGAAGAAGTTTAAATATCGAGAGTACCCGCTAGATGCATCAACATAATAATAGATAAATAAACTTAACAAGATCTCTGAAAAAAACGTTTATCAATAAAGACTGAGATTCACAAAGATAAATAAGTTAATAATACCTAATTATTGTTGCTGCAGAAAGATAAATCCTAAAATTTTTGCCAGTTTTGAATTTGGAAGGCTTTTGAACATTCAACAATTTGAAAAAATTAATTTAATTTATCAAAAGAAGAACAAATTTAAATAGTGCTAAATGTAGGAGATTGTTATAAAATACACAGAAAGGCTGCAGATATTTTTTAACTTTAAACACCCAGGAAAATGAAGTTCCTATGCCACTGTCAGAAATATCATGTCTGAATAAACCAAAACATCGACCATGACTTGAAACGAATAAAATAAGATAAAAGTTTTGCAAGCGGCCATAGAGAATCCCAAAATTTCATTAAGAAAAATATCGAAGGACACCTTCGCGTAATGTGCCAAAGCCTCTGCAGCTACAATTCATAAATTAAATAAATATCACCCTAAGCACAGATTTATTCCCACAATAATTAAATCAAAATATTTTGAAACGCGTTTTTGATGTGTAAACATCTTACGCGGCGTTATGAAGGTAAATCTCGGCAAATGGGACGGAAATCATATGTGGAGACGGAAAAGTGCAGGTCTATGTGACCGGGTATGACCAACTTAAAGTGTACTGCATCCACGCATTGAAATAAATAGCAACTGATCGCTCCTCGTATTAGTTTAGACCCCGGCCCGTTTAACAATCAAATTTTGTCAGAGAAAGATAGCAAATTCGGGCAGTTGACGTGAAAGAAACGAAAATAAAAGATAGGGTTTGAATTGTGGACGAGCCGGCTCCTCAATATATTATTATATTATATTCGCAGTGTATTTGGATCCATAGGTTGATGTTATTCCTGGTGGCATTAGATTTTCATGTCGAATTTGTGTAGTGAATTAATCCACTCCGATTGAAACTGCCAGTAAATATTATCAAAGAATCCTAACTAATATTATAAATGCGAATGTGTTTTTTTGTTTGTTTCTTACACTTTCACTCATAAACTACTCAACAAATCGTCATGAAATTTTGTACAGATATTTTCAAGCGTATAGTAAAGAACATAGGACACTTTTAACTTTTACCCGCGATTTCACTCGCGTTGATTATTACGGTTAATTTTAATCCTATTTTCCATGCGTAAACTACTTAACCGATCATCATTAAGTTTTGTACAGATATTTTCAACAGTATAGTAAAGACATAGGACACTTTTCGCTTTTACCTGCGGCTTCGCCCGCGTTGATTTTTACGTTTTGTTTTAATCCTATTTTCCACGCGTAAACTACTTAACTGATCATCATGAAATTTTGTCCAGATATTTTCAAGAGTATAGTAAAAGGCATAGAACACTTTTAGCTTTTGCCCGCGGCTTCGCTCGCGTTGATTTTTACGGTTAGTTTTAACCCTATTTTTTATTTTCTTGAGGTTATATTTGTAAAAGGCTTTTTTTCTTGATTTTGGGCATGCCTTGGGTTAGTTTTGGTTAGTTTTTGTTCGTTGCGCCCCTGTAGCAAACGAAGCGAGCGGAGGGCTATGCGTGAAGTGTAATATTAGATATTCTAATGCAAATGTTAATAATGTAAACATTAAACAACGCACGTCAGGCGGTATCTGTGACGGGAATGTGTTTAGCAGGCTGTTTGTAAGCGTTAGTGTAAAACGTCTTCTTTTTAACGCCAGAATATAGGCAACCAATTCCAAATAAGTGGTTGCCTACATTCAGGCGTCATGCGGCCTAAAGTGGCATTAGATTTTAGATTTTAGGTCGATGATGTCGCTATAGGATCTGTTTACACATCAATGTCTCGAGGACTAGCAGACTCGCTCAATTTTTTTATTTTATTCCTGGTAGCAAGGAGAAGTGGAAGATATCCAGTTATTTCCGAGAAAAATATTATTCTCGGATGAAGCCACCTTAACGTCAAACGGAGGGGCCGACTTTTTTCGTAATTTTGGACTTTTTGCCGCTTTGTACAAGATATCTCAAGTTTTATCCTTTAAATGCCCATTTAGTTGTCATTCTAAGCGAGTGAAAAAAGCATGAAATTAAGCATATTGTTGCTTGGACCTAAATAAACGATTTGACCAGACGCGACCTTTCACAATGGAGGAGGTAGAAAATGGAGAGTGATATTTTTTCAGTCACAGTTTTTAACAATATCAATATATTGGTATCGATCAATATGTTTTCTGGGATGGGGAATTTAAAAAAATCTTTATTAATTTTGAAGCACCATGTAGTGTGGAGGAGGTAAAATATTTATTTTGAGGGTGGTAACCAACTCGATAAGATGTGAATAACGCCACATTGTCGATTTGGGTATGGTTATGGGAATTTTTGGGGATGTGTTATTCAAAAAAGAAATGATATTTTTTATTTTTGAGTGATCTTTGAGGAGTGGAGAGGATGAAGCGACCCTCTTTACACAAGTATATACAGAAGATATCGCGTGATATTTTTTGAATCCTATCGAAATATTGATAACGATTCATAGGTTTTTGGGAATTGGGAGTCTGAAAATAAAAACCCCGACGGACTTGGGTGCATCGCATGCTGTTTTGAGGGTAATGAACACATATTATGAAATGTCCTCCAACATAGTCGACTTGGGTATGGATTTAGGGATTTTTGAGGATGCCTAAATAAAAAAGGGTATTTTTTAGTTTTGAGTCATCGTTGAGGAGCGGAGCTATATATACAGAAAATAATATCGTGATATTTTTTGCATATTATGGAATTATTGTTAACGATTCAGAGGATTCCGGGGATGGGAACCTGAAACAACGCCACCTACATTGATCCGGAAGCAACCAGAGAGGTATAATAGTTATTCTGGAAGTAGAAGGTAGTTTTTGGGACTGCCCAAGTCGACCATGTTGGCGAGCACCTACCAAGATGTATTTACCACCCTCAAAATGAATATTTTACCCCTCCTCGCCGCAGGGCGCTCTCAAGTCAATCGATTTTATTTATATTTCCCATTCCCGAAAACATATAAATCGATACCAATATCGACCAGGAGGTAGTTTTTGGAGGTACTTGATTAAATAAAAAAGATGTTTATTATTTTGAAGTAGACGAGAGAGGGAGACATAAAGACCAAAATAGATTATTCAAAGGGACGTTTATTTTTAAAATCGCCAACCAAAGATCTGCTGAAGACATACATATCAAATTTGTATTTAAATAATATATTTTTAAATATGTAAATCTACATTCTGTTCTATATAGTGTTTCGGAATGATGCACTTGAAAAAAAAATAATTAGAGAATAATGTCGAGGCTCGAGGCAATTTCTGGTATTGAAGAAGAGGTCATACATTTCTTTTTAAAGTATTATCATGCACATCATCAAATTGATCTTCGAGGCTGAAAGTACCTATATGGTAACTTAGATTATTAGTAATAAATTTCATGACCTCATATATCAATGTAATTTCCTCTGCAATTTTCACAGGCTGGAGAACAGCTCTGATTCTGTGTCAAAAACATCTTAATGTGTCGCAAGCTTTAGTACAGCAGCAGCGATCCAGAATTCGAAATTTATTTGGTTAAATGTATTTTTGCCTATGATGGCATACATTTGTTTTACCTATGATGGAATGGTATGCCATGATCGGCTATTGAATGTTTTAAAGTAGAAACATTTTTTACAGGCAGAATAATGGCACCTAAAAAATAGGCAGCAGCGCAAGGCGGGCGTGGAGGGAAGAAGACATGCAAAATGCAATACGAAATGTTTCATGCAAAAATATGGGTTGATGAATAGCCTCAAAAACTTTTAACGTTCCTTTTACCACCTTAAGACGAAGAGTAAATCAAGGAAAAGGGAGCAAAAAGGAATCCTTGGGAGGAAAGAAGCCAGTTTTTAATGCTAACTTGGAGCACCTTCTAGTGGATAAACACCTGTCATTTTTGTTTGCCCATCCCCATATATGTAGAGTCTTTTGAAGACATTTGTCCCATATCATTCCAGCATGAGACGTTGCACGTAAACCACTATTTATTTTGGGTTGTGATCAATATATTGTCGACATATGTAGATTTGTGTGTAATCGTCACTTGTTTTCTTAATTAGTCCAGAAATGAAACGAAAAGCTGCAATAAATTCGTCGGTAAAAATCTTCCTTACTGACTCAGAAAGATGCAGTATAGCAACCAGGGAAACTATGAAATACGACTTCTCTGCCCGAATTACTGCCGTAATTTTATGAACTAGTCTATTCTGGAAGTTTTACCGGTTCCGTATCAGATCCAGAGCTCTTCTAGGCACGAAAATAAATAATCACTTTATGAGCTTTTCCGTTTTATTTTTTTACATAATACGGAGGTTTTTTTCTTAAAGTAGCGTCTAGTAAAATCAATTATTATTCAATTATAATAAGACTGATGGCTTTTGGGTTACACTTAAAAATAGTTATACAAAAAATGATTCAAAAACAAAAATATATATTTTTTTACCAAAGTCAACTATGCTTGCTGACACATATTAAACATGTGATCACTGCATCCCTTAAATAAAGGTTTTGTCCCCTCCACACCACGGGTGCACTCAAAACAGTCAAAGTATTTATTGCCAGATTCCCTATCCCCAAGAACCTATGAATCGTTATCAGTATGCAGAAACTATCACGAGATATCTTCTATATATGCTTAAAGTCGGGGGTGGTCTGATCCCCTCTAATTTTCAAAATTGACTCAAAAATAAAAAAATATAATTTTTTTGAATTATTCCCAAAACCTGGTAATAAGATGTGTTTGCCACCTTTAAAATGAATATTTTACCCCCCCTTCATGCCACAGGGCGCTCCCAAATCAATGGAGGTATTTTTTTTTAATTTCTCATGCCCGAAAACATTCGAATAGATACGAATATCGACCATATTGTTAAGGACCGTGACTTAAAAAAAACTCCCCACCATTTTTCTACTCCCTCCACAGCTTCCCGTTTGAGGATTTTGAAAGATAGCGTCGAGTCAAATCGTTTATTTAGGACTTCCAAGGAACAATTGTGCCAAATTTCATGATTTCTCCATTAACCGCCGTTTTTTTTTTGTAAATAATCCCTGTAGAACGTTGACTAATTTGGAAACAACTTCCCAGGGCACGCCGTATAGCCTTTTGTCACGTAATAAGTGTAATTATTTGGATCTCTTTTCATGGTGTTTTTGCATATAGATATCACCTTCTAACCCTAACTAATCCTAATTTAATTTTTATGTAATGTCCCTGATAACGAATTACGGGTATTCACAGAAAATATCGTATCTCCGCCTATGGATAAATTTAAAAAAAAAACGTTCGGGGAATAATACCAATACTTTTCTAAAGAGGTTGGAAAATTTATTAAATTATGAATACTCAATTCGGAAACTATTTTTCCGACGTTCAAAACTAAACATTGAAGAACAACTGTCATCAAATTAATCTAAAGAGTTACTGCGAAAAACTTTGTAGTTCAATTGAACAGTAATTTATCTCAAAACATGTATAATTTCTTAGAAATAAGGAACTAGATGATACCTACAATAATGAATCATAAGTTATGGTACTGTCATGGTTGTGTACATTTAAAGAGAATTATGTACAGGATTCACAATAATCAAGTCAATAATTTATCCTATTACATTAATTATAGATTTGAGCTTTGATGATGATTTCAATGAACATCTGCGGTTGAATTTCTTTATGAATTGAACGTGCTTAGTTGAAAATGTTAAATTCATTAAAACAACTATAGCCTCATTTTGAGCAAGGGTGTTGGGAACTGGTTAGTCGGTAGCTACATTTTCACGGATGCTTATTAAGGCTGCATCAAGCATGATTTTTTGGCATAACGAAAGTTGAAATCTATTTAGAATATTTGGCTTTTCATAGGTTTAATGAAAACTGAAGGAGTAAGGATATTTAAAATTTCTAGGCTTAAATTTTAGTAACCGAGCAAAAGGTTGTATATGTGTCGTTTCTGATATAGCAGGAAGCACACACCAACCGGAATTTAAATGAAATATTTTATAACAAAAATATGTCCTTTATCAATTATTTCCAAATTTTTTACTTAAATATAAAATTAAAATTTTTATTTCAACAATCGTACAAACTAAAACCAACTTATTATAATATTTTACTAAGTGTGGAAAAAATTTGAAAATTTAGAAAACTGACATCGATTCTGTACTGAGGCAGAAATAAAAAGATGTGAAATAGAGATTCTAAAATTGAATTTGGGTGTATAAAAAATAAGCAATTTTGGCGAAACAATTTTCTAAAGAAATACCTATAGGATGTTCGATGTATAAAATTGAGCTCCGGCTTTTTTGAGCCCAAACTAACCCAAACTAAAATAGTTTTAATCGTAAGGAAAATGCTCCATTCCCCTATTATCAGTCAACGATTATAGTGTGAATGTAAAGCGTTTAATAAAACAACCAAACTTACTCTCATGCGCCCACAATGTCAAATTTTTCAAATTATCCACAAAAAGTTCGCTATGTTGTCTGCACACCGGATTTTTACTTTTAGGTACGCCAAGGGGTAGTGCCGGAAACAAATCAAAATCATTTTGAAAATATCCTTCACTATATGTTACACTAACGAAAATTGACACTAACACAGAAAATAACGCACATTTCATTTTGAAAATGGTGCAGGAATCCTAGATTTTGCTTGGCATGTATTTCTCGTAACGCAAAATACTGTAATTACATCTATATATATTAAGTGGAGTACTAAATGCAAAAAAATTGCGCACTGACAGAGCTTTTATAAGTTTGTGAAGGTATATAGATATATGGTGAACCGTTTCCATGTCCTTCAAATTGACCAGACTCAGGTTCAGGTTACGAACAAGAAGCATTCTATCGGTCAAGTTTATTGTCAGGGAAAACTTCGACCACTGCAGAAGTGAATTGAACATTTTCATACAAAATATATGTTGCAAGAGTTAACTATTTTTAGCTCAAATAATTCTTGTTTTCATTAAATACGTTTTCGGAACCGTTTTTTGGCTTGATTTGTTATAAAAATAAAATGTTTCCCAATCGTTGGTAACTAACTATTAATAAATTAATTTTTTGCCGCCAATTTTTAGACACAATCCTGTCAACCACTGTTCTAATCTGTAAATTTTTTTTATAGAAATTCGGTACAAATCGGTTACAGTTTCTCTTGCAATAGTCTGCGGTGAAAACATTAACTCATAAACCTCATGCATACGCACATGGGGTGTCCACCCTAAAATTGTTTGTAAACATTTTCTAGGCAAAAGCGGCTAGACACATCAAAATTAATATCAAGGGGGACCTGTAATGACATAAGATACGTTCCCGTCAATTCATCCACCTGCCCCCAGAGCTACCCAATAAAATTTTTCAAAAAGTAAAAGGGATGGAGTGATACTTTGATTGAAAGGTATTTTCATCCTCTACATGACCCTCTTTTCGTTTTGCATTTTTATGGATACTTTCTAGAAAAATAAGAATGGCCGTTGTTGGGCAATTAGTAACATTTTTTTTCCTGAAATTATTTTATTAAATGTCGAAAATGGCATCCGTTGATCTCGAGATCAAATACAAAAATACAATTCAAAACGTCTGCGTATATTACCCAGCATTTCAGGCGTTATTAAGCGAGGCGCAAACCAGAGCGATAGCGGGCGCGGTGACGGTCGCGTTGGCGGTGGCAGTAATAGTATATTATTTTATATGGAGGAAAAGTGATACTTTTCATGGCG
>MU183076.1:269280-292167 GCA_016904865.1 Pissodes strobi | reverse complement strand
GTAGAGGTCCACGAACCCTCGGAACCTATTGATTTTGGTTACGATCGGTTAATATACAGGGTGTGAAAACAGGACAAGTTACCGTTTTTTGGCGTTTTTTGGCATTTTTGTCCGTGTAAACAGACCAACTTTGCCTTTTTTTCATGTCAAATGAAAGTGTTCGGTAAGACACGTATTTTTGTTCCTTTGCTCTTTTGCTCTAATTGTTATACAGGGTGTGAAAACAGGACAAGTTACCGTTTTTTGGCATTTACAGGTCGCAATTTTGAAGATAGCGACTTGAAATTTGGCATAGAGGTAGAGGTCCACAAACCCTCGGAACCTATTGATTTTGGTTACGATCGAATAATATACAGGGTGTGAAAACAGGACAAGTTACCGTTTTTTGCCATTTTTGTCCGTGTAAACAAGGATAATATTCTTTTTTTATGTCAAATGGAAGTATTCGGTAAGACACGTATTTTTGTTCCTTTGCTCTTTTGCTCTAATTGTTATACAGGGTGTGAAAACAGGACAAGTTACAGTTTTTTGGCATTTACAGGTTGCAATTTTGAAGATAGCGACTTGAAATTTGGCATAGAGGTAGAGGTCCACAATCCCTCGGAACATATTGATTTTGGTTACGATCGGTTAATATACAGGGTGTAAAAACAGGACAAGTTACTGTTTTTTAACATTTCTGTCCGTGTAAACAAGGATAAAATTCTTTTTTTTTATGTCAAATGAAAGTATTCGGTAAGACACGTATTTTTGTTCCTTTGCTCTTTTGCTTTAATTGTTATACAGGGTGTGAAAATAGGACAAGGTACCGTTTTTGGCATTTAGAGGTCGCAATTTTGAAGATGGCGACTTGAAATTTGGCATAGAGGTAGAGGTCCACAAACCCTCGAAGCCTAATGATTTTGGTTACGCTCGGTTAATATACAGGGTGTGAAAACAGGACAAGTTACGGTTTTTTGGCATTTACAGGTCGCAATTTTGAAGATAGCGACTTGAAATTTGGCATAGAGTTAGAGGTCCACAAACCCTCGAAGCCTATTGATATTGGTTACGATCTGTTAATATACAGGGTGTGAAAATAGGACAAGTTAACGTTTTTTGGCATTTTTGTCCGTGTTAACAAGTCCCAACTTTTCTTTTTTTCGATGTCAATTTATAAGTAGAGGTGAAAGTGTGTTAGCATTTTTTGTTGACAACATGGTTACCATAGCAACCAATTAATAATATGTATATCACTAATAAAAGTTGTTGTATGGTACCTAGGATTGTTTATGAATCCTAATTTGATACTAAAAAATTGGTCGCTATGGTAACCAAAAAGAAGCAAAAAATCGTCATAATTCGTCAATTGTACGACTTAGAGATTTGATATTTGGTATTTAGGTAAAGATTAAAAAAAAATAACGATTGACTTTGACAAGTCGGTTACCATGGCAACCAATTAATAATATGTATATCACTAATGAAACATATAGTATGGTACTTAGGATTGTTTATGAAGCCTAATTTAATACTAAAAAATTGGTTGCTATGGTAACCAAAAAAAGTCAAAAATCGTCATAATTCGTCAATCGTACGACTTAGAGATTTGATATATGGTATTTAGGTAGATATTAAAAAAAAATTAACGATTGACGTTGACAAGTTGGTTACCATGGCAACCAATTAATAATATATATATCATTAATAAAATATATAGTATGGTACTTAGGATTCTTTATGAAGCATAATTTCATACTAAAAAATTTGTTGCTATGGTAACCAAAAAAAAAATTAAAAAATCGTCATAATTCGTCAATCGTACGACTTAGAGATTTGATATTTGGTATTTAGATAAAGATTTTAAAAAATGACGATTGACGTTGACAAGTCGGTTACCATGGCAACCAATTAGAAATTTATCACGTTAAAATTAGACTAGCGATTGGTAAATCTAATTATAAGGGCTTTCTAATTATAGGTCACGGTACGGATAGGAGCGTGGCAATAATGTGTGATCGAAGGTCACACAAACGAGGCCCGAAGGGCCTCGCGCGTGCCGCAGGCACGAGTGGCCACGCCGCTTGTTATTTTCTAATCGGTATAAATTTAAGATTGCCCTAGATTTCATTGGATTTTATTTCCTGCTGCTTTAATAATGAATTCTTTTTATATAAGTGTTTTCTTTTATGATTTTTTTTTGTAATTGATTGGTTATCTAATTTTTACATTACATATTTCAAATTACTCATTATACAAATAATATCACTGATGAAATTTGAATGAACCCGCGAAATATCACATTTGTTGTTGAGTATAACATGTAAAAAATTCTTTTAAAGCTCATTAAATATACCAAATAAATATATAATCCTTGTTTTTACTATATCTCGTATCAATGTATAGATATGGTAATTTCTTGTTACCAAGCACATAATGTCGTAATTGTTGCGTCCAAATACAATGGTTGGTGTTATTTGATATTTTTGTAAATACCGCCTATCAAACACCTGATTATATTAATAGCTTTTATATTTGTATGTGCCCACAGATAAATAAGAGCATTAATAATTAACCAATCTAAAGGCGGATTTATACAGTTTCAATAGCTGAAGCAAGTACTAAAGCCATACATTTTTTTTGTTCAACTGAGTGTCTACCTTTCTAAGGTGTCTACACACATTTTAGAATGTTTTAGTTAATTGTTCAGTAATGTAGTTGAAAATGACAGCAAGCACTGTTATGAGTATATGTAGAGACTTATCAGGAATTTGATCAAAATAAATTGACAAACAAAAAACTTTGTTGAGTTGAACAATTACATAGTGTTTAAATTATCTTCATTTGGACTTTTATTGTCTTCTAAAATCTTCAAAAAAACTGTTCGTTGAAAATAGCTGGATCTCGGTGCTTTTATTTTGCTTTTTTATTTCATTGACACCAAAACCTTCAATCCTCATATTATCTTGGATATTTTTAACGACTGTTTTCATTGCTTACTTGCTTTTTAGACGGAATTTTTTGTGTTTGTCGAGCCTTCTTGAACTAACTTAACGGTTGTTTCTTCAGTCCAACGAGACGACATCATAACATCATGCACTCCCCACTCCTATTCGAAATTTAATTTTCAATTAAGGGCTGCTTCCCTTGCTTGCTTGTTATTTTTAAAGGGAATTGTTTATGTTCCATAGACATGGTTTGTCTAGATTTCTTGCATAAATTTAACGATTGTTTCTTCAGTCCAGCGAGACCGTCCCTATTAGAAATTAAAATCCTACTAATATATTTTACGAAAATTGGCTAAAGACAAGAGTGCGGGAAGCCATTTGCTCAAGTCAATAGGACCTGCTTCTATTCACTTGACTAAACCACTTAACCAAAGAGTTTACTTGCTTAATTACTAAATCAAGAAGTCTACGGCGTTCAACTAACTACATTTTAGTTACTGGCCTTAGTACTTGCTCCAGCTAATGGAACCGTGTAAATCCGCCTTAAATATACTTGTTATTGTTCTATAAGACGATGTTAAGTTTCAATGAGAATGCTAAACCATAGATAGGTACTTGTATATTCGTCAGCGTTGTGTTTTTTTTTAAATATCGTTAACAAATTGAAAATTGAGATGTCTGGATAATCCATGCAAGCCTAAACGTTCGGACTATAAAATGCATAATTAAGATATTTATAATCTGAAACACGGATGAATCATAAAATTGTTGAGTAGCTTAAAAATGGTTCCCAATTGCTGTGAAATATTTATTACGTCCTTAACTGTTCGAGACTAATATATAACATGGGAAAAATAGAACAGCGTCTGTACTGGACGGTTTCTGAGGAGGTACTTCATCCTCAAATGATTCATGTATCTGCAATAGTTTCTTCATCAGACCAAATTTCATTGTCAACTTGTCTCGTCACATTTTGTTCTTTTTTCGATTTTAAATTTTTGAATAGGGCCACCTCCACGATTAATCGGTCCTCCCTCTTTCATTACGTTTAGATGTTCTAAATCTTCATCCCATTCACGGTTCTCAGTTGTAGTAAGCGGTTACAGTCAACTGAACAGGCGCTTGTGTTCAAGATTCATTCAAATATTTAGAAATATCGTCATTTTCTACTAACAAAACATCTTGTAATAACAGATTTCTATAAGTAGATTTAATTTTTTGGATCACGTTTTGAATGAGAGCCGTAGAGTCGGGTGGCAGAAATATTGCACTAATACGATTATCTGTATGGGTCAGTTCTTGGCTTGATGAATGTGGGGAGTCGAATCCAATACCAAAGCAACCCCCGTCTTCTAAATTAATGTTTCGAAACTATTTTTTGATATTTGATGCAAAATTCTCCATGAAAATGTTGATTTCGATAACAGAGTGAAACAAAGACGTTTCTAAATACCAGAATGTATGGATGGTCTATAAACAAGCAACCGTAGTTTATGGTTGCCACCTGCATTGCTAGAAAAAATGAATAATGTAATTCGATCTTTACTATAATTTGCGACTTGGTGCATACTTTTCGTCTGCCTGAGGGAGGATTCATCTGCACTGACTATTTGTTCTGGTTAGAGACTAATTAATTTTCTCAGTCTATAAAGAAGCAATCGTAGTTTATGGTTGCCACCTGCATCACTACAAAAAATAAATCATGTAATTCGATCTTTACTAGTTTTGCGGCTTGGTGCATACTTTTCGTCTGCCTCAGGGAGGTATAAGAACGCAGATTCATCTGCACTGGTTATTTGTTCTGGTTAGAGACTGATTTTCTCAATTTTTGCTTCAGTTCGATTCGCAGCTTCTACCGCACTTTCCGCGTTCGACGGCTTCTCGTCAGTTATTGAATGAGGAGATTCCGTATCATGCTTTGAAGCTTTGAAACCATCCTTTGCTAGCATCAAAAGCAACCAATGTCTTCGCCATAATTCATTCAGTACAATAGCCTCTGAGATTCGTTTATGTTCAGATTTCTGTTGTAAAAGCCATGTATATTAATGCATCTTCTACATCATAAAATTCAGCTTGACACATAGTTTTTCTCCTCGTTTTTCTCGTTCCCGGCCCTTTTTCAACGTGGATCACAATATAACGAACAAGGTCTTTTTCTTGATGTCGGTTGCGATGGGCCTGCCAACAAGTGGGAAGTGGAATAACATCCAGACTTTAATTGACGTAAAACCTCGGCCTTTTGTTGGAGCGACATGACATCTTATAAAGAAATATATGCCTTAATAAGGGAACAGTTCCGAAATTATTTACGTTTTAATATTAAAATAACACCATTACAACACAGAATCATCCTTAAATTACATTTAAAAATTACGAAATTATTATGATACATGTTGAAAATATCCGCCAGTAACACAGCTCTGCAATCAATATCCCAGACGATCAATAAATTCTTGCTGTATATTTTCACCGGTATCTGGAGAAATATTCCTATTTACATTACGAATAAGCTCTTGAAAATATCAAGTGCGCGTGATTTATTTTAAACACTTGGTTTTTTAACGTAACCCCAAAGCAAATAGTCCCGTGGATTAAGATCGGGGTGACCTAGGAGACCACTTTATGATCTACGTCTGTCTGTCTACCGGTTGGGGAAAGTATTAGCTAAGAATTGTCGAACATTCGTGGGGATCTCCATCCTGCCTTTTTCTAGGGCTCAGTACCTAAAATTATGCCTATTTTCTTGTCCGTTGAAGCAAAACTTTGCTTCGTCTGAGCAGCATATCCGTTTGTTTATTCTAGGATTATTATCGGTTAGTTCCGTCATAGTTTCGCAAATATCGTTTCTGTGGTCTAAATCATCTTCAAGTAATGCACTCATTGGATTTTGTAAGGCTGTCACTTCCTTTTTCTGAAATTTTGTTAAAGTCAACTTATGAATGTTAGCAAAGCCATTAAAGGACATTCAAAAAAGTAAATGCAGTCTTGTTTCTCATTTATGTAACACCCTGTATATTCTGATTATTTTTTTTTTATTTATTTGATTGTAAGACTGTATATCAGCGAACCCTGTGTCGTATACGAGTATTTTTAGCCTTAGTGTATATAAACTATCGACCTATAAATACTTGCACCTTTTCCTCTGGTGTAAACATGCTATACACTCTACTAAAATAAAGGTATAATATAGTGATGTCATAACCCCGCTTAACAGCTCTAGATCTGCATACCTACGTTGTTCGATTTTGGGTCGTTCATATTTTAGGCTCTAACTGTCTTTGCCGACGTTCTGGTTGATATTAGTCCATCCTAATTTCTTTTAAAATATAAGCAATTGGACTGCATACGTTGTTGACTTTTGGGTCGTTGAAATTATAGGCTCTAATCTTTGCCGACGCGCGACGGAATGCTTTCTCGCTCCGCTGTTTTTTCCTCTCCAGCCGACTTTACCCGAATAAGCGTTAAAGGCCCGAGCGTCACGCATGACGGTTCAGTATTATGCACTACCCAGGAAAATATGCTGAACGCAAGCGCCAAAAGAAGCTTTCGCTTCAAAAATATGAAATAATGTAACTATGGAAGTAACAACGTTTTTGCAGCATATTGGTAAAAGCATTCATTAATCGCACAAATACTGCTTAAAAATGCAAGCTTAAAGGATATTAACCGTCGCCGTCGCGTCGTTATCATCCAAGCCAGCATGCAGTCACTTAGGCAAGTACGGTATAAAAACATTTGATTAAACTTCGAATTAAGCCCGAGATCAAACCCTTTTAAATTTCTTACATAGTTTCTGTACTTTTACAGTATCGCTTCTTTTAAGAGTGAATAGTCTTGTACCGTTTAAAGCCATAGAAAATAAAAGGTTTCTCGACCTCTGCTCTGTCGTTCTGTTTGACCAAACATTTATTTGATCCTAATTCAGCCTTTAAAAATTAGATTTTGTACTTTAAAGGCTTATAATCCTAATATTTTTCTTCTTCAATTTTTACCAAAGTGGTTTTGTCCGCTTCGGTAGTGGCTTTATTTGTTGAAAAATGTTCTGTGTCAGTAGAGTCATCAAGAAAGTAGGTTCATTCGAGGGCTCATCTAAATTGTCATACTTATATTGTACTTTTCTGGTTTTTTTTAACACTCATGGTTTTTTAATTTTTTGTTTTGGCCTCGGTGTTGCGTTTATAGCTATTTCTACCAGTTGTAATTGCTGATTCTGCCGTCTTCCTCATTTATCAGCCAACAAAAAACAGACTTTTTGGTAAATTGGGTAAATCTAAGTTAAGAAATGGACCGTTTTCCTATTAATTGTCGTTTTCCCTAAATAATCTTTCAATACAGTGTGTCGGTATCCAAGTCATTAGTGTTAAGTTCTGCTTCATTTCAAAGGAACTTGTTAAATAAATAATTATCTGAAAGGCTAGAAGTTTCCTCTGCATTTATTGTCAGGTATTTTTCACAACAGATCTAAAACTTGATTTAGATATTTTTGGACCACTACGGAATTCAATTTATCATCCCGATTAAGGTCTGATCTTGTCAATTGATGTTTATCCTTTGATAACGTGGATATAATAGTTTCCAAATTAATTGTCTATACTGGCTTTAAAGTCTCCCATTGGTAATATAACTTCAGATTTTAAAAAGCGGGATTTCAACTTTGTCACCATATGCATGAAACATATATTTGTAATATCACCATTTACCGAATTATTTGTCTTGGTGTTAGTCGAGGTGTTAGTAACATTTAAATAGCACCAGTTTTGTATTGTGGGTTCTTGGCAAAATGAAGTTTCGTTTTTCATAGCCTTTAGTAAGCGCGTGTCACCATCGGAAGAAATTCATAAAACCCTAATGCCATTACTATCTAGTTCTGAGATGACATATTTCCATCTGGCAGTCACAGCCTCGCCGGTAAGCTTAATATCGGTGGTGCAAAAGCTTAAAAAAGGTCGGGGCTCGAACATTTAAAGGTTGTGCCATTACAACATGGCAGTATGTATTCTGCTTTTTTTACATTTTTCAAAGTATGTATTATTTGCTTTTACCGATGTAGCTCGAAATGCATTATAGTCAGGAACTCCTTTGTTTAGGGGCAAATCGAAACCCATAACTATGATTGTTTTTGAATGATTCTGTACTTTAGATGCTATTCTTGTCGCATCTTCAGAGAGCTATACGACTTTCGGTACATTTCTGTGGTCTTCAGCAGCTCTTTAAAGTTATACTCGCCTTCTTCACAAATAACTCTGTTTGACAATTTAACTGGGAAGGTAATCCCTTTAGATTATGAAGCGTCTCCTAACATAATCTTCCAGGGCAAAATAGTACAAATATAACAAAACTTTGTAAACATTTTCTTCATAAGAACTTGCTTTGGATGAGCCTTTATTATCAGTTACAACCATTGGACGATACGAAGTTTGACAAAGATGATGGATGAATTTTCTTGATCAGTGATATTTTCATAATTGCTAAGCCTTTTCGGGAAATAAAATATGGCATCATATGTAGCCGCGCGTGCGCATTGTGACTTAGATATAGACGGCAATGTTTTAAATACCACTTTTCAGCCTAATTAGCACCAAGTATTACCAAAAGCACCACAAAAATATACCATAAGTACCAAAAAAAGTAAAATAAGTACCAAAAATACCAATAATTACCAAGTGCTTGTAGAATTAAATACCAAGGTCACTTACCCCTCGGATATTACACGTTATCGACAAATTTTCTAAGTAACACCTTGCATAATATTGATTATTTAAACGCTTTGGAAGCTTTTGAGAATAGTTTACATAGCATAGCAATAACAGAATAACGCTCTATATTGACGTTCGAAAATTGCATATCGCACACGTTCGAATCCAGCCGGATCTACTTAGGGCAAAACGGTTTCCAATTTTCTATCTTGGTTCAGTCTAGTAGCAAAGATAGCATATAAAGCCAAAATAGATAAGAGTAATTACTTTTGTGCCAAGTCGAATCGTTTGGAATAGAGGACCATTCAAAATTTGTAGAATATCGATTTTTGTCCGGCAATATTTTAAAAGCAATTGAAAAACATTCTTACAATCCTTTAAAAATCTAATATGTAAGTATTCTATTTAATAAAACAGTTATGACGCCATATTGATAGGTATTAGGGTGGCCCATCTAATGCAACCTTTAAATAATTGAGCTGCCACCCCTCAAAAAGGTTCGATTTGATGGAAAAACATCCCCACTAAAATTTCATTTTGATCGGATAACAGGAAGTGGTGCCGCATGCAACGTTAATTCTGATCAAAATGAAAAAATTATTATTACCTAATTTTGCAAATATGTTGCATTTGTAAAAGCGAAATGTGTTACAAAACAATATTTTGTTAACCTGAAAGCACATTTAGAGCAAAAAATATATTCTCTATTAAAACAGTAATAATTATGCCTAAAGGGAAATGGGTAAAAAACACTACATGTATACTTTTTTAAATTTGGAGTGATATATTTATAAAAAATTTCTGACTATTCTAAGACCTGCAACATTGTCTCTTTTTTAACATCTGGAAAACGTGTTTTATTATCCTTAACAACTTGAAGTAAAAATTGCTTTTGCTCTTCGTCCTTATTTAATATTTTGTTATACTCACTAATTAGCTTGATACCTCACTCAGCTGTGTCATTTACTACTTTAAGATTATTGATAATTTTACAACACTTGATGTAACTTTCATTTTTATTCCAAGTTGCTGGATGACTTTCCAAAAATTCTCCATCCATCCACAAATATTTGTTCTCTTTGTTTTGCAATTTAACTTTTTCTCTTAGCTGACTTATGTCCACTCGGCGTTAAGGTTTTTCCAGTTTTTCAATACAGTGGTTTTCTTTTCGTATTGGTATGAGAGCTTTGTCCCAAAAAATAGACGCTTCTTTAATAGTTAGCGCGGCACTTTCACGTAAATTTAGTTTCACTTCACGAATGTTAAAGAATAAAACTTGCAAAACTTGTTTATTAGAAGGTAATTTATTACCAACAATTTGGGGTGTATAATGTCCAATTAGGTACATGGCACTATCTTTCCGTAAATTTCGAGTCTCAGACATTACCCCGTTTGCTTTTTAATTTCACAAAGAAAATACACAGACAAACTTAATTAATCTCTACGGAGGGAGGTCTGTTGCATACTTACATAAGTAAGAAATGGGGGTGACTGGCTTAGCCGCTGTAATTACACAAAAATTCCCAAAAAACAATTACTTGTAAAGGTTCAGGTATATTTTTATTCTTAGAAATGACCAATTTGACACTGATCTACCTGCTATAGCTAATAAAGTGAGGATTTTTAGTATAATATTATATATACCAAGTACCTACCTGTACCTGATATTTTGACCAACTTGCGGCACGTGTTCCTCTTGTCGGATTGAGTTGAATTTTTGGTGGTTTTATTTTTTAATATAAAGGAACATTTTCCCAGGGTGGCCCGGTAAAAATCTTCAAAAAATTTTTTCACCCCTAGAGAGATGGGCCACCCTAATAGGTATGACTGCGTTCCCATGCACATGTATTTTAATACTAATGCAGTGTTTTCTGTTGTTGTTTGGAATTGTTGTAGAACTCGGCAATAATACTGATTTGCATTATCTCTGAAGATATTTTGATTTGACCTTTCGTTGTGTGGGAAATATATAATAATAAATACATGTATTGATGGTCTTTGATATTGATCATTGAAGCCAAAAGGCCACAAATCTACAAAAGATAATTATTATAATTTATTAGAATGTTTAACGCAAATACGAGCGTTTTATTATCAGTTAATACCTATTTAATGTACCTAAAAAATCCATCGTTACATAATTTTTGGTAGATATAGACCGCGCGGAAGCTTTACTATTCGTTATGTTAATGAGATTTTTATGACTTAAATCATTTGCTCGTTCGGTAGAAACAACAAATACATTAACGGAATAAATATTAACAGTTATTATTCTTTTGAAATACTTAAAACAAAGGCAAGATATAAAGTCATTACAGTTCTAAGTAGGTATAATTTTCCCCATAAAAATAAAGATTCATTGTTTTGTTTGCTTGTACATTAGTAAAGTTTCGTTGCAACGTATGGGTCTACTAGTGTTGCATTACTTCCTTATACTCGACCCGCTGAATCATCAGTAAATATATCCTGATTACAAGTTAACCAGCTGATGTATCGGACGGAACTAGTGTATTTAAAGAAAAGCAAAATCAATTGTGCTAAATAAACACTCCCAACCTCAACACTGCCAGAAAAAATATGAAATAAAGTTATAAGAAGCCTAACAATTGCTTGGATATTGAAAGCGATGGGGAAAGCTTATTAATTAATATAAATTGAATACTTTTAGTTTAATTCATTTAATTGCAATAAGAAACAACTTCAACATAACCATCAACTTAATTTTATACGATACATAAGCGCAATACTAGGAGACTTGTACCTCCAATTAGTCAGGATAACAAGTAATTATTATATGCAGACGTTTGAATTGTACCGGATACCAATACAAAATGTTTCTCAGGTAATTTGTCCGGGAAAAATATTATTGAGCAGCTCCATGTATTTTCTACTAATTTAGGAGTTATATTCTTGTAATTGAGAATAAAGGAATAAAATTAATAAAAATTAAACTGAGGTAATGAATAAGGCAATTTTGTTGCTAAGTTTGTCAAAAATTAACATGGTTTGTTTAGTAATTGGTATATTGCAATTTGTCCAAAAACATTTGCATTAATAAAAATCATTTCGTCCTAGTAATAAGTGTATGTTTGGAATATGCCTTTTATAGGTATATAAAGATTAGGTAGTTTGTTCATGAATAGTTGAAATTATTTTACCAAAAAAATTGAAGCATGAATGTAACCTCGCTCAACCCTTTGTGTCTCAGCTGTATTATAAAAAAATAAGTGATGAAAAATTCCTAGATCCTTTAAACAAAGTTAATCTAATTAATTTTCCTAGCCTCAAAAAATAGATGTAAATACATAAAATACGACGATAAGCTTTGAATTTAATGCGGTTTATTTTCATTCGAGAAACCTACTTGGTCTTTACGCCTTCGACGGTCAAGGTTGGCAATTGCATTTTAAGTGATATTGATTAAATATACCATGAACAACTTTTAGTAAGAATCTTTGGCTAATGAGTCAGGTATTGTATTATGCAATTAAATAGGGAAGTAATAGTAGTATTTGTTATTTTTGGATAATATGTATCTATCCGACATATCGATGTTTTTTAATTTTCACAACCAAATAGTCCTTGTAACTGTTGGGTCAATTTGACATATTCTGTTGTGTTATTAGATCATTGCTATTGATAATAATTCATCGTCTCTAGAGAAAATTGTTTTATTTGGGATGATTCACAACGATTATCGTAGATTAAGAAAGTAATGCAATACCAGATTCAGGTTGCATGGAAAATTTATTCAAACGCAAACGACTCGTAATATGTACCTACGGAAAACTTTACAAGGAATTGTAATAATTTATCTTCTATTTGTTTTAGATATTACAAAATACTAGTATTGTTAATATTGACTCGACCATTATTAGTTGGCTGGTTTTTTAATTTTTTCCCATAGTTGTAAGTTATCCTTCGAAGTAAAGAACATTAGTGCAGTTAAACCTTAAATCACTCCTACTATTTGTACTTCTTCAAAAATATGTATGAAGGCTATTTTTTTTATTTATGTTCTCCCTTAGATGGATTGAATTGATATTAGCCCATGTTAAGTCTCTTCATAAGAGTTCTGTGATTGATAAAATGTTTTTAAAATTTTAGAAGGGTTGTTATTTTTTTATAATTCTTTGAATTCCGTATTGTTCATTTGGCTCATGCGCCTGTCTGTCTAGTATACCAGCCGATAAGTCTCGTTGATAAAAGCTGTGTGCTTATTGCAAGGATCCGATCAAATTTAAGATTGCTGGCAGGAAAATTTAATGGTATAGATATGAACGAGGATATGAATTATCTGGCCTTAGCAGGACATCAGCGGACAGCTTTATCCACAAAATCTTACTGAAACAGTTGTACATTTACGCTCAACTCCATTGAATGGATTAACTCTTCTTTTTTTTTATGAATAGAGATTACTTTGTTCTGCGTTATTTTTTCTTAGGTGGGACGCCCACAGTATGATCATTATTTTAATATTTTTGAAACCACTTGCTAAATGATCCACATGCAGACGAATTGTTTGTACAACATTTAGTACGACTTATGTTGCTGCGATCGTTTGAATGACAGTTCTGTTGTGCCTAGCGCTGTTGTACAGGGTTATTCATTTTAAAGTAAAAATGTTTTTTAACTTCCCTGTATTTTTGTAAAAAACGAAAATAGCCATTTGAGGCATTTTTATTCCGTGGAATTAAAAAATCTCGCCAAAATAACGTTTGAATTAAAAACAAAAGACTTACAGCGTGGTTGTCATGTTTTTTAAATGGAATACCCTACATATTTTTATACTAATGGATAGAGCTCTTTACAAGGAATTCACTGATATAGGGAATGCTGGGTTGATTTCCAGCGATTTTCTTACAATTAATTAAAAACAGTCCCATAAGAACATCATTTTTAAAGGATAGTTTTACCTGAAAAGCTAGATAGGTATCATAGGTGTTTATTTGTCAAAGTCGTCAAACTCAAACATCAAAAAAACCACATCTTAAAACCTTAATATTATTGGGGGGTTCTTGGTTAAGACGATCGATTTCATTTACAATTTTTTATCTAATTTCTTCCGTGTTTGCATTCCTGTTTTCGTAAACAACATTCTTCAAGTGGCCCCATAGAAAGGTGTCCAAAATTGTAATATCGGGGCTATTAGGTGGCCATCTAATAGTTCCATAACGTCCGATCCACTCATTGTAACGTTGGTTAAGAAATTGCAAAACTTGGCGAGCAGCATGAGGCGGCGCCCCATCTTGTTAAATTATATTGCGATAAGTTTCGAGTGGCAATTCTTCTAAAATGTTCTCAATATCGTTTTCAAGAAGATCGAGATATCTTCCGCCAGTTAAGGATCCTTCGTAGAATATTGGCCCGACAATTCTGTTATTAAATATACCACACCAGACATTAAGAGAAGACCTTCCTTGGTATTTAATAGCTTGAAATTTCCTGGGATTTTCTGCTGCTCAATAATGCGTATTGTGTCGGTTAAACATACCCGATGTAGTAAATGTGGCTTCATCCGTCCAAAGAATTCTTTGAAATAGTGCAGGATCATTATCTTATTAAAATTTGAGAAACAAATTGTAAGCGCAGTTGCTTTTGTTCAAGTGTTAAATGCTGCACTAGAAGGATGCGATATGGGGCATACTTAAAATATTTCAATGTTCTCTAAATGGTCGCAAAGGTTAGTATTCTTCTTGCAGGACCATACCACATCAGGAATCGAATTCATGGGATTCCGGGTAAAATAATTTAGAATAGCTCGACCCGGTCTTTTCCTTACTTTAGTCCTTTTTCTAATATGTAACGATTTTTTTTTCTTCAAATAAGGTTTTAAGATTTAAAATTGTTTTCACCGATATATTTCGGTGGAAATTTGCAATGTATCTTAGTCGAGTTTGGCTGGAATTTTCTCCACTTTTGTAAAATAAAGTTATAATTTGAAGCCGCTCCTCTGATAAAAACCTCATTATAAAACTTTGCAAATATAATACATGCAAAAGTAAAATGTTTGACTTTCACAAATAAACACCTATGATACCTATCTAGCCTTTTCAGGTAAAACTATCCTTTAAAAATGATGTTCTTACGGGACTGTTTTTAGTTAATTGTAAGAACACCGCTGGAAATAAAACCCATGCAGCAACCTCTATATTAGTGAATTTCTTGTAAAGAGCTCTAACCATTGGTATAAAAATATATAGGGTATTCCATTTAAAAAACATGACAACCACGCTGTAAGTCTTTTGTTTTTAATTCAAATGTTTTTTTGGTGAGATTTTTGAATTCTACGGAAAAAAATACCTTAATAAATGGCTATTTTCGTTTTTTACAAAAATACAGGGAAGTTAAAAGAAATACCATTTTTTACTTTAAAATGAATGACCCTGTACAACTTGTAGTACATTATCATATCTCATAGTAGTAGAAAACTGACGTGCAAACGGCATGCTTGGGCTTGTGTGTGTATTTTCTGATTTGTTGATATGATTCCATATTCATTTTAATATAAACAGCCCTTTTTTGAATAAGGAAAAATAGAATATTTGTCGTTGAACGTATTGACATTTGTTGCATAAATTCGTGTTTGTAAATTGAAAAGGTCTGTGAGTGTTCTAATAAACATAAAATAAGTATTCTTACAAGCCGTGGAATTATTTTACAGAACTTAAAAGAAATACGTAGAAAACAGAAATGTGCGACGTTGAAACTTTTAGAGAAAAAAATCTGTTGGGTCACTGTTACGTACTAGTTCAAATCGAATTCATGTGCGTGTCACGTATACACCCTAACTATAAGTATTTGTCTTATTTCCTTTTTCTTCTGACCTGTTTTCATCTTTAAATAATAATATTACCAATAAAGCTATTATTACTTTTTCCGTAAAAGTCGCCGTGCAGAAGAAGAAAATCGAATTCAAATATCCATATGTGAAATGTTTTGTCAAATTATTTGATATGCTTCAGATCGTATAAGTTTGTGGAAAACAAAAGCGAGACGATCAGTTTGTTTAACTAACTGGCCAATTTATCGTACAACTTGTTGTGCAACAAAATGTACCGTCTTTGGGCTCTGTTTTAGTACCGAGTTACTGAATTACCTAATATTACTATATTTTTAAAATCTGTTTTTTTTTTAATCTAGATATTATTATTTTTAATGAAATGAAATCAATATTTATTAATTTCGGTGTTCCTAATATCTTTCGGATAACAACATGGAATAACTGGAAATTTGTGCTCCTAGCTTTTATGCCTTGGCGATTTTGGTGACGTGATTACGCCAAGACATGTTGATGCCCAGGAAGCATATGGATGAAGCCCAGAGTCAGTGTTTGTCCTGTCATGGAAAAGTCAGGTCCTGCAGTGAGTTTGCTTTTTTTGAGAAGACAGCTGCTTCAGTCTTTCATGCGTTAAACTGGACATTGTTTTCCTCATCCCATTCCACGATAGCGTTCATATCCTCATTGATGGCAGCAATCTGATTTTCTCGCTCGCGTTGGGCACGAGCAGCGGTCATTGGAGTCCGCGACATGAATGATGATATAGAGTGCTGTCGTCTGCCACGCTGTAAGTAGAATTGTTTGTCATTTCAAAGAGATCGTTGATATAGAGCAGGAACAGTGTGGGAGATAATACACACCATTGAGGAACTCCGGCATTGATTTTAAATTCCTTCGACAGGTGTCCATCAATACCAACTGGGATGCTTCGATCCCTTAAGAAATTGGAAAGCCATAGAAGCAGTGCTGATGGTACTCCGTATGCTGTCAATTTGCTTGACAGTCCTGCTGCGCGAGATTCGCCGTAGCTCTCGATGGCTGTGGTCCACAGGCAGGTGACGTAAGTCAGAGGATCTCCAGTTAATCTGTGCTTGCGGAAGCCATACTGGCGATCTGTTATGATGCCCAATGATTCAAGATATTTTAATAGTTGTTTGTTGATCAATTTCTCCTTGCCTTGGGACATGATAGGAACTAAGGCAATTGGACGGTAGTTATTTGGAATCGTTTCTTTTTTCCTTTCTTCGGGATTGGTTGCACCTGCGCGCATTTCCAGCTAGAAGGAAAGCATATATTCCTGTATAATAGGGAGAAAAGCCTGCACAGTGAAGCTTTTAGCTCAGCATCACATTCTTAAGCACTATTGCGGGAACGCCATCTGGTCCTGTGACCTTGTCAGTTTCTAGGCTGTATTCTCGCTGTAGTAATCGTTTAATTTCTCGTTGACGATATATCAGATCTGTCATTAAAGAATTTACTCTCGGGATAGATGGGGGAGTCTTTCCTTGAGTATCTAAGGTGGAATTTGATGGAAACATGTCGGCAATAATATTCGCTTTTTCTTTGTAGTTTTCGCTATTGAGCCATCATCTTTGGTCAGTGGTGGGATTGACGTCTTTGAGAAATCCTAATTTACAGCTTTGGCAACTGACCAAAAAGATCTTGATCCGTTAGGACAGTTAAGAAGCTTGTTCTTGATATGCTCGTTATATCCATCCTTGCTCTGGTCAATAGTTCGCTTACACTGGTTTCGGGTCCTGATGATTATATTTCGATTTTCGGCTGTCGGATCTCTGCGCCATTTGCGGTAGACGGCATTTTTAGCATTGACTGCTCTTGAGCTGTTTTTCCCAAACCATGGATTACTATGTGAGATGCGTATCATAGAAGAGGGGATGAAAGCTTCCATACCAGCTGGGATAAGTTGAGTTATATCATGGGCCAATTATTCAATATTTGAATTTATTGAATAAATGAAATGCCCACAGTCACATGGGTTTAGTTTATTTTGGCCTAGAAGGACTGAGGCAAGGCCCTTACTTAATCTTCTGATGTTTTGCTTAATTTCGTATCACGGATGTGGATGTAAGTTCTCCTGAAATTGTCCACAGTTATTAAGTCATATATAAAGAACTTTCTGCTTATAAACTTGTTACCCAAGAAAATATCATGTGACAAGACATCATAAATTCAAATTAAATACCGAATTTGCAATTAACATTTAATCACGTCGATTATCGTCATAAATCTTATGATTGTTTGGCATCATCCTATTACAGGGCTTATTTCGGGCTATTTTCGGACCATTTTCCCCTCGTGTAGCAACAGCATGGAAGACTAAATAAATATCGCAAGTTAAAGTTATTGACGATTGATTGGCCCTGTTTTGTATTATACATTTTTATGATTTTGGCATATTCGTATATAAATCTGACTCTGATACGTTAAAAAAAATCACTTTTGCTAAGGAACATATTGGACCGTGGATATCTGGTGGTATTCAAGCCAAACCTTTTCAGCTTATATTATGTCTAATAAATAAGGAGAAAGTTTTAAATATATCTGTAACTTATAACCAGGAAACTTACACGAAACTGCAAAGCGAGTAATTTCAGTCATAAAATCAAATACGACCTATAATTTTAAAATAAATGCATACGTCAATCTAGTATTGTTCATGTAACAATAAAACCATTCAGCATGAAATAACATACTCCGTACTGAATTCTCATTAAGATGCCTGATTTCTGTATTATTCTGTACACATATTGAAGTTAGTAGTGCATTGCATTTTATTAGGCCATCATTACAATATACTTCATTAAAAAAAATCTTTTTAATTATAAAATATAACAACAATTGCCTAGGATTTTAAGATTGGAGAAAAAGGGGTTGATTAAATCTTTAAAAAATTATAGAATCTCGGGTGTAAAACGACAAATCTCTATACAATTATTAAATAAACGTAAAAGGATCTGTAATCTTCTTTCATCTTATAGCGCGCGGTGGTGACGCGACAATGGTTCATTATTTATTTATTGTCTCTAAGATCGAGGACCTTCGCCAACAATAATTGTTTGTAAAACAGTGTGACTCTGTTCCTAAGCTCATTTACTACGCTTCCTTCACTGTAAAGGTATTTTCAAAGCTGGCCTACAATGTTGGATGTCGCACGAAGTGCTTCTAGTCATGCAATCAGTTATTTATACAGATTAACTCAAACTGGGGGATGTTTTACCTTTCTCTGCTTAAAAACGATTTAGCAAACACAAGTAAGGTAAGACAAAAAAGTTAGCACTATGCTGCTTTCACTGGGGCCCGGACAGTGTTGATCGAATAATCTAAACCAACCACCAGCATTTTGATCCCACTTGTCAGCACTTCAAAATCGCCAGAAAACCAATTGAATCAGGCCGAAGAAAGGGACGCGAATTTCAGAAAGGAATAAATCACAGTGTGCGTTCCAAATTTATATCTTACTGCTAGTTTCTGATGAGATTTAACTACAAATACTAGAATCGAATGGTTTGCAGTATGCAGTTGCCGTACTATTTATTACCTATAGTACATGCATGCAAGCAAGTATTTAAAAAAAATCTTGATCATAGCTTGGGATACGTTCTCCCAAATTGAAGTTTGGTAGTCACTTTGTTTAATATGTTGTAAAAGCGCTGCCCTGATCGGTCGAAAAATTCTGAGTTTTGTACTTTACCAAAGGCATGACCCGTAACCTCGGTTGAAACCATTTTGTCAGCTACCTGGAGAAGAAAAGGAACGAATTGAAATATGCGAGCCAGAACTGCATCAGGTTTACTGGTAATACTTGTACAAGTTTCTCACAAACATTTCGGCAGAAGATACTGCTGTTCCGCTGAAGGTACGGTGTCAAGCGAGCACATCAGAGAACTGCTTTTGAAACCTTTTAACAGCTGCTGGTTTGGTAAAGTGTTGCTTGCTCTGTTTCTGAGACCAGAAACGGAGCGAGCAACACTTGATAATGCCAGATGCGATTCTGGCGAAACGTCGTGAAGAAGAAGAATTTCAAGACGGACGGATTGACACCCGGAATATTGTTTATACATTTTCCACCATCCGTGAAAACTACAAACTAACACTGCGTGCAGAATCATACGAGTGTGCTTCCTCGCGAGAAGCTTTTAAGGAGGAAATCGGTATTGTTTGCTGATTAGAGAAAACTTTTGTTTCATTTTTGAAGCCTCAATCAATTATTGCCAGCTCAATGCCATCAAAGATAACTTCTGCAATTTGCTGCGACAAAAACTCAATCAAATTGGGCTTATTTTCTTCTGAAGAAAGGAAATTCTTTCAAATGTAAGGTAAGGATCGCTTACATTTTCTATCACACGACGGATCGGGGCTGTGATCTTCGAACGTTTCTTGCGGGTGGTAGCCTTGACCGATTTGGGTTTATACCTAAAACAAAATAACAAATGAAAGTAAGTAAGAAAGAAAAGGGTAACATATTTTAGGATATGGTGACTATCTTACGTATCAAATACGATATGGAATTTTTAATATTGAGAGGTGTAGGTCCGGATGTGTCCTTCAACAGCTCTCGCATAGTCCCCGAACGTGATGCATTTCGGTGGCTTCGGAAGAGCATTGATCATTGCCATACCGTCGATGATTAAATGAGATTCCTCTGCACTCCAACATATATTTGTGGGTCAATCAACATCAGTTTTGAGAATCGTTGCTAGTGCAGATTTATCGCCACTTCTTAAATGTCCATTTTCATCCGTCAAGGAAGGAGGCGCTAGCGAATGTTCGTGCTTTAGAACTTCTGAGAGGCTGATTGGTCGTCTAGCTTCATACACCATAACTAATGTTTGAAGGACATTTCTATCAGTTTAGCTGATTTTCTGCTTAGCAGTATTCTTCGTTGTAAGTTTTGGCAGATCATAAAATGTGAGAGGTCAATTCTTCGAAACTGGTTCGTGGAAACTTGCACGCTGCTTCCTTCCCCGTCTCTTCGGACTGTATAAGACGCGCGGACACAAGTTCAAGTATTTTTTAAACTGCGACAATACATCCGCAAGAACACACACAACAGTGTAGACAGACAGGCGAGTGCCGGCCCGTGCCGCTCTGCATCAGTGGCGTGACTCTGGACAGCAAGTGCGCGTGCGCTCACTACTCAGGGTCCTTTGGAGACGTATTTGTTTTTCTGCGCATTATAATATATTTTCGTAAGATCAGGGCAGAAGAAGCCAATGACCAACAAGATAATATCCATCAAATACATACACGAATAAACTTCTGCTTTTTTGGAAAATTATCCGTTTTATAAGTTTTTGCGTACTAAAAACGGCTAAATTACGGTTTAAACAGTCTCTAACGGTCACGATTGCGTTTTACGACAAATATAGGCCGTTTTTAGATGAAAAAAAAAAGCCCCCGGAGAAAAAATATTGTACTCTTATGGAAACGTCGGCCATCTTGGCTGCAATTTTGAATTCTGAGCTTCCGGTCAAGATTTAGGCCTATCAACATCGAAATTCGTATTGAGCAGATCCGAGTTAGCAAAAATAGCTTATTTGGCAAAATGTTACCCAAAACGCCGCTAGCATTTATAAAATGGCCATTATGGAGAAAAGTAAACCAGTCTATTTGCACAATTGCAACGGGGTATTAAAAAGGGGCTATCAATCAGGTTTAATTGAAATGTTGGCAACGTAATAAATGTCTGATGTGGTTAAAGTTCTGTTAAAGGAACGAAAAGAGAGGTCGGTTGTGACTTCAATTGACAATTTTACCATTGAATGGTATTATTGAAGTGCATAATACATTTCGAGGTTGTTTATTATGTGTATTCGTGTTGTCAGAAGTTAGAAAATTATGAGATTTCTGTAATATATTGTTTTGTCGACTCTTTAATTATAAGTCCTCAAGCACACAATGTGAAGCATGAAACACATATTTTTATTCTGGCCGTCTATTTTTCATATAACAATTGTTGAATATTCAATATATTACAAACAGGATAAGCGAAATAAAGCCGACATTCCTGCCAATATATAGTTATATCAACCTTTGACAACAAAATTAACGAGGTAGAAGTTTCCCAATGTATTCGTCCGTTTTGTTATTCAGTAAATAGAAAATCTATTTTTTTCTAGCGAGAGATTTATCAGAAAAACATCCATATAATAGTATATTGTGTAACTAGGAGGAAAAGCAAAACATTCCTGGACGACTGTGATAGTTGCTGGACGAGGCGCAGCCGAGGCCAGCAACACAGGAGTCCAGGAATGTGCTTTTCCTACGAGTTGCACATACTATTTTTTATCCGATCGAAATTAATTAGAATACGTACTTATATAAATAGAGCCAAATATTACTGTAAATAAAAACGGTGTTTTTAATTTAAACTCAACATAATATCAAGTTTTGAATCGAGCGAGCTTGAAATTTATTGCGTAGCTACGGAACTACAGCTAAATGTTACTTCTGATAGACGTCAGATCTGACAAACAAGGCGTTTGAATATGACAGAAATGTTACATTCCCGGCCTAGGACGGGAATGTTATATTCCCGGACTGTTATTTTCTATTCTTGTACAGTTATTGAATGTTGCCAAGCAACGAATACAATATACTGGAATCATGACTTTTGCGGTGAGAAAATACATCGGAAAGGTGTCGTTTGTCGTCCGATCGGATAAAAATATTATTATTATGATTATGTATCCTGATTCCTGTTCGGAGCGTTGTTTACGTATTACCAAACATTCCGCCGCTTTTGCATAACTCAACGTAACCGTTCTAAATATTATTTTATGTGGTTCGTGGCTTATATAATGTTATCTAAAGGAACATCTTTAAAGAACGGTTTATATAAAAAAAAATGGATGGCTTACTCTCTCGAAACTTTAATAATTTGAGCCACTTAGTCGAGTATTTTGCTCCGATGGAGATAAGTTCAAGGGGATGCGGTAAGAAAGGCCGTTTTAATGCCGACAACGTACATCATTTGTGTTATCTAAAGAAACATCTTTAAAGAACGGTTTATTTAAAAAAAAAATGGATGGCTTACTTTCGGCGGAATCTGGCTGATTCAAATCCGGTGTGTCACTAGTAGACCGCTCAAATTCACTTTGGAGACTCGAATGCTAACATAAGTTGTGCGTAAAGAAAAAATTAAAAACAAAATTGTTACAGTTCTCCAGAATTTTACACCAAACCAAACTTGTATTGAGATTGAGATTGCAAGTATATTTTTTTATATTTGAATAAAGCTTGCTTTGTTGATATCAAAAATATATATAGTTATATCGGTTTATACTGGGTGTATCAGAAGTTCTTGCTACAGTTTTATTCAACTAACTTGTTACAATTATGTTATTTTTCATTATCAGTATTATTATGTTTGAAATATAAAAAATTAACCATAAAGACTAAAAAACGTTGGGTTCAGCATTTTCCTTGAGGTAATAAAGCACCGTATAGCTAGCATTTATTT
>MU183076.1:142350-269270 GCA_016904865.1 Pissodes strobi | reverse complement strand
CCAGATTATTCCAATTTAATTACCATCTTCAGCTGTGGCCCTGAAGATGGTACTGAGAAGTACCGAAACGTTGGCTCATTGATTTAAATTTTTCAATAAACTTTGTCCAAGAAAGCTGATTCAGTATCCTTTCAAGTTAAATCTTAGTGGACGTGTTTCTATAAAGTAGCTAGAACTTTTTTCTCAGGGAAAATGGCATACAAGTGTGAAAAGTGCATATTTCCTCAAGAAAAGCAATTTTTCACACTAGTACGAAAAGTATACCACTTTTCGCGCTAGTGCTTTAAAGTGGAATTTCCCTTTCAAATAAAAAATGTACATAAATATCAAAGTACTGTAAATTCGAAGCTCGTACTTGAGATCTTTTATTTCTCGATTATAAATATTTGCCATCTGACCTGACGATTAAACACCATGATAAAACTGTTTAAATAATTTTAACGCGAATAATATTCTCGATCTTTATTGATACTTACGAGTCAGCCTTCATTTATTTTACATAAAAACCAGGAAGTTCAGTCTTGTTTTTAGGTTTTCAATAATACAACGTTTCGACGTCTTCGAAGGTAATTTGGTAGTTATTGAAAAGAATTATCTCCGGAATTACAATGATTCCGTTCGTCGAGCTTCTGCATAAAATACTGCTAGTTTTGCAAATAAAATAATTGTGTTGATGGTAATCAGGATTAGTAAAAATTTGCACAACATAAGGCCTAGAAGTATGTTTATGCAACGATATAAAGTAGTTCAAAGTACGTTAATGCATATTATTTATTTTATAATTATTAACAGGCAAAGGCCTCAGTCTACATATTTTATACAGGTTTTTAAATAGACAACATTGTTATTTATTATTATAATTTAAAAACTTATTTATATTATTAGATTTTTAAATATTGCTTGGGAATTCAAATATTTCATACGTTTATCAAGATGTTTTTTTGTACACTTATAGTACCAATTAATTGTAAAAAAAGCCTCAGTGACAAATCCAACTTTTAACCATTAAAATTGTTTTAGGGATATCTTTATTGATTATTAAGAAGAAATATTATCTCTTTATCATTGATATTGATTTCATTCATTATGTCTTGTCGTTTATGTTGAGGTGTTGTTAAACATTATTTATTAGATTCCATTATAGTGGCCAAATTTAATGTTCGATAATTCCTAAATGTAAATATTAATCATTATCGAACTGGTCTATTTACACTTATTATATAAATACCCGTTGTATTATTCTATTCCTGCCAAGTCGTTGAATCTTCAATAGAAATAGAGTCACTTAACTAAATTCTGTACAGGAATTGATAGGTAACTCATTTATTTTTCTTATTTCTGAGAATTAGCTCAGCATTTATTTTATATCCAATTATATTATAATCATCCTAACAAGCAAAGTTTTTCGGCTCGAATATTTCCATCCCTAAAACTTTTTTGAGTGTATTTACGCAACCCATCATTAAAAGTTCGCAAATAGAAACTTCTTTTTTTCTGTCTCTACCTCGGAAAGTGTCCAAAGGTGAGAGGTTGACGAGGCGCAGTGTACAGGAATCGATGTTCGGCCTATTCTTTTTTTGAGAAGCGTGAGTGATGTTTGAGGCCTCGACGCTGGGAAGTTGTAAGTTGGACGCAGCTGTGGCTTTGAAACAGGCCAACAGTATCAAGCCGCAGTATAGCGTTAAAGAACAGGTTGGTAGGAAACTATTGCCTGTTAAGGGAATTAAGGCCTAGTTTTACAAGTTTGGGTTGATCCTTGAACAATAGGCTAGATCTGAAAGTTGCAGTTACATTATTCTGGTAATATTATTACTATCTTTTATTGTCACTATTTAATACTATTTTATTACTACTTACGCAGTTGATAAGTTTCGCGAGATTGGCTGTTATAATGGAAAAAGTTTCTGTTTATGATACGTAGACATTGTTGCCAACTCTTTTTTTTGTTTCCGAGATACGCAATAACGATCATCCTAAGCATTTAATTAAAAAAAAATACTTCAGATGAAAATAATTTGTTTCGGTTTTGGAAAACGCAATCAGCGTTATAAATGATCTTTGACTTTTGAGTTGCCACTATCAACTTCATTTTTTAAATGCGGACCTTGAGTTATTTCATATTTAAACAGAATATACAGAATATACACATATACACTTGGATCTTTTTCTGTTTTAAAAAAAACTATGGTCGAAAGAAACCAACTCACACTTGTAAAACGGGCCCTAGATATTGTTGGATGATGCAGGAAACGTATAACTAGTTGCCATTTTTTTATCGGAAATAAAATGACTGATATTTGTCAATGCTTTAAACTGAATAAGTAAATTGGCTTGCACATAGTTATTTCTAATAATTTATATGCTTATTAGCCGAATGGTTTTTTGCTTATCTTATAGTCTTTAGAATTGCAGTTTTTGGGAATTAACAGCGATGAAATAAGGGTGCTGATTAAATAAGAACTTCTTTTTGGTTCTTGATGGAAAATTCAGCAGATCATAGACACATCTATGGTTTGGATTTCAAGTTTGGATGGTTTTCATTTTCTAGGTAATTTCCAAGTGCTCATATTTTTATTATGAATTTTAACTCGAAACTAATGCACATTTTTGTCACATCAATATAAACTCTCTTAGATTTGGAACAAATATTTCACTTTTTAATCTGTCACCTTTCTACCACTCGAGCATAATAGCAGCGTACAAGTTAGTGGCGGCATGACTTGCGTTAGATGAACTTAGCCAAGTGTTGCAAAAATATGTTATTCATTTAAATAAATGTGTGTAACTAAACAGCTTGACTAAATGCAAAGAAAAATTAAGAAAGTATGATAATTTTAACGAATTCATAAACATGTATTTCCATTTGACAGAAATTAATGTAGAAGTTGTTGTCTCTACTTGACGAATAAAAGAATAAGTAGTTTTTTCTGAACCCATAAATATTAAGTATTACTTGATAACCAAAAGTTTGAACTTTGTCCCTCCTATAAGGGATTTTTCCATTAGATCAACATCAATTTATTACTGTTTTGGAAGTATTGGTTTTCCGGTTTGATGTATGTATAACTTTTATGCTTAGTCTACAGTCTACAGCATAAGAAAATGCGCATTAAGTTTGGGTTAGTTCTAGAAGAATTACAGAAGCACTTTTTACTTACCGTCCAAACTGAAATCGTTTTCAACCATTTTTTTGTTGATCCAATAATAATTTATTGAATATTCTACCTTATCTCTACCACCTGCCTATTCAATCATTATTTCGCAGTTTATATAATAATAATATAATATATAATAACGTCACAGTCAGTCAAGAAATAAAATAAATATTAGTAAGGGAAAATGTGTTGCAATTTTATTTATTTATTGCCTGTAATTTCAAATAATGCCATGTTTTTACACAACCTTTGACATGTATGTGATAGAATCAATTTATATCGGTTGTTTTTAGTTATTTTTATTGTCTAAACGTGGAACGTTCCAGGTAATTTCTTAAAATAGTAATTTATCTGGATGTCTTTTGAAAAATACCGAAATGTAATTTCAAAGATTATAGCGAATAAATCTGGTTGTATGTCTTACAACATAAAACTATCAGAAAGACCGCGAGTTTTTTTTGCATCATTCAATTCTTATAATATGTAATAATTGGAGAAATATACATTTAAGAAGCTCAAGTTTAATGTCATTTCGCCTCTTATTTCTATCTTCCTTTCGATATATTACTGGCAAAAACTTCGGATTAATCTGAGAGAAAACATGACAAAACAAATATTGCTAAAAAATAAATATGCAACCAATCATTGAACAGAAATTTGGCCTAACTTTTATTCCGGACGGTGGGAGACATTACAGGGTGACAATTTGCTATATTTTCTACCCTAAAGAAGATATCCAAAAAATATCATTTCTACAAAAACGCGGGGGAATAAAAATGAGGTATTTTGCAGACCGCTTTCACTGAAATGCTACCTACTCCACTTTCAAATCTTAAATCACAGTACCTCACTTGTGACACCTCTATGGAAAGCTTATCCAGCAAAATAAATGCGATATGATACATTTTGAGAAAATGCTTTAAAACTGGCTTTGGCAAAATTTGACAGGAAAAAATAGAAAATAGTGATGAAAAGGGATCCCAAACTTAAATTAATAAAGGTTATTCTAGTGCTAAATTTCTCTTTTTTTTTCAATAACGTAAATACTTCTTTTTTGATCCTTTTTATAAAATCTTCAATAAAATGTGCATCTTTTAAATCAATTAAAATTTAACCTACTTAGATGCGGAAATGGTGTATTCTATGGAAGAACGAGTAGAAATGAACGGAGGATCTGTTAGGAAAGTAATGAAAATGCATACATTTCAAAATGAAAATTTTGCAATATCTTGGCGATGAGATTCGGGCAGAAGGATTCAGTTTAGTGAAACAGCGCCAGGGAGAATAAGGTCAACACCCGAATTTATTAAAAAAAAAAATAACATTATTTGTTTCAGTTATAAGTCTTCTTTTTTCCTAATGGTCATGCGTGTGACGTTAATCCAAAAAGTCTATGTATGGGCGGGAATACTGGGCGACATATCATAGGTCTTTTTTATTGAAGGGAATTTAACCGGCCCAGTTTATGCTAAAACCTTAACCAAACTATAGAGCTTTCATTTAATTGTTCATGAACTTGAAAACCAAAGAGTCTTACAAGGCAACCTAAATTCGAACGAAGGTCTCCCTCCTACACTTCCAGCAAGATGGTACACGTTCACACTATGCTGCTGTGGCCAAGGAATGGTGGGACACCAAAATTATTCAAATCAGTGGATTGACAGAAGAGGTGCAATTGAGTGGCCAACAAGATCACCTGATCTTACCTCTATGGATTTATTTTTATGGAGTTGCACTAAACCACTAGTTTACAAATCCCAGCCGGTTTTTCGGGAAGAATTGCCTCAGAGGATAATTGGTACTTGTCGACGTATTCCATGAGACATTTTTCAAAAAGTCTGACAGGAATTTGAAAATCGACTTTATTTCTGTTTAGAACAAAATAGAAATCATTTTGAGCACTTAATAAAATAGTTTTAAAAAAGGCGAAAACCAAGTATTTGCGTTATTGCAGAGTTTTAACACAATGGTGTTTTAATTGAGGCTTGAAATCCTTTCTCGTCATATACGTTTGTTTTCTAATTTTTGCTGTCATATTTTGCAAAAGTTTTAACATTTTCTCAACATTTTACTAATATTTCTGAGGCAGTGCTTCAGGTGCGGGTGAGGGTGGTCTGCAAAGTATTTCATTTTTATTCCCCGGCGTTTTTGTAGAATGGGTATTTTTTGTTTTTTGATATCTGCTTTAATGAATGAATGAATGAAAATATGGCCATTGTAAGTTTTTAAATTGTCATCCTGTATATCGAAACAGGCCACCGTACTTGTCTTGATTGCGCTTCCCTACTCTCGTTCAATACATCTCATGGACGCAACTAAGGTTTTTAGATATAGGACGTCAAAATAGAAATTTTTGTTTTCATTATTTTATATTATATTTTTGCCTACCTAACTTGCAATTTTCACAAGGACTGCTTATATAATCTTCGTTTAGCAGTTAGGAAGACACTTAGTGAGCAGTACGAATGTGTATAGGAATATTATTCTAATGTTTGCAATAAGTTTTATGCAATGTAAAAAGAAAATAAGAAAATATTTAATTTGCATAGGGGCTCATAAAATTGTGAACAATATTTCTATAATATAGGATCATAATACTTTTATATGTATAATGCATAATAGGCCAAGCGACAGGGGGTTTCTATTTGCAAAAGGTCGAACAGAAATGAAATTTTGTGGGATGGTAGAGATAGGTCTCCTGATAGTACATTTAAGTTTGCGACCTCGGGGGGGGTGCCGCTCGAGGGGTGGGGGGATGAAAACTCTGCTTCGCGGCGCTTGGAGGAAAATAGCACCGTTGGAGTAGGTGCTATAAAAAAAAGGTCAAATAAAATATGTAGAAAACAAAATTACGCACAACTTTGGTTTTATGCACTTTTTCGCTCCGACCAATATTTTTTGCTCTACGGCGCGCCAAACTTGGGGGTAGTTTGCAAATTTTAACAAAATCAGAGTTTAATCGCGGATTGAATCAAATATGGCTACCAAACAATTCTGGTATATTTTTTTTTCTGTAAGAGTAAGGTTTTCTAAGTAAACTGATACTTGATTCGTTAAATTAGACCTTATATTATAAAAGATATGATTTTTTGAAGTGCGCCCTTACATACTTGGATATGGGCATTTTTCATCTATCATGATCTACGGTCGATATTTTCTTAGTATTGCTGACCTACAATAACTTTTTTTATTTTAGTGCAAACATAATACAAGAAAATATAATTTTCAACTCGTTTCCACACCACCCTTGAGGTAGAGCTGATCGGCCCTTTTTTTAATTTGATATCCCCAAGAGGCCTATTCCACGGTCGATATCGGAGTTTTATGACATTAAATTGAGTCCTCATCGTCCTCTGTTGGATCGGAAACGTTTTCAGCATCTTCTGCGATGTCTTCCTCCAGCAAAATGTGGTTACTAATGTTTTCGCAGGACGTCCCAATACAGTATAAACACAAAACCGAACATTTCAATCCTGCTTTACGGCAACCACAAGCAGGACCACAACCTTTCTGACATCTACAGGAGATAGTCTTAAGCAGAACCTCTTGAGCTGGTTCCTTTAAGATGCGTATAGCGTCTAGTCCTGTTGCGGTTTTTCGCCATCCATGATCTTCTGGAGTTTTGTGGACTCCCCGCCAGTTTTGAACTTAACAACAGGTTCGTAAGGAATGATGATAGCACGCATCGGATGTTGGCGGCAGTGACGCAAGATTAAAGGAGTTTTTGGAGACGGCCCGTACAAAGTCGGTATACCGCAGAGAATCTAACGTGAGATGTTTGCTGTCTGCACCATGCATAAACAGTTCGCCAGCGGCTGCTACTTTCGTGAGTTCTGCATTGGGGTCATCAAATACCTGAATCGTCTCGGTTATGGTAGGATTTTTTTCCAAAGTTTTAAGGAATCGAATCTTGCCTTCATTGAATAACGCCGATGTGGTGTCACAACCACTAAAGGCATGTACAAATAAAAGACATTTCGCAATAGATTCATTATACTGGAAGCTCTGGGGTGAATAGAACACATCCTCCTTATTGCCTCTACCCGGCTTGCGAAAGTAAACATTGGGGATTTCTCTGGATTTAGCAGTCAACAGCACAAGTAAATCTACGTCTTCGCCAATAACGCAAACGGAGGAAAAAGAGGAAGCAACTTCGATAGCAGTCTGCACAATTAATGTATCTGCGTCTTCGACCGGCGTTTTTTTTTGTTTTTATGGCAGTGGCACACACACTAAAGGGAGACCCTATGGCGCTCGACGAGCGGTGTGTGTGCGAAGATGTTGATTGACACGGCTCTTGAATATTTGTAAGTTGTAATTAGTCGGAAACAGATGTTCTGGGAGTGAGTTCCACAGTGATGCAGTGCGCCAGACAAAGGAGTTCTTGTAAAGCGATGTTCTAGGAGTTTCTAGTTGTACGACGAACTGGTGCGCTCTTGCCGTCTGTCGTGACTGTCTGACAGGAGCTGCCAGGGGCGGGATGAGGCGGGCCAAATCCTGGGAACATCTGCCGTGAAAGTATCTGTAAAGCAGAGATATCTCGGCTACATGTCTGCGGTGTTCCAGACTATCTAGATTCCGGGTCAACTCCGGGTCGCCGACGAGACGCACTGCTCTCTTCTGTATGGATTCCAGCAGCTTTAGGGTGTGCTTTGGTGCGGCACCCCAGATATGTGAGCAATATTCTAAAGCACGGTCTTATTTGCGCTTTGTAGAGCAAGAGCAACTGATGCGGTGTATAGAGTTTTTTGTTGCGAAATAGCGCACCAAGCTTCTGGGAGGCTGATTTTGCGATGTTAGCAACGTGGTCATGCCAGGACATACTGTTGTTGACCGAGACACCCAGCAGTCCGATTGACGAGGATGAAGGAATGGTCGACCCTGCCATAATAATGTCAGGGCCCGCTGTATTGGCCCTCTTGGTAAACGTGACTGCTTGGGTCTTTGCTGCATTGAACTGGACCAAATTTCGGTCGCCCCAAGTTTGAACTTTCTCCAGGTCTTGATTAATTGCTGTAATCTGCTCCTGTCTGCGGTGATGAGTCTCAGTCGCTGGTAAGGGTTTTTCTGATCTAAAGTGGGAGACAAGGGTACTGTCATCTGCAAAACTGTAAACAGGATTATTTGTTTCGGTCAGCAGGTCATTAATATAGATGAGGAACAGAGTTGGTGAAAGTATTGCGCCCTGAGGCACGCCCGCGTTGATGGTGAATGTGTCCGAGATGTGTCCATCGACTGCAACGTGCAGATATCGGCTCTTTAGGAAACTGGCAAGCCAGCTGCAGAGAGAGGCTGGCAGTCCGAATGACGGTAGTTTGCTGAGCAGTCCGTCATGCCAAACTCTGTCGAATGCCTTTGAAATATCCAACGCAATCGCTCGAGCCTCTCCGTAGTTCTCAATTGCCCTACTCCATATATGAGTGACATAGGCCAATATATCTCCTGTCGATCTCTCTTTGTTGTTCTCGAGGTACTTGAGCAGTTGCTGATTGACTACACGTTCCATGACTTTGGAGATTATTGGAAGCAAGGCAATTGGACGATAGTTTAAGGGCGTGGTTTTCTTGCCCTTTTTTGGAACAGGTTGCACTCGAGCGACTTTCCAAGAAGATGGGTAAATCCCTTTTCCGTAAGACAGAGAGAAAAGCCTGGAAAAAACGGGTGTTAGTTCATTGGCGCAGTTCTTTAACACGATGGCAGGTATTCCGTCCGGTCCTGATGCCTTTTGCGTATCTAGATTTTTAAGGATTTTACGAATATCACGGTGATGAAATTTGACTTCTGCCATGGTAGTGTTGATGTTCGATAAGGTGGGGAGAGTCTTGCCTTGGGGGACGTCTAAGGTAGAGTGCGAAGAAAACATTTTGGCGAGCATGTTTGCTTTTTCCCTGGCTGTAGTCGCCGTGATGCCACGTTCGTCCGTCAAAGGTGGGAGAGACGTTTTTGTAAAGTTGTTACTTACTGCCTTTGCTACCGACCAGAAATTCCTGGAGCCACTGGGGCATTGTAAAAGTTTATTCCTGATCCTTTGATTGTGTTTGTTCTTAGTTTCGTCGATAACACGCTTGCATTCGTTTCTCGCTTCGACAAAATAATTGCGATTTTCAGCGGTCTGATTTTGCTGCCAGTACTTGTAGGCTTGCTGTTTCCTACCCACAGCTCTTTCGCATCTTTTGTCGAACCAGGGCTTTCCTTTTGATGGTAACTTGATGGAATTTGGGATGTATGCTTCCATTCCTGAGGAGATTACTTGCGTGATCTTTTCGCAGCAGACTGACGGGTCGTCAGCGCCAAAGCAGACGTCGAGCCAAGGAAAATCCAGATAGAACTCCCTCAGATCGTCCCAGTTTGCAGAATTGTAATACCAGATTTTGCGGGGCAATGGTGGATCCTTCTGTATGAGTGGCAATTCACAAACCGTTGTAATAAGTTTGTGGTCGGAAGTACCTAATGGCGGACCAACTGTAACTGTGTACTGGTCAGGATTGGTGGTTAGAAAAAGATCCAGGAGGGCGGCGAATTCGCCCCTCTCTGAGATTCGAGTTGGTTCGTCTACAATTTGAGTAAGCCCGCAGCTGATGGCGAATGCTTCAGCCTCTCTACCTTCGTTGTCGGTCTTGTTGTGATGTTTGAGCCAGTTGGTGTTGTGGGCATTGAAGTCTCCCAGAACGATTATTTCTGAACTGGGGTGATCAACCTGTATTGAGTCAAAAGTGGTAGCTAGTGTTGAAAAAAAGCTTTGGTAGGCTCTATCGCTCGGAGGGCGATAGAGACAACATATAAACTTGGTTAATCCCTTGGCGGTGAACTTGAGCCACATGACGTCAAGGTTGTTCGGTTCGAGTGTTTCCTCTCGGTGGCATGAAAGGTCGTTTCGGACAAAAAGGCATATTCCGAACTTATGTCTAAATCGGGTATGTAAGTCGTAACCAGGATAAGAGTAGTTCACTCTTGTTGTTGTAGAACATACTTGTGTTTCTGTAAGGGCTAGTATGTGTGGTCTATTTGCCTGTAGAGGTTGGTGTACCGAATTTATGTTTGTATTTAGGCCTCTTATGTTGCAGAAATCAATTCTCAATTGGTTCGGTATCTTTGCTGTCTGTGAAATGCGGAATGAAGGGCTCCCAGGGCCACCCAGCGCCCGGAGATCCGAATGGCCGGGGAGTTTACCTCCGGAGTATTTTGATCCTGGAAGCACCATCATGTCCATATTATTATATTCCTACTGTGGAACCCGGAACCACCAGCGCGGAAACGGAACGTGATTCGGGAAAACCACTTAGCGCCTCCCAGTTCTGGTGGGGTGGTCTTTCACCGGACGATGCCAGTAGGCGTATGCATCTACCACCTAGGGCCGCTTCCACTGGATGCATCGGCCTCAGACTATTTCCTTTGGTGGTCCCTAGTCTGACAGGGGTAAAAATAGGGTTTGTTAGGTCACTCCCTAGTGATCAGCTCCAGACTTTGTACTTTGGTGTTCTCCAGCCTGGGGGAGGACGATGGGATTTGATGGGTCACATCCTGTGGCAACTCGGAATGGCGGGGGCGTCACTCCCCGTAATCAAACTGCTCTCACCAGTTTGACGTCCCTGCCAGCTAATACAATGCAGCCCCTCTTGTCACAAACTGCCTAAAAGTGTAATTCTCTGCTGTCAACTTCATCTGCAGCATTGCAATGAGGCGCCTTTTGTTAAAGCTGTTCGATAAAAAATTTTCTTGCGACACAGTTGGAATCATGGATTCATCGAAGATTACATTCGTGCTGCTTTGCTGCTTTGAACGGCGGTTTCTTTCAGCAGATTTCGTACCTGCTTCTGTCCCACTTTCGGGATATCCATCAAAAATAACACTAGTATTCGGCCCATAATGCCTTGTAATGTAATTAATGTAATTTGCACAAATGATTGCAAATGAATTTTGACGGCCCCACAGAACACGATGGAGCAAGAAGCCAGTAAATATAACAATAGACAATTTTCGAGCACTATTTTACAAATAATAAAAAAAATTTGGTGTGTGCTTAACACGTTAACTGCCACGTGAATCAAGTGTGTCTCACAAGTGACATATTCATTTAGGCCATGTGAACCACCTATGATTCACGTGCACACTATTACTTTTATATCTGTAGCTCGCCAGCGATTCACACTGGCCATATAAACGCACGGTAGTTAAAAAAGCATGGCCTCATGAACAAATTAAGGTAGTTAGCCCACGTAATTTTCTTATCGGACATTAAATATAGTTTATTCTTAGACGCTTTTTATTGAGAAAATGAAATAAATACCATTACATTAAAAAAAAAATACAGAATGGGTACCAACATACAAACTATACAGATCTTCAATCTAACATACGAATAACTTTGCTATTCCTTTGAACAAACATGTGATTTTGTGAAACAGGTCACGCAGTAGTACTTATCGCATTGGATGCACTTCCATCTAGTTTGCGCAGTATTTTTGGCTGCCACGGATCTCTCCTTTTCTTGAGGTATTTTAGAATAGCAAAAGGAGCATCTTATCTTATTATAACGAGAATAGACAGGTTTTGTCACGTATGATTCACACGGCCTGCTATGCAATTTCGACCAGCCAGGCCACGTGAGACATACTTGATTCACGGTCAAAAACGCAAATTTTGACAGCTATTGACAAGTAGTAGATACCTTGTCATCATTTTTAAGATTCTGGAAGTGTAATAAGGAATTTTTAGGTCGTGGCCCATGGGGTCCAAAAAAAAAATTGTATTGTGGCAGTTAACGTGTTAAGACCGTGAAAGTGAAAACTTCAATTAGCGGGGTCATCGTTTCTCAGAATGTCGATCCCAGCCTTCGTTGCAGAGATATGGGCGAAAAACGGATTTCCCTCCAAAATTCCCTCTTAAATTAGAGCCCCGGTCCCCCCCGTATGACCTAAGGTCGCCCCCCCATAAGAATTTTGACCCCGTACCTCTTCCCGTTCTCCCGAAATTAATTATTTGTTTTTTCTTTCTCCCCCCTCCCCTGGCCAAACGGGGGGAGGTACGGGGCCCCGTTTTCATCCAGGATTTTATTTTTACCTTGGCTACATCCCCTGAAAATTTCAGCCCTCTACCTATACGGGAACATGCCAGTAGAAGGAGCGTTACGTTACATATCCGAGCATGACGCGTGATGCGTGACGGGTCAGTCTCATTCAACCCCCGCAAAAAAAAATTGCAAAACGCGCCTAAAGAAGTTTTCACTTCAAAAATATCGCCCGTAGATCATGATAGATGAAAAATACCCATACCAGAGTATGTAAGGGCGCACTTCAAAAAATCATATCCTTTATAATATAAGGTCAAATTTAACGAATCAAGCATCAGTTTACTTAGAAAACCTTACTCTTACAGAAAAGAAATATACCAGAATTGTTTGGTAGCCATATTTGTTTCAATCCGCGATTAAGCTCGGATTTTGTTAAAATTTGCAAACTACCCCCCAAGTTTGGCGCGCCGTAGAGCAAAAAATATTGGTCGGAGCAAAAACGTGCTTAAAACCAAAGTTGTGCGTAATTTTGTTTTCTACCTATTTTATTTGAACTTTTTTTTTATAGCATCTACTCCAACGGTGCTATTTTCCTCCAAGCGCCGCGAAGCAGAGTTTTCATCCCCCCACCCCTCGAGCGGCACCCCCCCGAGGTCGCAAACTTAGATGTATTATCAGGGGACCTATCTCTACCATCCCACAAAATTTCATTTCTGTTCGACCTTTTGCAAACAGAACCCCATATTTTGTACCCAACGCTTGGCCTATAAGTCGGTTTCATTTGTTTTGAATCTAGTTTTGATTAATAATATTCATACGAATCAAAATTAGGTAAATTTAAAATTCAGGTCATAGCTGAAATCTTTTATTTTATTTGTTTTGATTTGGAACCGGAGTTGACTATTTTATCAGTTCCAAATAAACTAATTTTAAATTAATTTAAAATATTAAGCTGCTTAATTTTACGTTTGAATGAGATCTCAAACCATTCTTTAAGGCTCCGATTATTGGGTAGATTTTTAAGCGTCGAAGTATAATCTCAAGCTCAACCTACCAAAATGCCTATTCGCTAGGTGCAGCTGCGGGAGCGGGATGCGGTGTTCAATATGTTGAAATTACTTGCCACAATCTCGAAATCACCAGGAGCTGCTGCTTATGGTTTGAAAAATGTCTAAATTCTCCCTCTCAGTTCCCCATCTTCAGATCGTTTTAAATGAAATTTGAGGCAAATAAATCTACTTACTTATCACATAAACGATACTCATCGATATGCTAAAAATTATATTTTACCCCGAAATCTGCCATAAAATTCTCCAGAAAGTGCTTATTATCACGAAAAAATTTCCTCTTTTTCCGATCGTGGCCCATTTTCCCATCTTCAAGTCATTTTAAATAGAATCTCAGGCAAATGAATCTATTAACTTACCACGAAAACTCTACGGATCGATATGCCAAAAGTAAAATTTTACCTCGAAATTCATCAGGAACTGCCTCTAATCAGCAAAAATGTCCACATTTTCCAGCTTCAAACCATTCCAATGAGATTTCAGGCAATTATATATATAAATCTTCATATTTTAACCTAAATGTCATGCCAAAATATTGCAAAACGTATTCCTTCAATTTTTCCATAATGCATCAAAAGTAAAGCAATCTATGCAGACTGCCGAAATATTGGAAATTTTTGGCGATATTCTGCGTGTTTCAAGTTATCCTCGACTTTCTCGTATTACTCGATCTCGTAAGGAGAAAGGTTGTAGAATAGCAGAGATCAGGAGGTTTACGAATCTGAGATCGATTTCTTGAAAATAGCTATGGCTGGCAAGGGCGCTTAAAGTAGATTTTTCAAACTGAAAATTTAAAAAAAATCAGTTTGGCATATTCAATTAGTCGTCAAAATTCGAAATGGCGAAAAGTTTAAATTCAACTAGCTCGCCCTATATAAATGGCATCATAATTTCTAAAATATCCTCCAATACAATTTTTGGCGTAGATTCCTCTCAAGTAATAGGCTTTTCGAAAAAAAATGCTTTTCGAAAGAAAAAGTACAAACTTTCATTTTTTTTACCTAGAAATCGATGTTTTTGTATTTACCTTGAAAAGTTCATTTTCCCGACATTTTCAAAACTGATAAGCATTTAGAGTTTTTCTCCTAGGAATTCTCTATGGAATTGTCGCCTCAGTTTTTTCGATCCTCGCGACTTTTTCGACGCTAGAACGACCCAAAATGACCTTTAATCTATAAGAATGGTATTCGCTCGGTTACTGAATCAAGTGGCATTAACTACTCACATAGCGCATAGGCGTTTTGGAAACGAAACAGCTACATCAGGTTTCTTGTTTTGGTAGGTCCGTACGACTCGTCGCGCGTCGTTTGTTTCGCTCAATAGTCCAGAATAAAGTAGGTCCATCGAGCTTATTTCGATCAAGAAATGTGATCTCCAATTATTAACAATTTCGTTTGAGGAATGGTAAAAAGGTGTTTTTTTTTTCTGTTAGGTAAATACCGAATAGCACGTTTTATTTCCACAATTATTTCTATTTGTTTTTATTGCAAAGTTCTTTCCAAAACCGTTAACTAGCCTCTGGGAGACTATGAAAAACGGGGCGTTTAAAAATGCTTCTATGACCTTCATCGATTTCTCTGGTGTTATATATATATTCTAGCACGTGCCTCCGTGCAAAAAACATCAGCTCAATCTCAATAAGGCGGGGTAACAGATGGCAACTAAAAAACTAGTGTATTGTATGTAATTTTTATACAGTGTATAAAATAGTTACCACTCTAATTTTTATTTAGTTAGAGCTGAATAAAATATGCTAAGTATGTCTTCCTTGTGTTTTAGTGTTAGTTGAATACAGTTTTTTTTGCTTGAAGTATCATGATTGTCGCAAAGAGCGAACTGTAAAATCTTAAGAATATATCGCAAGCAAAATCAAGTTTGTTTCCTTATAACTCTTATATGAACACCACTTGCTTTTAAGGGATTGCTTGATAAGTATAACACAGCTAGTTTGTACTCAACATACAATCCTCCATTAACACCAAGAGCAATTAAAAATATTATTTATCTGGGAACAATTAATTGAATTTGGAAATAGGTCAGAGTTTACTACCTATGTCTCCTTGTTCGCTTTTAGTAAATCATGGTGCTCTTTTCGGTGATGATACGTTCCATTGAAAAACTTGCGCAATGTGAGGTACATACAATAGCTTGTCGAGTTTGATTAATTGCGGAACTTTCCGCGAATTAACAGGTTTAATAATTAACTTTAATTATTGTCCTTAAGGCAATTCCTGATCAATTAAAAACGTTTTACTGAGATCCTCAAAGCGGTTTCCTATATCTACTTTTAACCAGTAGCCCTCTTTAATGAAATACCCTGTATAAGCCTAGGTGGGATTATTGTGTTCCTGTTTGAGAAATTTGCCTTTGTCTTAAAGATTCCATAATCGAAATATTTGTAGAATTTGAATGTTTTCAGAAACGAATTCAATTTGAGATGTCTCATTTTAATGAAGTCAATTTAGCCAATAGGACCTGTTGTGTCAGAAAGTTCACTTTAAATTTGTTTTAATCTGCCTTGATCGATTGTGGCAAACTGCCATCTTTGTGGGCCAAGAGGATCCTACTTTCTGTCGTAAAGTTCCAGTAATGTATGTATTGGGCTACCCTTATGTAAACTGCAAGTGCCCCATTCATACAAGGATAAACTCTTATTCAGGCTCCTCGGTAGAGCAAGCATTCAATTACATATCATGCAAACTCGTGCCTTCTAACAAAATTGGAAAGCAATAGCGTCATCTTCGTTGCCTTCATTAATATGTATCTCTAATTTTCCAAACACTTCCGTCAACAAAACATGTAAATAAAAGCTGTCTAACACCAAACATATTATGTTTAACCTTGACTATGCAGTAAAGTGATGCATCACACTCATTTGTCAGTGCCGACAAAAACATACGAACAAGGCGAGAAAAGGTGTGTTTTTAATAAAAACTCATTAGTTCAAATTAAAAAGTACAAATGCATGGGTCAACCTTGGCCACGAAAACGAAGGGCGGCGCCCCGTGTTGATAGTTTCATGTTTTCCATATAAAAAATGGGCAGTTTTATGCTAAAGTACGTAATAAATTTATGTGGGCAAATATCCACACCATTCGTTTTTGAATTAATTAGTTCCGAGTCCTTAGCAATTTTATTATTACTTAGGCTTTGTTGGGGGTGCAGAGCAATTTTTATTAGTCTATTAGTTGTATATCATTATTAATTACATCTATTAGTCTCTTCTAATCTCAGTACATTAGAGCAGCTCAGAAGGTTTGAAATATATTGTCACTAAAGTTTTCTACATAATGTAAAGAAGAGTAAATTGATGGTTGAATTTCCTAATGATTGACGGAGGAATTTTTGTTTTTCAACAGCGAAACCAAATTTATTTAAATATTGAAAAAAGTATAGAAATAAAACACATTTTTGATGCAAAAAAATAGATTTTGCCTATATAAAAAATATCGTTGGCATAATATAGTGTATAGTTCGTTATTAGCTGGGTCCCGTTTAAAATTAGTTTATAGTATTAGATTACAGTCAATACAAAGCCCTATCGCTTACTTTTTACATGATGTAAGCACAATGAACGTGCAGCCCCCACCGGACACATCTCTTTTCTTTTTATACAGGGTATACCAATCAAAGTGATCTATTAGGACAGTGGCGAATTTGCAGTCTCGGCCGCCCTAGGCCCCAAGCTATTAGCCGCCCCTTTCTCAGCATCCACCATATAGACTACATAATGAAATTACTTTATTGCCAACTTTTATATAGTTTTATATGGCCAGCAAATAAGAAAGCCTCAGATCACATGTTTGTTGACCTCAGCTTTGCTTCGGTCGACAATTACATGTGATCTGAGACATTTTTTACTTTCCTGGCCTAGGTACGTAATATACTATTTTTGACACGATTGGGGCCGCCCCTAAATCTGGCCGCCCTAGGCCCGGGCTTATCGGGCCTTAGGGTAAATCCGCCACTGTATTAGGAGCATCTCTTATGTGCTGCTACTAAAATGGCATTATTTAACACCATATCATATTATGATACCACAATCTAATTAATAATGAACAGTAGTAGAAAAATTAGATATCCAATTACATTGGTTACCAAAAAAAATTATATTTTTATTCTGACATGTTTGTTGCAAAATTTATCTGGAAATTCCTCAAAAAAATAATTTTTCCTGTTGAAACAGCACAAGATAGATAATATAGCATTATCTTACACAAAAACTTCCGAATTATTATGCAGAATGAAAAATGCAATATCATACAGGATACTCCATTAAAAAAAAAAAATTATTAACCGATAAGAGGTGATCTGGCAACTCTGTTCTGCAAAAAAATATATATAGCTCATGGTGTTTTTTTCGTCCTCGAGATACTTCTAATAGGCCGCTTTATTGGGTATGTCCTGTATACTGTGAACCAAATTATAGTCTAGTCATCTGTTAGGGTAATGTCGTGTTTAAAGTCGATCTGGGAAATATTGTTATCCTGGTCAGTTTATAGACCTAATTCCCTTAACACTTTCGTACTTGTAGCTATTATTGTGCTACCCTTGTTGCATGGTCACGTTTCATCATGAAATACGAGCTTGAAATTATGTACACTTTTCTCCTTTGTGTAAGGCATCAGAAAAGGTAGAGGATAAATTGCCTCTTATTACTTTCAAATCTAAAATTGCTGTTGTGAATCTAAGTATGAATTAACCTGAGCAAACATGGGCATTCTTGCTAATCTTCGAAAAACGTGTATGTGACGATACATAATTATTGTCTTTGGAAGGTTTCTTTGTAGAGCATGTAGAGGAAATACATATATTTTATCTAGTTGTGTAATACTTAGCTAAATTCGTTTCTGGGATAAAATTATTTTGATATTAAGATTGGAGAAGAGATAATAATAAATATGAAATAATTGTGTCCAGCTTGTGTATTATTTACACTTAATAAAATTAAGAAATTTATAAAAACATAATCATTTTCAAGTATTTCATGGTTTTATTCCAGTTTCAACCATACTTGTCGGAAATGGGGAAATGCTGTAATAGGGCACGTAGAAATTCATTCAATATAATTTCGAATTTCCCCACAATTATGAAGGATATCAATCATATTATCACATTTATTTATTTTAAAATAGGACATCTGTGCCATGAGTTTTTGCATCATTTTAAAACGGACGTATATAATTTTCTATTTACCTTATTTACGTTTAGTAATTTTTTAAACGCCCACGTTTAGGATTCAAGTATTCATATACTGGCTCATATGAATAAAGCAGAAGCAAATACGTTTGCTTAAGTTTTTTGAATAAACTGCTTGCCAAATCAACTATGTAGAATATATATTTTTTTATAATTTAACAGTACTGATTTTGGAAAGGAAACTTAAGAGCCATCAGGATGGCGTTTGCTGGTTTTATTGCGTACATTTATTTATAAGGTGAACTGAAACTGTGTTTTTTATAAATCTTTATTAACTCATTGAATTTAATTTTTTTCCTATCCATACTAGAATGATCATTTTCGAAAAATGAGGAGTTTTGTCAGTCTTTTGGGTCTAAACAAATGGAAGCTTAAGATATTATCTTATCTGTCAATCGGATTTTTATAGTTTACAGTTTTAAGATAAAATAGCTCTAACCACAAAGTCTAGATTACAATCAAACATATAATACAATTAGGTGATATGTTTCGCTCTTGCGAGTATCATCAGACCTAACAATAATACCTAAATAAATACACGAGAACTCAACATAAAATAATAAATTACAACAAACAACATGGACACAATACACAATATAAATCTAAAGTTTTGTCGTCATGATCACTCTTTATTATTCTCAGGATATTTGTAAATTATTATTTTATCTTTAAATTTCGCCTATTTATTTGGGTTGGTTGTTTTTTATGTTTGATGGTGCTCGGGAGAGAGAATCATGCAACCTAATTTTATTATATTTGAGAGTGACCTAGACTTTGTGCTTAAAACTATTTTATTTTAAGCATTGTCATCTCAAAGAAAATTATACACCTCAGATGTATGTACAGGGTGGCTAAAAATTCGAGTCTATGTATAGGTATCTCGAAAACCGTAAGTGTCTGTGAAATTAGGGCAAAATTTCACATTTAGGTGCCTAGCAATATGCGGTTCAGAGAGTTTTAAAATTCAGAGTATTTCCGGACCGAAATTCAGAAAAATCGTTTTATTTTTGTCCTGGGCATATTTAAAAACGGATTTCGAATTGAATTGCACTTTTGCATTGCCACTTTTTTCGCTCTATCCAATGATGGTATGCAGTTTAGAATCCGACGTTTGGTCTTGAAGGGGTCATGGTCAACCTTAATTTTTTAAATATGAAAGTTTTCTTATCGTTTTTCAGATGATATTGGCATATTGGCATTATTATTATTATTATTTATTTTTTGTATTCTTATTTTTAATTTCAATTTTTTTTTTAATTTTTTTTTTGCTTTGGAGTACTTTTGAATAGTTCAAGTTACTCTTGAAATTTTTATATTCTATAAAATAATTTAATTTTGTTTTTTTGTGTTGTGTTGTTCAGTTAGTTTCATTGACAAGTAAATGAAGTAGAAATAGAAATTTTATGCAATTTTATGCATCAGACTAGGAAATTTTATGATATTACTAGGCTGTTCCCTTCCTAATCATGATCATTTTATTGGATCCGATGTTATCTGTGCTGCCCTAGTGGGAATATCTATAGATTTTAACAGATTATAATTCATCTATAGTTACCTGCATTTTGGATAATGCAAAGTTATATATATTTATAAGATTTCCATTATAGTGGAAAGAATAATTATTGATATCAATATTGCAAAATATGAAAACAACTTTAAATTATGATTGGAAAATTCCATCATAGCGGTCAATAAACATGATATCGTGTAGGACGTTCATTTATCATGCATTTTAATTCAGTCTGTCACGCGCATTCATAGCTAGGATTCCTTTTGAATATTTATTAGTTTTTTTTTTAATTTATACTCAAAATTTCGATAGGTAGTATCACGTAGTATTATTATGAATTGTTGATGTTATTCTGTGTTTAATAATATTTTGAAAATAATTTATCTTTGCACTGGGCAAGTAATAGTTCAGGAGCATATTCTCGTAAAAACGAACCTGTTTATTTAATGTTACTATTTTTTATCTTTATTAAAAATAAGGGCTCCACTTAACACAAAAAACAAAATAAAATATTTTTATAGAATATAAAAATTTCAAGAGTAACTAAAACTATTCAAAGTTACGCCAAGACCAAATAAATAATTAAAAAAAAAAAGAACATAATAACCCTTTCGCTGCGAAGAGCGCACATGTGTGCGGCCAAGGTCGCCGCCACTATATGCGGAAGGCGCGCTTGTGCGGCAGATGGTTTTGTTATTATTTCCAAGCGACAGTCGCGATTTACGGCATGGTCTCCCATACTTTTGAGTAATGTAGAAATAAGTGCGATCGTTATTAGTATTTTCCACTAGAAGAAAAAACGCCTTTTTACCACCAACTTACAACTTCCCCCATCACAAAAACTTTCCCCCTTCAGCCCATAACCATAAAAAACCAGATGATGAGACTGCTGCGGCGATCCAAGTCCACCGCGGCTGCGCACACCGAGAAGTCTGTCAATAAGACGCCGCCCGGACATCATGCCCACCACCACTACCATCACAACCACGTGGTGCATCCCCAGCACAACCGGAACGGCGGCGGCATGGTGGTAAACATGGTGGAGGGCGTGCCTGTGGTGGTGGGACCAGGAATCGGAAAGAGTAAAAAGGTATTTTGTGTTGTTACTATATGTTTTATTATAATATGTCTAACGGTTGTTAAGCAATTTTATTTTTTTAATTCTCTGGTTATTTAAAATCGTCAGGTTTGTTGAAGTGGTTGGTTGAGAGCTCCCACACCTGTACATCTTCATGCGGTTATCATGCCTGTAGAAAGAAGCCGAAAGTTTAAGGCAAGGTCCACGAATAAATTCAATTGATAGTCAAAATTTGTACACATAACTGAATAATATAAAAAATATCTATGAATATATATAATGGATGTTATATTGCAATATGCATTCATTATGATACAAAATTGTTTTCCAATAATATCATGTCTTAATTTCAAATCGAAGTTCAGGAGCTGAGGGGACTCAAACCTAAATTGTTTCAAATTCTACACAATTTATTAACATGTATGTTTCAACACCAATTCCTAGACAGTAGAGCAGAAAGGTGGAAATTATCCCCAAAATATTGAAAATTAGAGGTACAAGTCGTGAATATAAACACCCATGTAAAATTATCGAATAATGGACTTTTGTAGTTGAAATTCGAAGTTCCAGTATCTTATGTCTGCTACAACCTAAGCAAACTCAATCCATGATGGTTGGATTTATGACAATTAAAACTGGAACATGATAGTCTATCAATCATCCAGGTGGCACGAACCTTTTCCTAAATAATGACAGTCTGGTTTGATTTTCAAGTGGCGATTTTCAATCTATTCCACTTATATTTTATTATACTAGCTAGATCGTTACTAAGAAATACATATAATTTGTAGTACAAAATAGAACCACTCACTCTTGAATAAATGTACCGTTTAACCAATGTAATTTATCATTTTAGATATGACGTACAGTGTGTACAGTATGCAATGACAATTGTGTATATGAAAAAGATGCAACTTATCTTGATTGAACAAGCTTTATATTTAAAAATACAGGCTCTAGCAATCTGAATAAAAAAAATTATTTATACTAATACGAAAATTCGTCTAATTAGATTGTTTAAATGAAAAGCAAATTCATATTTAGAGTAGTTGTGGGTAAAGCGATGCTAGCCAGGACGGTAGGCAACCACGTTGGAACGAGACTGTACGGAAAGAAAAAGACAAAGTAACATTGACAGGAAGTGTGCATGCAGCAAATTGATGAAAAAGGCGTGTCTAGTGCTGGAATTAAGACATTACAAAATTTCAGAATCGAGTCGAAGGAAATAGCCAAAGACTTCCATGCACATGCAAATTCGACTGTCCGAGAATATTCTTAAGCTTGCAAAAGATAAAGCGTTTTCCAAATAGATATTTATTGAGTGGCCCAGTACAAACATTTTTGCTTACTTGTAACTATCAAAAAAATACTGGAATTGGTGGAAACTTATCTTGCAAATCGTGCGAAATCATATACATCAATTGAAAGATTAACCAACAGACTCGAAAACGTTCCGCGAGGCATAATGTGCTCTAGCAATTTGGAACCATACCGTATCATACTGCTGTAAATTTGGGATAAACGATTTTATTTAAAATTTTCCCGTGGACGTTCCTATAACACTTTTAATTTCAAGTCTGCTGCTAAACTTCTTAACATGTAACTTTTACATTTATATAATCATCATTACATTACAACAGTTTTTTATATTAATGATATCACAACATAACAATTAATATTATAATCATGTCATGCATGCAATTATGTATTTTTCCCTTCGTGCAATGCGCTGATCTTATTGCAGAACCAGCTTTGAAAACATTGTACAGTGTGTCTCTAAATTGGAATCTCATTAGTTGGTTGTTTATTATTAAATTCAGAAAAATAGCCGAACTGTTTTTTGATTGTACATTTCTCTAAATGTGTTCTGGAAGCAGGGTAGCTATTTAAAAATATTCTTGTCGTTTGTTATTGAAATTCACAATTAATTTGTTTTTAATTCGTATAGTGACCGTCATCTTAAATTTAACAAGATGGCGGCAACAATAAGAATTAAAATCAAATTATATATAAATTTTGACCTGAATGTTTTTATGTTTCACCCTCAATACTGTGATATTCGTAAAGTCGTCATGATTATAATTAAATAAATACAGCAGAAAGCAAATATCGATAAATAAATTTTGAAACAAAAAAAGCTGTATAATTTTCTCTTTACCTACCAATTTTTTAATAATTTTAATAATAAGGGAGATGCTCAACTGAATATTCGGGATAAACCGTAGTATCAGTATTCACAATAACTAAAGTATTTGTTATTGTGGAGTTGTCGGACGCACTGTAATATGCACAACAAAATCGCGTGATCGAAGCGTTTATTTTATAACTCATTTCATAATTAGGTAGACTTAGAATTTTTAATACATCGACCATTTTATTTGCTTTATTAATCGTATTATTTATTGAATGAGTGAGTGGGAAATAAATATCTCATGGAAAAGATTTAATTTATTAATTTACTGCGCAAAACGAGTTTTGTTTGCATACGAAGCGTTACCTATTGTATGGGTTTTCATTATTTGGCGTTCGCCATTTTATCGGGAACGAGGCGGCTATAGACTTATTGACATTAATCGAAAGATATGGTTATATGTTATATGTTTACTATTATTAAGCATTTTTAGTTTAAATTTCATATAACTACTGCCTGTATAACAACGGTTTTCTAAAGAATGTGTACCGTATGTCTACACGAGAAGATACCATATTATTAAGGACAAACTATTTTTTCCGTTGATAAACCTTTCTAGCCAGTTTTTGTCGAATGAATGTTTCTTCAGTCGCAAACTTAATCTCTCAAACTTGACATATTGAGAATGGAATATTGGTAAATAAATTCTTGCTATCAACTAACTAGAAGCAATTACCATATTTTTTAAAAGCGTACTTTGGATAAACAAGATAGTGTAGCCCTCTTCCTTGTGTAAAATCAACGATCTGTTTGTATGACGTGTGGTATTAACTCACATGACATAAATTTGGCTTTATACAGGGAAAAATTGAAAAATAATAAAAAAATTTTAAAAAATATAATTCTTGCAATTGAAATATAACATTTGGACTGAAAAAAAGATTCTCGTGCTTAACTTGCATTGGAGCCTATTTTCCGAAAATTATCGTACATTTCCATTTCATTTGTTAGTCCAGAAACTCTAGCGGCAAACTTTAAGGGATCATTCTTCATCAAAAAAGCAGAAGAAAAGTTCGAATAAACATAGGTGTCCGCAAGCGTTTCGTTTCCATGATACATGGTGTCAAATTTCTTTAATTTTTAAATATCTTAATACAAAATTATGAAATTTGATACACGGATTACTAGGGTAGCGTTGATCGAGGGCAATGTGGTTATATTTTTTCCCAAAATTTCGACGCCAATGAATTACTTTCAAACTTTTTTTTTACTTTAAGATAGTTTTTACTTTTCCTTAAAGAAATGATCTCTTAAACTTTTCTCGGAAAGTGTTTCGTTTTCTAATCATTTTATTTGAACACAAACCCTTTGTTTTCATCAATGTTGAAAGCAGGAAACAGGAACCAGACAGTAAAAGTACCATAGAAATAGAAATATGTACATCATAATAAGTATTCTTATGAACTGCTGTTATGCTATCAATGCCGTTATAATGGTTAGGTACCTATCTAATTAGGCGAACTTCAACGTATTTTTCTTAGTAGGATTTGATCATCTGTTGGTAATATACCGCATAAAAAAAACCTGTTTCCTTTTAGTTTCCAAAAAGTTCAGGCTCTTTTCGAACGTGACTTCTGCTCGCTTACGATTTTCTCATTGGCTGCGAAATCATCAAATTTCAAAATGCTCAGTTTTTCCAAAATCCTCTCTAGCGATGAATCGCTGTTTACAAACAATGTGATATTCAATTTAATATGCATAACGCAGATTACTATTCATATGTTGGAGAAAACCCACATGTTATTAAAGAGACTCAACCATCAGCAAAGATTCAGCATACATGTTTGGATAGGGATAATGAGAAATAAATTAATAGGGCTTGTGGACTTGCCTCGCCTATTAAACGCCGATCATTATTTACGATCCTTGCAGACTACTTTCCCAAATTTGTTAGATGAAGTACCTTTAGATGCCTGTCAAAATTTTTGATGTATGCACCGTTGCTGTCCCGCTCATTTTGGAACAAATGTTCGATGATATCTAGATAATACGTTTGGAAACCAGTGGATTGGAAGGGGCGGTGCGGTTGCTTGGCCCCCTAGGTCCCCGGACCTTAATCATTGCGATTTTTGTACTTTGAGATACTTAAAATCAGAAGTGTATGTTGTATAAGATAAGAACTTTGGGAAATAATCCAACAGGCTTGCAATGGGCTTAGAAATAATATGCGAATATGTCGACGGATTTCTCCGTTCATTCACTGAGATTGAGACTATGCATAGAATCAAATGGCTGTCATGTAGAACACTTTTTGTAAATATCTATTTCCCTCCTTAACTTTAATTTCATTGATTTGTAATACACTGATCTTTAGTAAGAAATGAACCCAGTTTCTGTTAACTTCAAATAATTTCTTTGACACCCTGTACCATGGAAATGAAGCGTTTACGAACCTCTGTTATTTAACTTTCCCTCTCATTTTTTTTGGTGGAGAATCACCTCTTGAAGTTTGTCCGTAGAGTTTCTGGACACCCTGTATTGCACTGAGAATGCCATTGATTTATTGAATTAAGGATTATCTTTAAATAAATATATGTAATTAGGTAGTAGCACATTATGCAACGAGTATTTAATGATGGCTATTAAGACACGAGCATGAGAGTTACGATACGAGCCGTAGGCGAGTGTCGTAACGAATGCGAGGGCCTTAATAGCTATTAAATGTGAATTGTAAGCACTACTTTTTCTACGTCCAATCATAATAATGAAAAATAATCTTTAATTTTTAAAATTTACCAAGGTAAATTGTCTATGAACTGTCAAAATTGATACATTTTTAATCTGTCATGGTCATGGCTGTCTTTTTTATATTGACCGAATATTACTATGATGTTGAGGTTTGTTGCCCCCGATTTCAACAATTTTTTCCAATTTTTAAAAAAAAAATTTTTTTTCATGAAGCATTTTTTCTTCCAATTTTTGCCATCCCCTTGTAGCTGAACTCCCTCGCCTTTTTTCGGTTTTGGGTATCCGGGGAGGTGGGGGGGTATAATTATACACCCCCCCCCTTTCCCGCATTGATGACCCCGACGGGGAAACATTAAAATACCAGGTTGCCTTCTCTCTGGATATCTAGAATTAAAATGATATTCAAATAAAAATAAACACAAATAAGTCAAAAGGTAAATAAATATTCAAGCAAACCTATAGCTGAGAGGCTTCACGGGAGTTACATAAATAAAGCAGACTAATATGTCATATTTTCCAAAATATTGATAATTTTCAATTTCAGCTGCCTACTAATACGTATAGGTACTATTGTTTAAAGGACAATGCTTATACTAGATTCACAAAGAGTGTTGTATATAGGGACACATTTTGGTTAGTTTTTATTATTTAAAATACATATCATTTAATATATATTTTTGTAACGCTTTTAAAATTTACAATCAAGCGAAAGAAAAATATACAGGGTGTTCCGTTTGATTTATGGCTTAAAGTTGACAACTCACAGCAAAAAATCTGACTACGCCACTGGATTCTACGTCTAAAATTGTATAAGAACAACTTTTTAGTTTTGCGATATGTTAAAGGATAACGGAGATACGAGGGGGCTCCCAAAATGCATTATTTTCAATTTCGCCCTGTATCTCAGAAACGAAGCGGGTTATGAAAGTTTTGTTTATAACATCGTGCTTTTCCCAAAAAAGTAGTACATTATTGCGAAAACCGCAACCCTCTATCTTTACTCGTATAAGTGAGATACCTCAGATACCAATGGGACACCCTATACAATGACCCAAGCCCATGTTATATTTCACCTTTGAACTTTCCAGTATGCTGCCCTACTAAGAATCAAAGATTTACTGCCTGTGTCACTGAATTTTTTTAGGTTAGTGTGTTAAAAGCATTCCCCGGCCAAAATGTCGCAGTCCTCTCGAGTGAAAAACTAGGTACTATTTTACATGCGGGACATAAATAAAACGGGGAAAATACGCAAAAGTTGGAAAATAGAAGTCGTTTGCCCGAGCTGGGTCGTTAGTCATGGAAACCGTGGAGTAAATAGGTACGGGATTTCCATTTGTTTCAAAAGCGAGAAAAATAAATTATCCAAACATTATTTAAAACTTGTCCCTTGAAGCAGTAATAGTGATATAGATACGTGTATTTTTGTTGGTATAGTAATAATATGTATAATGAACATTATAATACTGGGCCGGGATGAAGAAAAACTCTGAAAGCAACCAGGTATATACAAAACGAGAAATCTGTTCAATTAAAGCTCGATTTTATTTGTAAATTTGACATGTTTTAAATATGTTTGCAAATATACAGGATGTATAAAAAATCAGGGAATGTGCCAAATTTGTGCTTTTTAAACCTTTAAATAGTCGTAGAATTCTAGAGTTTGTCATTCCGAAATATTGACGTTTTTATGACTTTAAGCCTTGTAGAATCGAAACAATTACAGCATATTTTAAAATATTATTTGAAAACGGGATATTCTTCTTTACAAGCCATTCTAAAAGACGTTTCTTGCTTCAGCTTTTTCTCGGAATTTCTTCTTTTTAGACGACTGTGTAAAATTAAAAATTAGGGATGCATCTGTCAAAAATTAATTTTTGTTTCCGGCATGAACAATAACGTAACGTATCGCACTTCCAGTTTTTTTTAATTACTGTGTTTACTATCATCTTGCACATTCTTCTATCACGACTTTTGCTAAAAACCCATGTCTCATCCAGAAAAACCGGTTTATATATGTTCCCTTTTTTAGTAACTTGATGTTTATTTAAAAATATAATCCTCTTCAATCTGATTCCATCAGGCATTTACAAGAAATATTTTCTTGCGTCCTGGTTTTTGAAGCTAAAGCCTATTTGCTAAATTCCCAAATATAAAGAACTTTTTCTTCTACCGTGCGTAAAATACCTACTTTACGCACTCTTTAAGATTCGTAAAATATGTTATTTTGATGTGCAGTGCGTAAAATAAATTACTTTACGCACTAGTGCGTAAAGTAAATCTGACATATTTTTTGACATTTAGTGCAGTGCCTAATATAATATATTTTTTATTACGCATGCATCATAATCAACGATTATCGCACGCTGCAGCGTGCTTAAAATGATGTTTATGATGCGCCTACTTTTCTAAAGGTTGCTATAGAAACATTTGATCATGTCAAATGTGACAGATTAATATATTCGTCAATATATCCCTTAAGTTTAATATTTAAAACATTTTTGAGATTATGATGCATTCGTAATAAAAAATAGCGTATGATATACGTGTATAAGATGCCTTTAAAGCCCTTGCGACTTACAAAACACTCCGCGGCGCGTCGTGTTTTGAAATATGTCGCGCGTGCTTTAAAGGCCCTCTTATACACTTATATCATAATATACTATTATGCACTAGTACGTAAATTATTTATTTTACCCACTAGTGCGTAAAGTAATTTAATAATATTTCTGCTTCTTCATATATTTTTCCGTAGAAGAAAACATTTTGTATGCTACTCATGTGTAAAGTACCCTTTTTTTATTCATGGGATTGTGTGTGTTCCCATTCATAAAAAAAAGGTTCACTTTACAAACTTGTGGCATAAATAACTAGTTTGAGATCTTAATTTCTGGTGATTCTTCAATAAATTGCCGGTAAATAGTTTCTAAAGTAACATGTTTCTCTCGAGCATGCATTTTGTAAATCACTTGTCTTAAACAATGCAGAGTATTCTTCGTAATTCGACTTTTGTTTCGGGAAACGTTTCCAGACATAGTCCTACTAAATGTGAAATCCGTTCCTCTGTTTGAATCTTCTAGGTTGTATAATGTGCTTTGTGGAACTTTTAGGGCTTCGGACGCTTTTACCTTAAATCGATATCCTAATTCATTTTGAAAATAACTTACTATATAGAGCATAAGTTTTTTTGATTCATGGGAATATCGCATGTTGGTATGGTATTTTTGCGTTATTTAAACCATTATTTGACTTTAAATGTAAGTTGGGCACACCAACTTACGGTTGGTCCAAATTTTTTGGAGATCTCGTTGTCTTAAGCTACAAATCCTACGCGCACAACTTCACGGTGCTATACGGACCTTTCTACTTATTTCGGTTGTTTGGTTCTCTGTATTAGACTTAACCGCCGATTCCACTAAGGTGACAGTAATAATTGAAGTGTCCGCTTTTCGCCGTTCTTGTGTATTAGTCGTATTGTGACATATGCATCTTATCTCGTCTCGTGGCAACACTACATCAACAGTGCAGTTATGCAGTGAAGAAAATATATCAAAATAAAAATTGACATGCATTGATTTTTTAATCTTCTGTATCTTATATCTTAGTTTTATGTTCTATAAATATGTACTAATGCTATTTTTTGTTGACGGGTATAGGGCATCGTAATCTGGAAAAATAATTTCCACGTGTCGCGAGAGGGAAACACAATTTCACCCGTCACGGAGCAAGAAATTTATATCAATTCAGCAGTCCTCCCTATTACTGTCATATCACGCTAAATAATTAGTTGTTCCCGAGTTTCCACCTATCCGTCTACATAATCGAACGACTTCGGGCCATTTCAAGCCGTTTCCGCACTAGTTAATGAAGTTTCCCCGGACTTTTCATCTGTCGGGCGAATTTTGAAGCTGTCGACGAATGTGTTGATACGGAGAATTTCTATTTATCGAGTTTAATGAAGTTAGACATCGAATGGGTCATGATTATCCTGAAATAAATTTGTACTTTTGATGGGACTTTTTATTTCATCATAAGATAAAAATAAAATACGTGTTGAATGCGCGGTTTATGCAAGAATCAAAATAAGGATAAGAAATAAAGACGTATGAGTTGGTTATCTTTTAACCCATTTATTATTTTTATGTGAAATTACAAATGCTCATGTTCAGAAAAAACTTCTTATTATGAATCGCGTTAACAGTTGACAGTTAGATATTATTTTTGATGTTTGGAAAGTATTGTGCAGATTATTTTGTGCAATTTTTTCTCGAGTTCTTTTTGTAGAAATTTTAATTTATACCCTTCAGCACAGAAAATAAGGAAACAATTTTGAAAACTGGTAATATTTTTGACTGTCCTTAATTATCATTTTTCTTTTATTTTCTGAATGGACCAGTCAGAATCCGTATTTATTATCTAATGTTATTCTTATTGTCAGCTGATTTTATTTTATGTTATTGGTCTCTATAAATAAATCTACTTTAAGTCAACATGTAATTGAACATAAAATTATATTCGGTATAATTTTTCTTGCCCCGCATTTACCCGAGGAGCATTTTCTCACTAATGCTGTCTCAAGGGCATGCGTTTCTTTATTCGTTGATCTTTTATATTTGGGTTAATTCTCTTATAAATAATTTTAATAATTCCATCTAAACTTACATAAATGAAATGAATATTCTCCCAGGCCAACTCACCAAAGTTTTAAAAAATAATAGCCTTAATAATGCCAATAATCAATAATTGACATTTTCGAAAAAATGGTACAAAGCTTTTGAGCTAGCTAAGAAAGGCCTAATTGGATAATATAATAGAGCCTCCATAAATTTAATTTATGTTTACATAATATATTATATGTGAATCATGATCCAGACCATCTGGGACACACTTTTAGGTTGTAGCCTTGCTCGTCGTAATCACAATCGTCTTATAGCACTGTAGCGAAGCCGCTTCATTCGAACAATTTTGATAGTACGTTATGATAATATTTATTGTTGATTACTCTCAGCCTAGCGCAGGGCCAGTGCATCGCATGACAAAATACGTGAATATTTAAGTAATGATTATACTAAAGTCGTTGAAAAATAAAAACCATTTTATCGGATATCAAAGTAATATTCTACAAAAAAATTAAATTATCAAAACAAAAAACATTCAACTGGAGCTAGAACCGAAGAGGTTCTACTTTCTCAAAAATTGTAAACACATCAGGAGCCAAAGGCAACCAATTGTAAGGTAAACATGAATCCCCACAACAATATAGAACATATCAACGACTGGATTTGAACCTTAAGAACGCAGGGATATTTTTTCTTTCTATTACTGGTGTTAAGTTGCTGATTGTTGCCTATAATTTTAGTTAGCTAGTACTAAATTACGTCACTAAAACTCGTTTCGAATTAAAAGGAAACTTTTAACACAACGTAGTTCGCCATCCCATATTGCCATTTTTACTTTAACATTTTCAATTATTAGTTGCGACACTTTAGGGCCCATGTCTGTGTCAGATATTTCGATGTCGAAGCCCGTTTGGGGCTGCTAACGAAATTTGTTGGGAAATTGCCCTTTTTAATTTGCTAGAGCCTGGTTGATTATTCCCTTAGGGATCCAGTTATTAAAGCTGTGGAAATTAGATTGACAGCATTTAAAGTTCAATTTTCCAATTATGTATTTTTTTACATGAAGTGGCAATTCCTCATTGCCTAGTCTTATATAGTTAATTTATATAGTGTAAGCATCTAACATGGAATTATGTTGGTTGATTTTTCGACGCTCAGGCGCGTCAACTACTATTTTTCCTTGTGCATTTTATTTACTATAATATATGTATTGGGTGAGTCAGAAATATTGACAGGTTTTGGGTTTCAAATGGCAATATTTTTTTAAAGATTTAAAGATTCATATTATTTTTGCCGAGATTTACTCCTATTTTTTCATACAGGATAAATAAAATGTCAGAATTTTAAATCAAAATATAAAAATTTAGTACAGTTTATTCCAATAAGTAATGTTGAAAATGTTGTCCTTGACTGTCTGACTTTTTCCTTTTATTCCTATGAAAACGGTCTGATACTGATTTTCATCATAAATTCCTTTGTACTTTTTTGGACTGATTAAAACTTCTCAAAGTATCATGGTGTTAGTAGCTAGTTGCCTTCTAAATAACATGTATTGAGATTTAGTAATTATACGAAAAGGTGATTCTATTATTTTGGGAAACATCGAAATTTATCTCTAAAGTCGAAATACGATGAACAAATTTAAAAAACCGCTTCTAGAAAATTGACATTTAAGCTTCATACATATTAAGTAAGACGCAATCTGTGCTTAATGATAATATCAAACTAATATTTCCGCATTTAACATCCTTAAACGTTATAAATTTCACCTTTATTAAGATTAAAATGGCACAGGTAAAGATGATCTTGATAGGAGACGGCGGTGCTGCGAGGAAATGATGGGTTTAATTAGAAAACTTGATTTTCTGATGAAGCAACATTTACGTTACAATATGGCCGCGATCATAATCTTTATATTGTATGAAGAAATACATACTTTTAGTGATCAAAAGATTCATTGTTTGGGCTGGAATTTTAAAGAATCGATGATAGCTTAACTGGAAATATATTTTCAATTCCTACATGGAAAACTTGTTCCAAATTTAGCTATTTGATTTCTCCAATGCGTTAGATCGACATGTGGCAAAGGGTTCAAGGAATGAGATGTTAATATAATATGCTTTTAAATTTTGACAGATCTTTTACTCACCCTGTATGAAAATCGGTTAGAGATAAAAAAGTGAAACTCGGCATTGCTCTTCAATAATATTTAAGAAAAAGTGGAAGTTACCATTTGAAAACCCAATGTTCGCAACGATAACTTTTCCCTACCTCACTCTACATGCGCCTATTTTAGTTCAGAAATTAATGTGCGCTAGGAAAAATAATAGCTGACGTCACAAAATAATAATATCGAATTTATTCCATGTTAGACCTTCATACTGTATTTATTTTTCTATGTTATAAGGCATAGGCTTTCGTTTAAAAGTCATTATAGATAGCTATGTGAAATTTCAGCTTGTTTAAAAAGTTAGTTACTTACCTCGGCCTATTTAAAACATTTTTTTGTCTTCGATTTTTGGATATTAGTTCAAGGAAGTAATAGTCGTTTATTAATACCTGGTTGACAAATTAAGAGTAGACGAATCAATTACGATAAGAAATTGGACTTTTCATAGGTCTGCGGCTCTAAAACATGTGGCAACAATGAAGCTCTTCCCTTATGATTTTTTATTAATTAAAATTGTTCCCAAACAACCGAATCTCATAACTGTAATTTTGAATGATAAACAAGGTAAACAACATAAAACTTCGATTATAATTTTAACGTACAACCAACTGGAACGCTGCAATTGGTATATACTAATTAAATTTGATTATTCGCTTGAAATTGTTTTTTCACTCAAGAAGATTTATGAAACCGGCGTTCCAAGTGTTTTCGATCAACTTTTTAAGTGCCACCAAACTTCTCTACAGGGTGGGCACATTTAAGGCGCAGCTTCAGTTTTGATTCGAATTGGGTAAAGAATAGTAATAAATTGTCAAATTGAATCGTAGAGCCTCTATAAGAAATTTCGACAAAACTTGAGTGAGATTGAGTTAGTTTTATTAAAAATTTCACCATTTTGCACAGTTTTGTTTATAAACCTAAAAATTGCAGCAACCCACAAAACTGTACCTAGGTTAGGTTTACCATCTTGTATTTTTTGAATTGTAATGTTGTGAGTTGGTCTTATTTCGTTCTCCATGGACATGTTATGTTACGCAGCTTTATTTCTTTGATCTCATTCAGAAGTGATTATCCATATTTTGACTCATTTTATCCGAAATAATTCGTAAACGACAAAAGCTATCGAGTTGTGGTTTTCACTGAATAATTTCTTACTGAAAGTTTTTTGAAGCATATGTCATTTTATTATGAAAACCGAAAGTACCGAAAACAAAATGGCCGAATTTTAGATGTAGGACAACTTTGGTATTTTAAATGGAACACCCTGTATATTTTCCCAAAATCTTAAGGCTTGTTCCTTTCCATTGAATTTACAATTGAATTTCCAAAAAAGAATGGCCCATAAATTTTACCCTTGAACACACCACACCAAACTGTATCCTTTGGCGAATCTCGGACATCTTCACGAAATGACCATATTCTACAATTATGCCAGACATTGAAAATGTGTGTTTGTTCTTATTAAATTTTGTAATGTCTGATATAATTGTACTCTTTTTGGAAAATCCGTTTCCCTAATTTCATGTAAAATTTGTATCTTACATTATGGCTTTAGTTTGAGAACTTTTGTCATGATATTTTGCACTGTGCAACGAGGAATTTTTGTAGAACTTGCGATTTTTCTTGTTGATAGGTTTAGATGTTTTTTCGGCTATCTCCATAAGTTGTATTGTCTTGTTTAGTAGATCTCCATCGTTTACTGTACGTTTCCTACGTGTTAAAGATTCTATATTCCAAAATTTTCGGTACCAGGTTTTAATTGCGTTTTTTTTGTGGGTGGAATTTTATTACATATACCTCAACCTTCTTTGAGTTATTATTATTGATTCGGTTTCTACAAACATTATCACACACTTCCCCTTTTCACTCAAAGACAACATTTTAGACTTCTACTTCGAAAGAATGTGTCTATGAAAGAATGTGTCTAAAGCGATCGACATTGTACTACATTTTTGAAAAGGACAAGCCTTAAGATTTTGAGAAAATATGCAGGGTGTTCCATTTAAAATAACAGTAACTGTTATTTTGTGTTTTACACGTTTAGGACAACTGTTGTCCTATACCTAAAATTCGGCCATTTTGTTTTCGGCACGGTTGTTAAAATAAAATGACGCATACAAAAAAAAACATTCAGTAAAATGAAATTATTTAGTGTAAACTGCAACTCGATAGCTTTTTCCGTGTTCGAATTATTTGAGATCAAAATGGGTCAAAATATGGATAACCACCAACTGCATAAGAAAAAAAATAGAAAAACAATAACGCGCATAGTACGCAAGAAAGGTGGAAAAAAATTAATTAATATTAAACCACTGACATGTGTTTCTGCCTACCGGCTTCATCAGAGTGGTACCAAGTTGAGAGATGAGTATAACCTGGTAGATATCAAAGAGATACCTTCCAAACATTTCCTTTCTAAGAGCAATCAACCGACATGAATACTCTATACGAATTAGATAATTTTTTGATGGTGTTCAATAAGTTCGAAGGTTGTCACCTTATTTAGGAATTTTTCGATAATATTTTACATACCTATCTATAGAGTATGTTTCCTGCAGATATTTCAAGATGGGATTGTTTGGTTAATCTGAAGTAATAAATTCTTATAAATTACCTTCTACCTTGAAGACGGGGATGTTTTTTTATCTAAAAGTAAACGAAGAATTATCACTCTATTTTATAGCTATTTTGATATCTCAATGATTAATTATTACAATAAATGCAACTAATACAAGTGCTACTATAGCAATATGGCAATGGAGAACATGAATAAAAAATCATGATTCAATGATATCAAAGAAATAAAGCTGACCTAACCTAATATGTAACATGTCTATATGAAGAACGAAATAAGAGCAACTTGCAACATTTAGAATTTAAACAAAACAGGATGGTGAACCTAACCTAGGTGTAGTTTTGCGGATTGCGACAGGTTTTTGGGTTATAAACAAAGCAGTGTAAAAATGGTGAAAATGTTAGTAAAACACAAATTCGCTCAAGTTTTGTCTAATTTTCTTGTTGAGAATCTACTTTGTATGGCAAATTATCAAATTACTATTTCTTAGCACTCTTTTAAACAATTCGAATTAAAACTGAAGCTGCTTGCGTCCAAAGTGTGATTACCAATAGAATAGTTTGGTGGTATTTAAATAGTTGGTCGAAAACACATAAAAAGTGATGTCTATAAATCTTTAATTTCAAGCGAATAATGAATTTTAATGGCTATATAGTATACCAATCCTAAGTGATACTTACCACAGTGTTCCAGCTGTTTTTGCATGACATTTATAATCGAAATTTTGTGTTGCTTATCTTGTTTATCATTTCAAATTGATAGTGGTGAGATTCGTTTGTTTGTAGCTTCTTCTTTGGGGGTCATTTCACGAATATTTCAAATAAAATGATGCATTAAATAAGGCGAAGAGTTCATAATGAACAATAAATAAAGCATTGCCATCCAAAAATAGCTATGTCCTGAATAAATAATGTAAATGTAAGTCTCTCTATTTTATGGAATGGAACAGATTGTTTAAAAGAGTTAAAATACTGATGTTATTGAGCTTTATTGCAATTCCAGTACAAAAAGTGCTTAAAACCGCACGACAGAAGTGAAAACCTCAGCAGAGCGATAATAAAAAGTATGTAAATACGTTCTATATTGTTGTGGAGGATTCATTCTTACCCTGGAATTGATTGCCTTTGGCTCCACAAATGATTGAATTTGGTTTGAATTGTTATAGAGCCACTTCGGCCCAGGCTCAAGGATGTAAACTGCACAAGTGCAAGTTTAGTGACCCTAATGAAATGTGTACCTAATTTCTTCGATTCGGTATCTAGTCGGATACCGTTTTCAAGAAAAGCAAAAAACTAAAAATGAAAATGGTTAGCAAATACAATTAAACAGTAAAAAGCTCTTGCAAGAGCTTTTTTTTGTATTTGCTAACCATTTTCATTTTTATTCCAGGGTAATAAAAAGTATCTAAAATTAAAAACAGTTCACACGCGTTGAAGTGAAACCTTCATAAACATGCATTTAACTTCAGTGATCGGACGACACTTTTTACTTTGTACTCTTGGCAAACATGTACTATTTTTAAATTGGTCAATATTTAAATGAATTACGTTATTCGGCAGTAAGATGAATTGCATTAAAAGTAAAAGACCTCTGAAACATCAATCACTCCTGTTCTCACAGGCGCTAAAGGAGTTTTCACTTCAAAAACCGACTGAATATCTTCTTAAGAAAGGGAACTAACAAACACTGATAACTCTAGGCGCAAACGAAAGAACACAAATAGGTCATGGTAAACAGGCGCTTTAGAAACGAAACAACTGCGATAAAACCAATTCATTCAAACGATCGCCCAATACTATGATATAACTAAGGCTTACACATGTTTATAACTACAGATAACCAAGAAAATCCGCGCCATAATATTTCAAATATCTTTTGAACTATTCTGAAATCTTAATAAATGTTAAAAACGAAATATATCAAGATTACAGTGCTTTTCCTATACAATACAAGTTTCAGAAACAAGTTTTAAAAAGTGTAATCCGAAGATAAATTTGTTCAAGAATCCTGTGACAACCATCAGTTTTAAAACATTAATTGTCTATGTTAAATTCAATCTGCTTAAAATGTTTAACATAATTGAAAAATCCAATAATATAGAAGACATTTCGCTTTTAAAAAGTCACTTTAAGTAAATAAGCTTCTGGCTCAGGTAAACTGCTCGTGCCACTCTACTGTACTTATTTCATATAAAAAAGTTTTTCCTCTAACTTTTAATATTTTATAAAATATGTGCAGTTTCCAGATTTTTGGAATACGCTGTGTTGTACTATAACTGTAATATGTGCCAACATTGTATATGTCAGGAAAGCCAAAAGCGTTTCGGTCTATTAAATTAAGCTTCACTTCTGTACCAGTTAAGGTGTATACAGTGTAAGCGGAGTGTTCCAGAAAAATTGGGTGATCTCACCAGGTGAAAATAAGTGTTCCATGATATGATTTTCTTTACGCATTTCACGTCCCATTTTAAGGTTTGGGAAGTTTAGGAAAACGTTATACGACCAAATAGAATACATCCTGTATATTATGTTTTGCATGACTCGTCAATAATTTCGCAGGTTGGATTAATTTTCTTTTTAATTCATGATTAAAATAATAAGCTTAGAGTCTTTACAATGTCAAAGGGTTTACCTGCCTATTTCCATTTTGTTCAAATCAATGTATTGCAAATACGTCCCTGTAGTCGCCACGAAACGATAGTTCTTGATTTTTGCTATCTAAAGAGAACAATCGTTATATCTCACCGGAACTTAATTAATATCCTGTGTAATGACGCAAACATGCTCACGGTTCGTCTCTCGAACGTCATTATTTTCCATTCTTATTCGTTGCTCTTATGTTCCTGGAATTTTAGAAGCATTCAAGTACAGCCAAACAAATTCACTGTTAAAGTAAAAATAAAGATTAGCTGCGTTTTTAGGAATGGCTTAAAAATGTACCTAATACTTTCTTATCATTACTATTGTAATCTATTAATTTTATCATCGCCTTGAAATATAAATAAATATTCCATATTGTGCAGTTAATTTTTACATTGTGACATTTTTCCACAATCTTAATTGTTCTTTTATTTTTGTAATCAGATTTATTTATTACTTCACATAATTGTATCTATTTCTCATGCCATGGAAGCTTACACACCAACAATAATAAAATAGCTTATTAATTAAACAATAGATGACTTTTTTAATTTTCCAGTTCAAAAGTAGAGATTCTATTATAAAGGTAGTGAAGACATCTACTTGCTTCATCACGCACCAGCCTTAATCATTGGTTTTAGTTTCCATTGAAGAAAGGAAACTGTTTATTTTATGACGGTTTTAGTATTTGTTATAAAGCTGTATTAATCAAGAGGATACAATTTAAACTTTTTTTGTATTGATGGTTGACAATGTCGTGAATCGTACACTCTAATCTCATAGTATGGATTTATCGTGTTTCAATTGAGATACATTTCTTCATGTCACTTAAAATTTTTCTGTTGCATTTTTTTAATCTTTATCTTTGCGTTTGTTATTTCCCTGAAATTATGATCGACATCAATACTTTTGGGAATGCGTGGAATTACACCGAACCCATTTTGCAGATCCCCATGTAGCCAGAAGTTTCAATATTTTAGTTCTGTGAAATAAATTTATTTAATGTATTAAATATAAAGTTCGATACTTAGCAATTTTGATGTTCGTGCATGCAATATGTTGAAAAGTTATTATACTACAGGGGCTTTATTAAGTATGTAAACAAACTTTAATAAATGAAGTTTGTATATGTTAATATGAAAAGGTCATACAATCGTGACTCTGTTTTCTCATTACAGGTACAGGGTTTCAAAAAAAGCCCTCTTTCCATTGTAATTCAAGCTGTTCGTTAACTAGATCTTTACCCACTTTTATAGATATTCAAAGGTTTTAATTTACAAATATTAAATATGTCGTTACAGCCCCATGGGCGTAGATATTGATCACCTTAAGCTTTCTTAAGAAAAAAATGGTACGTCGCTGTTTTTTTTCTCTATTTGGTTGATTTCGGCGATTAACGCAAAAAAAATACACAAAAAAGTCTCCTGATAATTTTTGATGCGGCTTTCTATTTTGCGTACGCCTACGATCCAATTTTAGTGAGATTTGAAGTTGCTCAGAACTCCATAAAAATGAGGAATGATGCGTAGGTCTTATGAAAGTAAAGAAAGAATATCATACATATTATCGAAAATGATTCGTCGTATCAAAAATTTGTTTGTGCCCTTTTATTTGCCTTAACCGCGGAAGTTACCAGCTTGAGATAAAAATCGGGCCAGTAACATATTTTTTACTATGAAAGCTTGATCCCATACCTACGCTCATGAGGGAATTAAAAAATATGTAATACTTGAAAATTATATTCTTTGAATATGAGAGTGCGCAAGTTTTAATGAAATAGCCCTTACTATTCTGAAATAAAACAAATAGCAATTGTAGGAAAGTAATCCTATATGGAGAAAATAGAGCCGTGGTGGACCTATGTTTATATCGTCTTTTGAAGTGAAATCCTCATTTGGCGCGTTCAGCACAAACATTCTGGTTAGTGAACAATAGTGAGCCGTCACGCGTCAGGTTCGTCACTCTCGGCTATGTAACGCTTATTTAGGTAAAGTCGGCTCGAGTAAACTATTGAGGTGAAAACTTCTTTTGGCGCGAATGAGCCGTCACGCGTCAGGCTCGTCACGCTCCGTTATTACGTCAGATGTGTGATTTTTCTAAATTTTACTTGAATACACGATAGCTGTCGAAAAAATCTGATGTCATTTTCTGGACACATTCTTTTTGATGGTCGTCTGGACCCTATTGAAATTGGCGAGATTCCGAAAGTATTTTTTTATTTGCATATTTTTGAAAAAGGAGACAGTTTGGGACATTCTAGCGCCGAATAATCGAGAGGATCCAAGTAACCGAGACGACTAGTTAGATAGGGAATTACTTCTTCTAAATGTTTCTCTGTTTCGAAAACGTCGGGAACATGACTTTTATGTTCTACAAAATACCGAGGCAAACTTTTTGCACTCGACGCGCGTTTCGCTAACCATGAGACGATGATTAAAATTGATGATGGTTAGCGAAACGCGCGTCGAATGAAAAAATTAGGTTTCAGTGTTGTGGATTTAATTATGTTGTAAATGGTCTTTTCAAGTAGTAAAAAATATAGGTCAAAAAATTAGGGTTTCTATTTTTTTTTCGAGAAATAATTTTGTTATAGAAAAATCAATCATTTGACGATAATCTATGCCAAAAATTATTGTACTAGAAGGCATATTAGAAATGATGATGCCTTTTATACAGGGTGAGCTTGTTGAATTTAAACTTTAAACGAGATTTCGAGTGTTGACAAGACACGTCATCACATAATATTTTATTACTGGAAAACCGAACGACCTGGACCAACCAAACTTTGGTATATTAAAGAGGGGGATTACGAGTACAATATACCAAAATCTGATAGAAAGTCCAGAATTCGTGATTTGTTAAGTGTAAATTATGCTGACATGTGTACTTGTATTCACTTTTGACACAAGTGTTTCAATGGGTCAGAGGTAGGAACGTTCGCCTATAGCATTCGAAAGGTACCGGGATAGATGTCCGGTGCTTCCAGGATTTTTTTGTTATTTAGTTTTTAATATGGATTTGTTGAAGTTTCCAGTTTTTGCCTCAATTTTATTTGTCTTAAAATCAATCTATGTTTCATTCCGTAAAATTCTAAAAAAACATCCTAATAGTGTAGTAGTAGCCATATTGATTTTCAATAATCGTTTCTTACCAAAGTTGTCGTTTGTACGTAATCACATAATTGGGGGATCATTTTTAAGAGGCACTGTGCATAGTTATTGCAACGTGTATCCTCTTGAGCAGATTGATCATGATGTGTGTATATTTTAACGTATCTAATTTGGTTTCTTTTTTGACCCGTTGATAATACTCATTGTCTAATTCTAGTCACATTCTTTAGACAGATCTCATTTGTAATATTAAATCTTGTATGGCGAGGTAACTAAACATGACAATTTTGCCAATAAATAAATATTTTTTTTCTACTCGTAGATGTGGAGACTCAAAAAGCGAATTTCATGGTAATGGACGGAGTTTTGAATTATTTTTATCCTCCCAATACCATTTAGAATTTAACAAATGACAAATTAAATCATCTGTAAAGTGGCCTTATTTTATCAATTTCAGAAATTTTATTAGTTTTCATTAAATCAAGTTTGTTCTGAATTTTGCATGAATTTGGAAATAGCAAACACAAAGGCGGGTGCCAGTATTTGTTATCCGCTTCAAAAAACAGTGGTGTACTATATATATTTTAAATTAAACCGCATGGGTCTGTGTGCACGACACTGGTAAAACGAGATTTTTTTACTTAATATACTCTGCATTAAACATTGTCACAAGGTTTCAACTTGATACTGGTTTGCGTCTTCGGGTTATTTGGAAAAAAAAATCTTAAATTTTACCATGCCCAGTATTATCCATTATTTTAAATTGTATATACAGGATGTTAAGTATCTGGCCAAACTTCAGGGTGTTATTTCTTACTTAATTTTTATGTCGTCATAGGTCCTAAGCGGACTTATATGCAGGGTGTTGAAATTTTAGAAAAACTTTTATTCTTATCCACTGGAAGACGTAAATTAGTATGAAGCTTAAACCTGATAACAATTTTAAATGCATAGATAAATAATTTAGGAAAAAACATTTTTCTTGTTTCACCACTGTCGTGCACAGAGATCATTAATTAAATTCTGGTTTTCAACAAATTACCTAAAACATAATGTGCACGAATTATATTTATTTCGTTTTCATCAATATAGGAAAAACTCAAGAGGCGAGTTTTGTGTAGTTTTAGTCGCTAAATCATAAAATCCTATCATATTGGAAAAAAAAGTGGTGTACTATATATATTTTAAATTAAACCTCATGGGTTACCTCTGTGCACGACACTGGTAAAACGAAATTTTTATTTACCTAAAATATTCTATGCATTAAAAATTGTCATTGTCAACTTGATACTAATTTGCGTCTTCTGGTTATTTTGAAAAAAAACTCAAGTTTTAACACCCCCAGTATTATTCATTATTTTAGATTGTATGTACAGGGTCCTTCCTCATATATTGATACATACTTCTCCTCCCTACAGGGGTTATTTGAAGAGTTATCAAAATGTGATAGGTACATACAAAAGTTTTAGGGTTTTACGTAAATTTTTAGAATTCGTCGGAAGGAAAAACAATAATTGATTGACGGAAATGTCAAATTTGTGTATATTATTGATTTTCTTAGATGGAACACCCTGTATATTGTTGCATCTTTTAAAAAGCACAATTTTTCCCATTCCAAAAATTTATAGTTTGCCTATGTTACTTATGTTAGGTTAAGCCGTTTTTTAATATATTACGTCCTAAACTTCATGATACAAGTAAATCAAAGACTTCATGAATTTTGTTGACATGATTCATTTGACATTTGTTTGTGTCAAGGTGAAGTTTGATTCATTAAATTGAAAGAATGTCTTACGGACGAGGAGAAACGTGTTATTCTTCAAATATTTTATAAAAATAATAACAATGCCTCGGCAACGAGAGCAGAGTATCGGCGAATGTTCCCTACTTTTTTTGAAAAGAAAGAAGCGGACAATAGCCCTTTATGAGAAAAAAGATATATTTTGTTATATTCTGAAGGTAGATAAATAATACTTTGTAATTTAAATGAAAAAAGTGATAAATATGACTTTTTTCGTGTAGGTATAATATGTTAATAATTACATATAAGATAACAAGTAATAATTTTATTTTTAGACGAACAGAATAGATCCATAGCAGCTGCAATAAAACATTTTCATAGATCGGCAAAGGAAATTCATCCAACCTTAAAAAAGTAGCATTATTATCCCTACAAAATATTACCAGTAACAGAAAATCAATCATAAATATAAACGTGTGATGTTTTGTCAGGAAATGCTACTATTAAAAGAGGAAGACAACACTTTTTCTCGGAAAATATTATGGCCTGATAAATGCGCCTTCAACACTGAAAGCCTTTCTAATAGGAAAATTTTTCGATTTTTGACTAACCCAGACTAACCCTCGCAATGTCAGAGAAAAAAAAAATTTCAAGGTCGACACTCTTTACATGTGTGGTGCGGCATCTTGAATAATAAAATAATAGGTCTAATTTTTGCAACAAGTCTTTAACTGGGGAACAATGTCTCAATATATTGCAGAATGATGTGGAAAAATTGCTTGAACACTTAACAGTGAGACAATAGAATAATATAATATGGCATCAGGATGGGGCCCCACCACACAACGTAGTTCCTGTGTTAAATCAAAGGTATGGAACTTGGATATGTAGTAGTGGGCCGATTCGATGTCCACCGAACAGCCCACCCAGACTTGACACCCCTTGACTCATTTCTCTGGAGTTTCTTAAAAAACAAAGTTTATGAACGTCCATGCAACCGAAACCGTTGAGGAAGTGCAGGCCAAAATTATATCTGTTTTATATTACGATACAAATGAAAGTCATCGTCAGTTCATTATCAATACTTTAAATAAAATTGAATCTGATTATAAAAATTGCATTGATAGAAACTGCAGCCACAATTAACAGCTGTAAAAACCAGTCAAAAAATCGTTAAAATTTATATATTTAGTTAATTTGTTATATATTTGTTTATTTTTATTATTATTGTTTGTTGTGGTTTATTAATTTTTTTCACTCTTTGATCAGTTAAAACGTCTTGTCAATACAATCAATTCATGGCTATTTTGATTTACTCGTTAAAATTATAGCAAAGTTTAGGACGTAATATATATTAAAAACGGACTTGACATAAGCAAACTATATATTTTTGAATTGGAGATTTGTGCTTTTTAGAACTATGCAGCAATATACAGAGTGTTCCATTTAAGAAAATCAAAAATATACACAAATTTGACATTTCCGTCATTCAGTTGTTTTTCTTCCAACAAATTCTTAAAATTTACGTAAAATCCTAAAACTTTTGCATGTATCACATTTTGCTTACTCTTCAAAGAACCCCCGAAGGGGGGGGGGGTCAATATATGATGAGTAAAGACCCTGTATGTACAGTATCTGGCCAAACGCGAGGGTGTTTTTTTTTACTTAAGTTTTATGTCATCATAGGTCCTAAACGGTCTTGTATGCAGGGTGTTGAAATTAAGGAAAAGTTTTATTTTTTTAGTTGTTTACATCATACATGGATCAACTTGGTCGATACAGAAGAATAAGCGCGTCTCCGTAATAGATGCTTCTTTCTAGTAGATAGATACTTGTTAAACTTAATGAATTAAAGTATCATTTAATTCGAAGTGAAACCGCCAGAATGACAAAACTTTAAGCACACTCGAATATTTAAACGATTTCCCCCTTCTCCTTCTCTCGAAAACAGTGTATAGTTCCTAAACAATAGAAAGTCGCGGAAACTTAACTTTTCTTGTGGAAAGTTAAAATAACGAGATACCTATTATTTGCTTTTCACTTCAATTCTTCCATGTCTACAATTCTATTGTATTCTACGTTGCGGAATAATGGATGGAAAGTAAATATTTATTCAAAATGTATGCCGTGAATATTTCGTTATTGTACGTATGTTCCTGAAATATATTGTGATTTAGATGTTTTGCAAGATGTAAGCTCACATCACTATTGTTTTGATTTGGCGCGAACTGAAGAATCAATAATTCTTAGATGACTAAGGCCGCGAATCGTTGATATTTTGTCCTGATATTTCAGCTTCCCTTTTATTATTGGTTATTTGTACGAGAAAACAGGCTTAAGGCCGTTTTATCACATGACATACGCAAAGTTTGGCAAAAGAGTGTTAATTCTCGTTTCTCGTATAAAAACTGAAAATTTATCAGGGGATCTTAAAAGATTAAAGTCACTCCGTCACTTCTTCCGACGAATTTTACAGTGGGTAAAGTAGTTCGAACAATCGAACGTGTAGAGTCGGTTGTATAAATCACAAAATTGCTAAAATTCTTTTTATAGTTGTAGTGGTAAGTAAGCTTCAGTTTTGCGATGTGTTTTGTGAATGTTATATCAATCGCATTCACCATCGCGTCAGGAATTAATATACTTTGTTAGTGCAATATATAATTAACCGTACACCCTTAATACCTACGTAAATAAGATATTCAAGGCTGGAACTTATCAATTGTATTTTTTTTTTGTCAATATTCATATTATCGGAGGAATACAGAAGCAGACAGTGTCTTTTTCCGTTCCATCTGCATTTACACAAAGGCTCTGATGAGTCTGATGAAATTGTACCTTACCGTTGGCTGAGAAAAAATACAAATGACCCAAATCTTGGCTTGATTATAATATGATCCAATATAATATTGATATTTTCTAAATATCACACCAAAAGTGATTTTCCAAAATTTGGACTTGGCTGACTTTTTCATCAAACTAAAACATGCAAAATTAATAATATTTTTTTTTCTTAAAAACAGTCCTGAATAAATAAATTCGAGTACAACTACGTAAATGAAGAGTCTGACTCATAAGCCTTATAAACCTGGGCTCCAGCTTCTATTGCCTCCACCGGGGCCGGTGGTTCTATTTCTGGTTCTTCTCCGAATATTCTTTTTCCAAAAAAAAGAAAAAAACTTTCGTAACTTAAAACGGAGCCCGCATTTGTTCACAGTCATGTCCTCCCACTACTATTAACCTTGGTGCAGGTCCTGGACATGGCTGGTTTTTGTCCCAAAGGGTATGGCCGGTCAGCCAAGTCTTTTAAGCATTCTAAACCATTCATTTACTTCGGACTTTCACGTCGTCATTTCACCCAAAAGTGGACTTGGCCGGTTTTTGCAAATTGAATATGATCTCTTTGCTTATAAATAATTAATAATTGTGTAAGCGATTCTGTGATTTTTTGAAATTTATCTAGAATTAAAACGCGATAATAATTATTGCTGGTATAGTCTGTATTGAATATTAATAAATTATATTTAATAATTTGAAAAGGGCAAATCATGCTTATAACGTGGAACAGTAAATCGAACATTTTGCATTCCCAGTTTTAGATTTGGTAAATGATAATAAATAAGTATTTGGAGTCAAACAGTCATTTTCAAATTTTTAATTGGATTTTGCTTTTTCATCTTAATAATGTACGGAATCCTAGAAGCTAAAAGAAATATATCTTTATTGTTTACTATTAATATCTAGTCAAAAAATATGTATTTTTATCTTAAAAGATGATTGTTGATTTTCGTTTATAAAATATCTTTTTATACAGTCGTTCAAAAAAGTTACAATTTTTGAATGATTTTTCGTTCAAAAATTGTCACTTCTTTGCACCAGTGCAAAAAAGTATTTTTTGCACTTACGTGTTGTCAAACTCGACATGCGGTCTCGTTTGACAATTTTTACGTTTCGTGCTATAAACTTCTTGCACGTGTTGCAAAGTTAAATGCCAGTTTGGATGGTTAATAATTATGTGTTGGAAAAAGAGGGGGCGATTACTAACCATACGATTTATATCGTTCTTGGTAAATTAAATGCACATTTTTACAGTACATATCATCAAGTAAAAAGAAACGGTACCCCTTAACCAAAATCGAATAATCGACACTACTGAAAGAACAAGCTAATGTCATCGAAATTGATTATTGAAAATTAATTTGAACTTTGAAAACTTGTTTTAATATTTGGAATAATTATTAACTATGTTTGATCAAAGACAATTATACTACGTAGTATTATTGTCTTTGGTTTGATTCATTCGACAAATTTGCATACAATTAATACGAGTATCCTTAGAAGTTTCAAGATGCCTACAAGATGACTAAGATAAGTGATATTTTCAATACATTTTCAACCTTTAAATTATTTAAAGTAAGACAGAAAATGGGTTGTAATAATTGTGTCATATGATTTCTTATCGAAAATATTGTAAGATTGGGTTAGTTTATGTATGTACATCATTTCATAAAAGTATAGGTCAGGCAACTGAATAATACCGAATATTAATACACTTTAGACTATTTTTCCTTATACCCGTGAATTACGAAAATTGAAGGAGTTAATGTAGTAACCAACCGGCAATGGTACAAAATTACTGCTTTTTTATATTGACAAGAAACCGATTGTATTTGAAGAGATTTCGGTATTAAAACAATAAGACACTATCTATGATCATTAAAGATGTGTCATATTTTTTTTATAAAAATTTGGCACACATTCAGTTGATCGAGCAGAGAAAACCAACCATATGACACAAATAATAAAACAAAGAGGTTGATAGGTTGAACATTCTATTTATTATAATAATAGAATAAAAAAAAACAAATTAACAAAATATCTATTACAAACGGACGCAGTATCAGAAAATACAAATAAAAATTAATCGAAATCTTTGTTTTAGGGCTCTTTTTTGTAGATAGCCCTTGTATATATGCAATTGGTACATATTTTTCAACTGTAGGCATTATGCTGTTATGTTGTTTAATACTTTATAGGAAAAGCGTAATTCATAACTAGAAGGTTCGTGCCTGTCAGTATTATTAGTTGCAAACTTAAATTATCATTCGACTGACTTCACGTAACTATAACTTCACTCTAGTGGTCTTCATTATTACACATGCAGAATTTAATATAAAAACATTCTGAATAAGACTTGTAGCTTGTAGTATTTGTATTCTTGTGATTGTCCTTGATTTTCCAGATGTCTGGATCTACTGAATTGTACGTCTTGTAGTAAACCAGCAATAGCTTGGCAACAAATTATGAAATAGTCAAACGCCTTCAAATACTTTGCGAATAATGTATATAAACATGCTTTGTGATTCATATGAACCAAATTTATCTAAAATTCGACGTTGTACGATAAAAGCTATGCATTTCACATAGACGGTTTTTGCACCTACACTCAGTTTCCAAAAAAGTGACTTTCTATACCATTACTTGATCAATACACAGGGTGAGTCAAAATTTAAGAAAAAAAACATGGTTAGAATTTATCCACTACCATCCAGGAGGCTTTGAAAAAATGTCACCGCTCTAATTTTTTTTGAAAGACGAAGTAATTACCTACCAACAAATAAAAAAAAATATTAAAAATCGGTCTATTTATTCAGAAATCACAAAGCTTCAAAACTGAAACCAAAATTAGGTGCGTAACTTTTTTTGGAACTGAGTGTATGTATTTTATTTAGGTACGATACGGACGTATTTTATTTAGGTACGATACGTACGGCGACTCTTGCACTAACCGATAAAGCTGATTTTTTACATGGAATATTGCTGAAATCTCACTTTCGGAAATTTGGCCTTTAATGTCTTATTGCATCAAACCCTTCAATGTGAATCAATCACTTGGTACTAACATTAACAGTTTTGGTAACATATTATTATTGAGTACTAACTATTTTATTTTATTCTATTAATCCAATAAATCTGTGCGAAATGTCAGGCTACGTCGTCTACACACATGCGAAGTCCTATCATTAATTATTTGTTTTCCTATTAGCGTTTTATTAACTTCAATTAGCGCTAACTGTTAAAGTAATGCTTGTGTATTTCTGTGATTAAAACGTCAACATTGTTTGATATATATTTAACAATGTTAATTGTAAATTCATATGATTTATTCCGAGAAAAATACTATTTAATGATTTGCAAAATTTTCCATGTTTAAACCACTAGAGGTAATAAAAATAGACGTAACCTAGACGCAATGATAATGAAAATTAAGCTTAAGAGATATTACATAGAAATAAACTTTTAAGAAATTTATTATGGATTAAAAACGTTAAAATGTTAGATTTTGGCCCACTGGGAAATTTAAATAATTTGATCATGGTAAACGAAAGTATAGTTTGATTGTAACGTTAATAATGTCATTCTTTGCTGCCTGATTTAGAGTTGCTCATTTTACTGTTTGTTGTATGATAATGCTCGTAAATTATGCAAAATAGTCATGAAAAGTAGGTATTGTTTTTCTCCAGTGTTATTAGGATTAATTTCTTGTAGCACTTTTTTTTTGTTGCAGACCTTCCTCTTTTCTATTTTAAAATTTTATTTAGTAGTTTTTAGCTAAACTTCGTTTTATTGATAATTCATTAAACACTATTGAAATATAAATCAAATGCATTTATTAATATTATTACTGTAACTTTAGCGCTTTCTCACTCCGAAAGGTGTTCATTGTTTTCAGGAGCCTGCCCTTAACTCTAATGTCCATAGCTATGTCATCGACCTGTCTCCTGTTTTCTCACAGCATTTTCAAATTATTTTAAAAATATTTACAATTTATTTTTTGATTTTTTATATCCAGTGTTTTGAAAACTATGAAAACCGTGACCGAGTTCTCTGCAAAACGATGAAAAAGTCGGCTGTGTCTGGTACTTCTAGAGAGGGTTTCCAATTTTCGGGATCGGGATGCCGTTTTGAGACTCCGGGATAAAAAACTAGATCCCGGGATTAACCCCAATAATTTTTTTAAATCTAACACTAGCGATAAAAGTAATACAAATGCAGAAATACAGCAAACAAAAGGACGTTGTTATTAAAAAATACAAAAATAATTTTTTTACATAAGAAGTAAAATATCAAAATGGTTATAAAACATAAAATTAGGAACTAGATACAGTGAGGAAAGTTTTATTAAAATGTACAATTAAAATAATATTTAAACATATGCGTTTTGCTTAGCAAAAAAAACATACCCTTAGAAACAGCAACGCGTCTAGAGTCAAGTCATTCAAGCGTGATCTAAGGTTGTTCGCAAATGAAACCGCTGAAGAAAATACTTTTTTCTTCAAACGTCAGTAAATCCGTCATTACTCGACTGTGTAGGCGGCCGTGAAGTTTCGTTTTTCCTCCGCCGAAGCTTTACTTTTCACTTTTCCGCCGGCGGAGGTAAAAGTGTTGTCATAGCAACATAGGTACAATACAAACAGACAACAAAATAAGCGTCAACAACTCAAGATTTATTAAACTACAATTTGTATTTATCACTCAATTTGTGACTGCATTTCTAAAAATCACTAATTTAGGAACAAATTGGTTATTATTTAATCGAACTTACTCAATAAGTGCTTATCAATACGGAATTAAAACGCAATCGAAGACGCAATTTTAAAAATATAATTATTGTTGACAGTGTCCACTGACAGCTTTATGTTACATTATATTCACCGACACCGGTCTAAGCAAGGCCACCTACGACCGTGGTCTAAGCCGCCTTGCGAACCCATTTATCTTTAATAATAATTAGATATTATTACTATTAAAAAGAGATGTTTTTGCATTAATTTGTCGACATTTGAAGAAAAAACAGCATATTTTATTTGGAGGAAAAGTTACTTTTCATGGCTTGCTCTCTATTACCAGCCTCACTCCGTTCGGCTGTTAAACACGAGCGCGCCATGAAAAGTATCACTTTTCCTCCATATAAAATAATATACTATTTCGTACTTCCGGGACTGAAATAATAACTTTACTACCTTGAGACAGGGACTAAAGTGTCACTTTTTGTCCCTCCCGGATTAAATATTGTCGGAAATCCCGGAATGATTAAATTACAAAGACTGACTGAGCTCTTGACACTAGGAATGACAATTATTGTTTCAAAATTATTCTTGCCACAACGCAACGTTACTACGGTAACTTGTCAAGCAGTGACTTTTCGAAAAAATGCGGCCTCGCTTTATGTTTACTAATTATGTTTCTGTATAGGTTTGTATGTGCTTTTTTTATATTTCGTATACGTTTCAATTTCGGAAGTACGAAAAGTATCGTATATACCTTGCGACTGAAGTAGTGGTCTTAATGCCTGAGGTAAATTATGGCCCTCCCTACGTCGGTCGGGCCATACATAGACTTTACCTTCGGAATTAAAAGTACTACTTCAGTCCCGCGGTATATAATATGCTATTTCTGCTTCCACATGTCAGTAAATATTCGTAACACTGCGCTGTTGCAAAAATAAACCTTAATCCTCCATTTTCATAATATAGTGGCATTTCTTTTTTAATTACATTACGCGTGTTAAAACGACCTTTTGGTTTTTCTAATGTTTGCCAATTAGGTTTCCTTTTAGTAGTAACAGAAGCCTATGGCCTCTTGAAGTTTCTGCTTTAAGGTTAAAATCTTGTATCGGTGTTTTTGTATTTTAGACAGAGGTATATCGTCATCATCAGATAATAAATTATAGCTGCATAATAATTATGAAACACATAAAAAGGAATAAAACACAATATTTCTTTACCTCTATTTCACTCCCCCGCAAACTTCAGTAGCACCAATTCAGCAAGCTGCTCTTACTCATTGTAAAATAAAATTAAGCCAAGGCTCTAGTAATGAGATAATTCTCACACCTGCTCTGTTGCACGTGTCAATCTAAATGTAGATAACGTAGCGTCACACAACGTACTCAAATCCGAAGAAGTAACTATTGCTGGAGACAGCAGCCTGCCATTGCCAGAGATCAGTCAGAAGCATCATCACTGAGAGGACTAACGCTCGCGCCTCCACCAATATCCGTTAGAGATGTGAGCGTTTTTCTAAAAATAACGAGTATCGCCGTGTTAGAAACATGTTCGACCAGCTAAAGTTCCCCGATAAGAATTAGACCAACAGTCTGCTGTGATGTAAACAACTCAAAAATAATCAATTAATTATAATTCGACTGCATCATATGCAAGTCACATGGGAATCTAAAGTAATTTAATATTCTAACGGCTGGATGACTAATATTAAGCAGCGTTACCATGCAAAACTGTGCAAAAAGCCAAAGTACAAGGTGAATTTAACGTCGCTAAATCGCTTACGGTATTTTTTTAACATTAATAAACCGCCTTAATTAGAGTTCCGAGAATTATTACATTATTCTCCATCATTTTATTTTGCAAATGATCATGATATTAAAAGGGAAGTCAAAGCGACAGGATAAAAAATTCGTTTTTCTATACTCTTCGTTACAGTTTGTAAACTTTCAAAAAGCAGGAATAAGTTTGTGATTTAAATGATGATAATATCATTACTAAGAGGGGTTTTAATCCAATTTATTATATTGTGGTCTGAACTTTTAATGGAACAATGCATCTTTGAGGTGAAACTTCTTTAGACGCACTGTACCGGGAGAGTAAGCTGGTGAGCGCGTCACGGGAATTTAAAAAATCTGTGATACGACGAGGCGAACGTTATAAAATGCGGCAAAATGCGTGATACGGTGCGGCAAACGTTACAAAATGTGTGATACGGCGAGACGATCGAAACTAAAAAGGCCCGTCCATAATTCAAACCAAGCATGGGATAAGTATCTTTTATCTCTCTCCTCCATGTCAGACGCGCCGAACTCATCATCTCTCTTTTTCTAACATGAATCGATCGTTGAACGGGCCATAGTATATTCTACCATTTGTGTAAGGGAATTTGCATAAAATAAAAATATTATTTTATTATTTAACAGGAAACTGTGGTAAAACGTAAGTAGAGACAGTTATACGTCGATACACAGTGCAGGCCTGTAGACTATTCTCCGTTTCTGTTTTGTGTGGATGAAGTTTCACTCCTGATGTGTGTGGTCCGCAAACACACTACATTTTTTATAAGACATTATTATCGTCGCATATTATTTTGATCAGTCTAAAATAGTTAATCTTACATTAAATTCGAATAACGTGCCTAAATGATAACTGTACCTTAATAGAGACAGATGCGTTGAATGTAAAATAATTAGGTTTTTACAACAATATTAAAGTAAAAATACAATGTATGTGTGTGCTTAAGTGGTGTATATGCGTGCGTGTGTGACATGATACTTTTTCAAATTGTCTGATAAGCAAAAATCCAATGGTTTCACATGTTCTCCCCAATCCCAATCTACGTCCTCGTGTCTGAATTTAAGCCTAAACTATTTAAAAATTGGACGACAATTTGAATCAACACCGGAAACTGCAGCAGCATCTGATTCTCTTAGTTCGATAACTTACGGGGATATAATATTTAAAAAAGGCGATTATTGAAATAATAATATATGGTGTTGCTTTTCGAATAGTCGCTGCCTAGGGCTATCCCGTATTAATTCTAATGGTATGGTGATCCATTCCTTTGTCTAAAGATAAGCCTAATATTTCTAATCTAATTGAACATTTTAAAATTAACCTAACCAAGTAGAAAACATGAATATTATTCTTTAGGCTATTTTGAAATAAGGCTTTTTTCAGTTATTAAATCACTAGCAATCTGACAATACCGTGGTTTTATTGCATACGTTATAATATGAGGCAACACAATCAGGTAAACCACAGCCGCGCAGTAGAAAATATGATACTGTTTTATTAGACGGAGAAGTCATATTTTTTGTTGTGAATTTCATAAAGTTTAAGAGCTCTTTCACACGAGGATACTGTATGCGAGATACGCGTATCCTATGTCCTATAGCAATAGAATCGCGGTTGAAAGCTTGGACTGCTGCATCGATTTCGCGTATTTCTTAAATATGTACTAAAATAGTCGCAGTGCCGTGCATAGGTAAATAATACCTATGACGATTGAATTTTTACTGAAAATTATCCTGCCTCTCTGATATCTTCTCCGTTGCAACAGTATCCATGTCTGAACACATCCATATATCGTAATGGTAATTTTGTATGCATCATATACGCATTCAGCGTCCGGCGGCTGAAGCTGCCGGAATGGAAAAATTCGGTATCGCGATACTGTATGCGTCCCTCGTGCCGTGTGAATAGGTCCTTTTGAATGTATATTTAACCTGTATCTCGGATACGCGTATCTCGCATACAGTATCCTGTTGTCAAACAGCTCTAACTGTTCAAAAAATATTCTCCCGCACTTTTTTTATCAATAAAAAGTAGAATCGGTCAACTGCGTTTTAGTAATCAGAGAAATGTTGACGGCAGTTGTCAAAACCGTTATTCAAGGTCATATACATAATATATCGATAGCATCACATTCCCTGTATTACCATAATACTTAAAATAGAAACACTCGCGATTTGGTTGGCTCTGATTTCGCACTCGAACTACGCATGATCAAGTCGGGAAATTTCAACTAGGTATTGGGGTGATGGAAAGGAGCTGGCAGGGGTCAAGTTAACGCATGCGTAATGTTTATCGTGATACAGTCATGCGCTAGTAAGACTGTTTCAGTGCGCAGTATTTTCCTTCCAAAGTTTTGACCTTAAAAAATATATACGACTATAAACATTTTGATGAAAAATCGTTGGACGAATTAGGATAAACATATTATAACTGAATCACCATGTTTTGAAGGTTGACCTTTAATTGTAAACAGATTCTAACCGTATATTATTTTTAAGCTATTCCAGACATGTTAGGTCTTTTAACTTTTAAATATTCATAGAGAGAAATATCACTATCACATTATGTAATATCGGTCTTCCAGTGTGACTTACTATCTTTGGAAAAAAATGAATCGCCGGCTGGCAACGGCCAACGCAACTACGCAACTGCCCAATATCGATGCAGCACAACATTCTATCTTGGTTCAGAATATGAGACGCACCAAAATTATGCAACCCTCTGAATACAGTCAGAAACAGAAATTTGCAAGACAAATTTTCCATTAGCGAAATTGCGAATTCTGGTAACAAGGTTGAATATACCCAGCAAATCATCACTTACGATATTTTAATAATATATGAGTTAATCGAACCGTTGACATATCTTTATAAATTTAAAAAATTGGGATCAAAACATTACACTTGTCTCTGTTAGATTATGTATAATATATGATTTATCAATATTTTTTTTCAAATTATTAGCTGTTTCACATTTAAGTAGATAGTATGAATATTGCTTGCAATTAAGTTCCCGTAAATCTGAATTGCTGAATCTACCGATCTGGTCAAGAAATTTAACTTACAACTGAAGTAAATTAAATATTAGTTAATGTTTCTTTCGCTTGAATTTATATTGATTGATTGATTGACTTGAATTCAGGTAGAACATTTAAGTGCGTGGCGTGGATAATGAGGTGACCTTAAAGGACAAATTTTTCACGCTGTGTAGCTGTAATAATGATAAGGCGCCGCACCGCATAGACAACCAGAATAAAACCGCCAAGATAATACCACAGAAAACCATAGAAAAACAATCCTACCCGCGGATATATAATTATTGTAAATGCACAACCTTGAGCCAGCTTAATATATCATAGAATTAGCATGGGTATCTTTTTTCGATAGCGCGGCAGTCAGTACCCGTAGATCGTTCGATTGTTTTGATAAAATGATTTTTCTCGATCGGAACAAATCGCGCAAACTCGATTTTATACTGATAACACACGTGACACACCTCGCAAGTCGTTTTTTTCTCTGATGCAGTGCGGTTCTAGTGTCAAAATTCGAAACCACTTGCAATATTTAACTTTTACGTAATATTATAGTTTTAATGGTTTCCTAGTCACGATCTGTTGAAATTACTATTGCAGGAAAAAATTATGAGATTGCAATGGTTTTAATAATAGCGTTCGTATTATCATCAGGTAAATAAGTTTTGTACTATCGCGATAACCGCTTACGTGTAATTCGTTGATAAATCCTACTATGATAATGTCTAGTCCTGTTTCATTGTATGTTTTTGTGTTTGTGTGTCTTGTATTGGAAAAACCTATTTGTCCAGCTTCAGCTTATTGTTGCCGGGTCGCTTTTAGTTGAAAACGAGTCAGCTGCTAACGAGAGAAATATTTTTGCTTTAACAGAACTAAATAATGAGCCAGGATCAGCCCACAAATCAACAGGAACAGAAGTTTAACTGCAACAACCGTTGGAACTTGATCAACCCGTACGATATCGGCATCAAGATGCTCAAAGACAGACGTGACAAGATCACGAATGGCGGCAAGTACAGTGAACGGTACAAAGACACGTTTTCTCATGATGTGAAAGATGAAAAGTATCCGCTTAGTGCCAAGTGTCGCGAAACTTTAGAACAATCTCGCAGCTTGTCGAAAAGTAGTGATAAGTCCGACAGTTCGTCGCTGAGTTCGCGGCATAGCCCCAATTTGACCACGGAAATGATGGGCACACCCAAAGCGATGCCCAGCAACGCTACCAACGATCTGAACAAACAAGAGAATACTTTGATTGGTTACAAACCTGTACCAGATCGTGGATCCAAGCTACCTATGGCCTTTCCGTTAACAACTAGTCCTGCAGCAACTCCTAAACAATCTAAGTGGTCTAAGAAGAGCAAAGACGTGAACATATATAATATCACACCACCTAGTGAAACTGCTACTAATGCCTCTAGCACAAGTTCAATGATCCCCCCTGGCTATCATCCTCAAAAGGTGGCCTTGAATCTGATATTGAATGACTCTGCCTCAAACGGGCCGATTGATAACACAATGAGTCACTTGTATAATGTCCAAAGCATCATATCTAAACTGAAAGAGAAAGAAAAGAAAGAAGACAACTTGCGGAAATTTGACGAGCTGGTTAAAAAAGTCATAAGACACGACCCTACTGCTGCGCCGCCAGGAAAAGAGTCTGCCGCTAGAAAACCTCCTCCTATAGATCAGTCTCAAGATATTCTCAAACCCCAAAAAGCGTTGCTCAATCCTATGAAGCCTTCCAAGGAGATTGAGGACTTGCAAGCGAGAGGCTTCAGTGATGTTGAAACAGATGACAACGATGAACATCATTTTAAAAGGCATGTGAAAGAAAGAAGGAGTATGGACCATCAGAGTACCACCAAGGAAAGAGCCAGAGAGGAAGGAAAAACGACTAACGTCAATAGGACTGCCAGTGACGCGCAAGACAAGAATGTGGTGATGCTGAAGAGAAAGCCCAAGTTGTCCAGGGATCGTAATAAGGTATTGATCGTTGTAGGATAAGAATTGCTACAATTTAAACTTGATCAGGTTGGTAAGTGTACGAAACAATTTTTTCATATGTAGGTACTTATGCAGTTTATGCCGCAAATCTTAGTGCTATTGGAAATTATGTTCATTGCTATTGCTAAATTCAAAAAATAAAATTAAAATTAACTCAATTTCTGAAAAAAATAATACGTATTAATCAATGTTGATTTTAAATTCTACATTTGTCAGGCAGGCTATACAGAGTGGACGAAAAAGAATTATTTTTACTTATAGTCTCCTATTAATTGTTATGTATTAAACATAAAAATCTATTAGCTTGCATTTTTTCTTCAATAATGCGGTTTGCATTTTTACAACGTAAATCATTTTTAAATACATTCTAGAATCGCTTTTTGTAATATTTTAAATATGTATATAATTGAGACGTCAAACTCGGTAGTATATTGGCTATGTAATGTGTATTATTCCAGTGGTGATAGTAGTTGAAGTGGGCATGATATTATTTCGAGACCGTAACACATTCACCTTCATCAGGTGTTACAAGGATATTAGCAATATAATAAATCATAAGAAGTAGAAAATTATATTTTGGTTCAATGTTTCAGATTGAATTCAACGAATTCAATAATCACGATACATAGATCCCTGATTACTGTGTAAACATGTTGAAGTCGTTGGTGAAGATTATCATAATCGATTAAACAAAATTTGCATATATGTTTAAAACTAGTTACTTTTCATTTAACTAAGAAGAGTGAAATATTTTTTGTAAATATTTTGATAACCATTAATTCAGTCAAAAGAGTTTAGACAAAAACATTGCTTTTCAACAAAAATTTCTCTTATTAAAGTTGTGTTACTAGTGAAAATTGATATTGTATTGTTTTTTAGATAGCTGATGACTAAAACGATTTCTTAGAATGAATTATACAGCTCTCACAATATTGATGTAAGCTTGGAAGCCCTATGAAAGTTTATAAATTTATAATAATCTAACACACATTCTCAATTAAATTGCCAAGTGATAAATTTAAATCTAGTAATTATATGAATTGCAACGGATTACAATGTCTGATGCAGCGGCCATTGTGTTTGTCCCATAATTGTTTTTATCCTTTGAAAATTATGATTTTTTAAAAATGTTGTTACTTCATTCACAACCAACGCTAAGTCGATTTTTTCAAGGTTTATTAAACTTTAGCAAATACTTTCCGTGAAATTAGTACTTTTGATACCTACTGTCTGTTTTTATTCAATAACTTAAATGTCGATTTTAAAATCGTTCAAATATCCAGGATCCATGTAGCCTATTATGTATATATATCAGAGTATACTATGCTAAAGGCCAATTTCTTACAAAATCTAAAAATATAAGGAAATATTTTTCTGATGTTTCGATTTTTTGTTTTACTTCAGTTATTTATTTCTTATTAATACTTCAATTGGATATTTTAGAGTTTGTATTTGTGATAATCCAGACTAAAATAGCTAGACACTTGAAAATTATTCATTAAACTTTGAAGTGTAATGAAGCCTTTTAGCGGAGTCTATAGTCTATATTCTATAAACTGTGCTTTTAGTATTAATTTTCGTTAAACAATAATCTGTATTATGTTCATAGAGAAACGCGTTTGAATGTAGAAAGTCCTCATTATTTCCGTTTACGTAAGTTAATTAAACAATTATATATGATTTTGTTTTTATATAATTATCTCTTCAATTTTATAAATTAATATGATCAAAACGCATATTTTTTTTATATTTTTTACGATTACAAACGTCTAGATGTTTTAGGTCGTAGCTTTCTCCTTCTTCATGAATTTGATAACTGTCAACACGAGCCTTTTATCCGCGGAAAATCGGATTAGACACATAAATAAGAGACAGTTGTTGTACAGGGTGGTTCGAATTCGAGTCTATGTATGGGGATCTCAAAAACCGTAAGAGATACAGTGTCAGTCAAATTAGGACAAAAGTGCGCATTTAGGTGCCTAACAATATGCGTTTAGCAAGCTTTAAAATTCCTAGAATTTCGGAAGATATCCGGAAAAAACCGAAATTTTGAAAAATCCTTTTATTTTTTCCTGGGCTTTCTTAAAAAACCGGATTTCAAATTGAATTGCACTTTTGCATTGCCATTTTTTCCGATCTGTCCAATGGTGGTATCGAGTATTGGAATCCGACGTTACGTTTTCAAGGGATCATCATCAACTTTCTTTTTTTAAATACGAACTATAATTTTTTTCATCGTTTTTCAGATGATATTGACATTATTAGAATAAATATGTCTTTTCTGTTATTTTAATTTTTTATTTAGAATTTTTTTTTATTATTTATTTTGCTTTGGCGTAATTTTGAATAGCTTAAGTTACTTTTGAAATTTTTATATTCTACAAAAATATCTTATTTTGTTTTTTTGTGTTAAGTGGAAAAGTGGAGCCTTTATTTTTATTAAAAAAAAATAGTAAAATAATTAAATAAACAGGCTCGTTTATTTTTTGCGAGAATATGGTCCTGAACTATTACGCTAACAAGTTGCTCAATGCAAAGACAAAATATTTTCAAGCTTTAACCAACAAAAAAAAACATTTACCATAGAACAACATCAACAACTCATAATATACTACATGATACGATATACTTAGATGAAAGAACACACCTATCGAAATTGTGATTATATAAACATTTTTAAATAAGATGGAACTTTACTCGCATAATAATTTAAAGGTGTTTTAATATTTTGCAATATTGATATTAATAATTATTCTTCCCAATATAATGGGAATTTTATGGATACACCTTTGCTTGTTAAAATCTAGGGTAGGAAATTCAGTAATAATATCTGGCGTTATAGATAACATCGGATCCAATGAAAAATTAGGACAATAATATTATTATTATGATCGTCATTAAGAAGGGAACAACCTAGTAATTCACAAATTTTCTAGTATGATACATAAAATTTCCATTTCTACTTCATTTATTTGTCAATGAAACTAACTGAACAACACAGCACAAAATACAAAATGAAGTATTTTCATAGAATATAAAAATTTCAAAAGTAACAAACTATTCAAAATTTCCCCAAAGCAAAATAAATGATTAAAAAAAAATAATACAGAAAAAAAATTAAAAACATACTCCTATTAAGAACGCTAGTATCATCTAAAAAAAGATAAAAAATAATAAAATTCGTATTTAAAAAAAGAAAGTTGACGATGACCCCTTGAAGACCAAACGTCGCATTCCAAACTAGATACCACCATTAGATAGAGCGGAAAAGTTGCCATGCAAAAGTGCAATTCAATTTCACACATCCGTTTTTAAATAAGCCCAGGAAAAAAATAAAACGATTTTTCAAAATATCGGTTTTTTTTTCGGATATCTACGGAAATACTGGGGCTTTTAAAACTTTCTTAGCGGCATATCGTTAGGCGCCTAAATGCGCAATTTTATCCTAATTTGACTGACATTGTATCTCTTACGGTTTTCGAGATCCCCATACAGAATCGAATTCTAGCAACCCTGTGCAATAATAAGAATCATATTCCAGATCTAGATCATTTCATAAGATAAAAATTTTATTTTAAAGCTTTTTCTGACTGTATTAATATAGAGAGTGTTTGGAAATTGTGTTAGGAAATTTCTGTAGATAAATCTTCGAAACCGAAGTTAAATTTTTTTTATTTAAAAATATGGATTTGTGTAAACGGGGAGGTTTAGCTATACTTTGAAGAAGAGTAGGTACATGTTATTTAGGGTTTGCCATTGCATTTAAGGTAGCAGCTTCGATTTTACAAAACCTGTAAGAAAAACAGGAAATAAAACTTCGGATTTAGTTTGCTTAGTTTATTAAGCCAAGCCGTTACGCCAAGTACCAGCATTAACCCCCGATGCCTATAACTAAAAACTCATTAGGTGAATTACCCAGCTTATTTTACCATGTAGATCTGCAGAAATTTCTGAACCCAATTTATTACAGTCTATATATATGAGAAATTTGTAAAAAAACACTTTGCAACCGAATCCAATGAGATAGTAGGAGTGAAACCCATGCAAATTTTTATTGACTTTAGATTTTGTTTTGGGTGTACTCTAATTCGACCATATTATTAATGTTTTGCGATCTTTATTAAATCTTCAACATCATTTTGGATAGTGCTCAATAGCATTGCATGACGAATTAAACTAACACTTCTACTGTTTTCCTTGAGTAAAAAGCTAGTTAGTTTTCCCTTACATGTACACTTTCCTGTTTTGAGGAATAAACTGCCTTCAGAAACTTATTACACATTTTCCCATTATCTAAAATAAAATATTTCATTTTAACTAAATTAGATTTAATTCTTTAAATTAATATACGAAATTAGGCATTTCCCTCATTTTTAATTCATGATGTAGTATTGAAAATAATAATATGTTCACGGATAACGTTTTATACTCTACATTATAAGAAAAATTTAACGAGGCATTCGTCACGAGGCCTTTTCTTTTAATTAGTATGGATCGATAATTATGTGTTATGCGTGGTTGACATTGAGATGTCAAATGCATGGTTTGTCTCTGCTCCATAAAAAAACTTTTTGTACAGTTGCTGTGGTACGATGTAATTACTTGCTTTGGACATAAAAATCAATGCAGGGAATCCAGCAATCTGGATATCAGGTAATTTAAAAATAGCTCCAATTTGTTTTTTTATTATTTTGCGATATTTGAAGAAAATGATATCAGTTTAATAATATGCGTGAAAGAAATTAAATCGATACGTCCTTCTATTCTTTATGAAGTTGTTTTTACGTAATCTAAAGCATAAGTACATAATATTTACTTTTAACTTGCTATATGGAGAGGTACGTATGTCCTAACAATTCATCTTTTACAAGTTACTTCTTCACTTTCCACCAAAGATATGTCTTCGAAAACATTTGAACCATTATTGTCTTCTCAGTAAACTTTTAAACATTAAAAGAAAGCCACAATAAAGAGATCTAGTTTAATATTTGTCAGCTATTCGAACTAGAATATTTTCATCTCATAATTAGTGAAAAAAAACTGTGAAACTCATGGGATATGAATATGTAGATCCTGCATTGCTAACATGAATTTTACGACATACCCATTTTTTGTTTCTCAGCATCTTGTAAATGTTTTCATATCATATAATTAATATCTTTAGTTATCTTTTGAAATTTAGCTTAGTAACGACCAGTTTATCTGTTTAATCAGTGCGTCAGTCGTTGTAAGTATTTCTGATATCAACATGATTATTTGAATCTTATGCTATTGTAAATTGTTGCAAATAGAACAAAAAAACTTGAGGGTGGGCTCGTACAACAACGTTTTCACGGAATAACTAAAAATAACATTACACCTCTGTCATTTTACTTATTTCAAAGTAATATACGATATTTATATTAAGAGGTGGATTTGCAACAAACAGTGGCCACACATCCCGATATCATCTTATACAGATTGCACTTATATAATCCACACCTTTCAGAGGATTGAAATGTAGGTACATGTATTTTGGACACGTTTTTAAACTGAACATTAGGGTGGAGAGAAATAAATCGAAAAACCTTTTTTTTTCAAAATTGATGTAGCACTGCCCAAAAGTTACATTTCTTTTTCTAAATGTATTTTTTTTTATTTTTTAAAATCAAAACATCTAGACGCACCCCACTCTTAAGTACTTAATTATTATTATTATTTTACTTTATTCATAGTGGCACTATTGCAAAAAAGTTGCATCATGTGGTGCAAATTACTTTTATTTTCTGCTTTTTTAAATTAGAAAACGTCTTGAGGACCCGCCCCACGCTTAAATTTTCATATTTAATTTTTTGTAGATGTTATATATACGTTTTTTGTAAAATTGTAAATTAGACTAAGTAGTACCTACTACTAGTCATCTTAAGCTTGCATTTTATCTAAAAAGATACTCCTACCAATATGAAAATGATAATTTGTACTCATATTAAAATTAAACAAATTTAATCCTCACCTGGATGCCCTGTTCATTCGCTTTTTTATCAATATTTAAAGATAATTAATTGACATTCTTAGCAGTTCTTCGGTTACTTGATTGAGAATTCAAAATATCCCCGAGCTCACCACGCGGAGGTGTAACTGCTATTCGAGCTCCACCCTACACCCACCCAACCTCCCACCAATGCAGGTGTAGTCTTAGAATTTATATTCTTTATTTGTTTCAAATCTTGGTCTTAAATTCTGAGAATGAATTTTGGAGCGTATAAAGTCGTCTCTTCTTATTCTGCCACAAACTGATGGCGTCGCGTCGGCGTGACCTGCGTCACAAGTTTAACGTGTCTTTCTACATCTTGCGTGTGGCACGGAAATTTTCAAACTTCGGGCAATTCTCCAGTTTCTATCAAACTTTTAAGCTCATCAACTGAATATTTTGCTAACAATGGTAATATCGGTGTTCTGCCAGTCCACCTGGATGTAGTATTCGGCTTCAAAATTAAGCGGTGGTATTTTAAAAATTCTTAAAGATGCCATACTCACCTATGTCGCTTCTAGCTCTAGGATACGGCGGATGGGAAACTCCCTAATATGTTGTCTTTGATCAGCAACCATACATAGAAGTAAATTTCCTGGATGCGTAAAATACGCATTTCTTTGAATAGCAGGGTCTACGTGTTTTTGTCACACTCATCTAAATATCGCAAAATTACTAGATGAAACAACTCCATCTGTCCACAAAGTATTTATTTTGATACGGAACCAGATCGGTGCATTATACACTTACCACACATGCAAGTTTTTTTAACTGTTCGCAGGGATCATTCGTAGCAACATATAATCGTAAAATTTACTGGATTTCTTTTTTCTAAATCCTGAGACACAATTCCATTTGCCACGGCTTGACTAATCTCCAAGAGATATTTCTGATCAGAGGTTAGATCTCTTATGTCCAGAAACTGAATTTCGGATTAATTTTTTTTCGAATTGCACTACAGGTAGTACCTCACAAGTTTGTAGAAGATTTCCAATTGGGCCAGAAATCTTTTTGGCTCGGTCGTTAAACGTGACGAAGTGGAAGCTCATTTCCATGTAATTGGCAAACAAACCAATGTCTGCGTTTTAATTCCAACTCAATTAGTCTTAAGATTCCCCCTTTTTAACCAGTATTAATGACAGTTCCGTCGCATCTCAATGCAACGAGCTGGGATAAATCAGTATTTATTTTCAAGTAATTTAGTATATTATTCGCGCAACTGCTCGAATTTCCGGTTTCTAGACTTACGTGTCCGATATATTTGAAATTGGGTTGTTCACTTAAAATTATATGTTCCTCTAAAACATTTACTCTGTAGTATTTATTACCACGTAGTTCCACTTTTAATGTCTTTTGTGCCATCAAAATAAACTGACTGGGGAATTGCGTTTCACGTATTCCAGCAATTTGAAGTAAGTCCCTTCTGCCTCTTGCTACCTCCTCGAATTTTCGATCTGTCTATTACATTACTTTTTGCTTTTTGCGACATAAGCCCAAAATATTTTAAAATAGCAGAGGCAATTCTTGCTGCTGAATGATCACATATGGAAGTTCTGTCACATTCTAAAGCCACAGTACCTGTAGATTTACGCATCTCAGACGATTTAAGTCCTGAAGATGTGGAAGGTTCACTTTGCAGTTTGCAGATAAAGTCTGGTTCTAGCTCTTTTGCTGTGATTATTTTTCCCTCTTCTTCGATGTCAACACTAACCGCTTTTTGAGTTTCCTTTGCTTTTATTTTTAATTTTGAAGGTTTTTGTTCCCAAGCTAATTTACGACCTTCTGTCTTAGCGATTTGTTTTGTTGCTTGAATATCTGCTTTCCCAATATCCATTTTCCTCACTGTTCTCTTATCGACAATAGCAGACGGCCAATTGCAACGTTATTCTTAAGAAATAATAGTTTTTCGATTACTTGGCGGACGCTCAAGAATATGTTTGTCCAAGCCGATTATTTTTAGGATTTTAAGGACTCTAAAACGCTCCAATTATGGATAATGCAATATAAAATTTTATCTTTGGATAATCGAAATTAATTTTTTAAATAAGGCAAATTTTACTCAATGTCTTTGTTTTCAACTGTCCAGCGGACCCTGAAGACCACCCCTGATCGAAAAAATACAAATGTTTATTTATTTCTTGATATAAAATGCAGCTTTGATAACTAATGCATACGCGATATCAATTAAAAAAAATCGCTTCACCCTACTGAACATTGACAAATCAAATAGTTGAGATGCATTTAAGAATTAGTTTAACATAAGCAGCTGTCGGAAAGATTCGAAAATTCAAAATTCCATTTAATGTCAAGCATAAGGTCTTTAATACGTACTACAGTAGATATATGCAAAAAATAGGCGATCGATGGAACCGATTCTCACAAAGAAGAGGGTTGAATTTTCTAGTTTGTCGTTGGTATCGTTTTGACATAGTAAAAGTCTAGAACAATCATGGGCGCCGGCAGGTGAAATTCCAGGGGGGGGCAAGCCCATGTGAGGGAAAAGATCAACGCAGGTGGAAGGGAGGATAAAATTCGCCGAAGGCGAAAAATTTTGGTGGTGCCACGCCCAATTGGACCCAAAAGTCGTTAAAAAAAATATTGTGGTAACTTTTTAGAGCCTATGGGGGGGGGGGGGGGAGCGTTGGCAAAGTATCCATAGATTGAAACTTAAATATTTTTGAAGTGAAACTTCTTAACGCGCGCCGGGAGTAAAATTTGAAGGTCGCGACACACGGCGGGCGATACACGATGAGCGACACGGCCTGGCATGGCGGACCAAAAAATATGAGAATATTGTTATTGTGATATCTTTGTTAGTTTACAAGCAAAAAATATGGAATTTGCTCTATTACTTGTCAAGACATAAGCGAAACTTTTATGAAGAATATTTTTTTCATTTAGGCCTTCCATTTTTGTTAATTGAGTGATATATTTTAAAAAACTACTTTTTAACCAAATCCGTTAAGATATGTATAAGGCTAGGGCGTTTAATCATTGTGATATCTTTGTTAGTTCACAAGATGAAAATATGGGGTTTGCTCTATTACCTTGTCAAAACATACGCGAAACTTTTATGAAGAATAGTTTTTTCTTTCATTTAGGCCTTCCCTTTTTGTTAATTGAGTGGTATATTTAAAAGTACTTTTTAACCAAATCCGAGGCTAAGGCGTTTGAGTTTAAGAAGTTTCACTTCTGATATGCGCACATAGTGCACACGCTTTTTTTATTGTCAAAAATACATATATACGGTTTTGGTTTGCTTGACTTTAACTTAAACAACTGTAGCGTAACTTTGACATACATTTTTTGATTAGAAATGTATCTATCCTAGAAAATATCCTATGTACTATATTTTCCTAATCGAAGAAAAGTAATAGCAGTGTGAAACCGATTTATTGCGTTTTCAATAACTCTGTCTTTATTATTATTCTCAAATTATCTGCGAATGCTAAGCATACAGAGACCAGAGAGTTTTTAATCAGTCATAGTTTATCTCAACCTCAACCAGGTTTTTACACGTCGCGTCGGAGAGTACTGAAAGATCTTTCAGTTGTTGTTGTGATATTGTAAGAAAATAGTCAATGTAATTTTGAGGTACCTATGCATGTTTCACTGAATAATTTGAAATGTACTTTTATACTAAGCATTATTTTAATGTTCCGGGGGGGGCAACTGCCCCCCCCTGCCGGCGCCCATGAGAACAATCTGAGTGTGAAAATGCGATTTTTTGGCCGCCATCTTGAAATTTTAAAAAAATCATACAACATCGTATGTTGTATCAAATTACAGAACATGTCATGCTGAAAAAGAGTATGATGTTGGTTTTAAAAAATAAAAATTAATAACAAAATGATGATGATAATTAATTAAAATGCGTTTTATAATACAAATGCATATGTATTGCGTCAATTTCACATCTTGCATAAGAGAAAAGCTAAATCCTATAGTCTTCTTCAGTTTCTTCTAAATCTCTTTCAGTTCACTATTTGTCCAATTTCTACTAGAACAGTTATAACATATAACAGCACATAACGTCGACATGTACAGGGTTTTTGATTATATTTACGTGGCTCCTGGAGCCTTTATTTTTGAATACAGGAAAAAAAGTTATACACAAAAATTTTAGGTTTTTTCCATACTATCTTTTGAAATTTTCAGAAAAAAAATATCGCATCAAAAATGAAAAAATATAGGCAACTTCAACTTTTTTTTTATATTCTGCGCTAAAACGAAGGCTTTTTTTCTGATTTCAAATAAATATATGCTGATGATATTTGGGTGAGCCATTTTTGAGATATTTTAGTTCGAGTTTTAGTTTAAATTGTAAAGAAATTGCAAAAAAGTTTCATAGTAGTATTAAGAAAGTCATGGAAACATAAGTAACATTGTTACGTTTTTTTTAATTCATTTATAATTTAAACTAAAATATCTCAAAAATGGCTTTCCCGAATATCATCAACATATTTATATTTCAAATCAGAAAGAAGTTGAAGTTGCCTATATTTTTCCATTTTTTGATGCGATATTTTTTTTCATGATAATTTCAAAAGATAATACGGAAAACCTACAATTTTTGTGTAAAACTTTTTTTTCTATCTTCAAAAATAAAGGCTCCAGGAGCCACGAAAATATAAGGACCCTCTACATCTTCCACGACCACACGGTTTGTATTTGTATCCGTCTGGCAGGTGCAGCGGATCATAACTGTGATACTCTACAGTGGGATAGTAATCAAATAAATTGTCAGAAGTTTATATTGCTTAGCAATATTATGACTGACATATAGTTGCAATACCTAAAACATCTGTAAATTTCCCAGTTTTTGGCCATTGCAATTTGTGTACTAGTGCAACCTCATCAAGAACATACGATGTTTCCGCAGGTAACATGCTATTTAAATTAGTTGCTAAGCTATCCAAAGTTTTTGCCAATGATGATTTGTCACTTTTTCTCAATAACTGAGTTTCTGGATCAAATACAGACGGAAAAAGTATAGATAATTCATAATTGAAGGTCTCTTTTAATTTTGCAAATCAGTATTTACAGACAAATATACCATCATTATCTGGGTAACGAGTCCTGTATCAATATGTTGAATAGCTCCGTCAATGGCAATACTTTTTTCAATACCTTCATCGCGACAGCTTGATCCCTTTTAACCATGGTAATAACTTTGAAAGTATTTCCAATCAGTTTAGATTGGATTCGAAGTCTAATTAACTTAGCTTCATCTGTAGTTACCTTGTATTGACTATCTACTAACCCCCTGAAAATATTATGTGGCTCAACACATTGTGAATCTAAAGGATTGTGTTCTTCCAGAAATTGAAATAATGTAAGAAAATCCCTCATACCTCTAGATTTTCTGGCATCGGATATTTTTGTTAGCATTCGTTTTTTGCCAACAGTGAAGCCTCGGGTGAAGTCCGCAGATGGTTCGAATAATTCGCTCCTGAGTTCTAAAAACATCTGATGCACTAACAGTAAGGATATCCAGCTCACTAAAATAGGATTTACGACTGGCCCTCGCGTGAAATCCGCAGATGGTTCGAATAATTCGCTTCTGAGTTCTAAAAACCTCTGGTGGACAACCCCCCCAAAGCAAAACTTCATAGCTAAGAATTGATTGGATACTGACCATATATAAAATGCGGGCAGTCTCCACGCATAAAATATCGCGGAGTCTGCAAATAAGTGCTGTTTATCTTGATGGCTATGACTGAGTTACAGTGTTGGCGCCTGTCAAGCAGAGGATCAATATTTACGCCCAGAAAAGTAATACTTTTAGATAGGGGAGTAGATTTGGATGCCGCTTTAACATAAAGGGACTCATTTTGTTTTATTTTACTAACGGGTACAGACCCGTCTTACTATTGTTAAGCTTCAGTTAATGTTTTTCGCACTACAGCTGCATGACCTCCACCATCCGTGAACAAGCCCCCCGACAGGCCCCCCAGCGTAGGATCAGCCAATATGATAAATCAGGCCACCGGGAACCCGGCGGAGAGCTCGTTGACATAAAGCAGAAATAGCAGAGGGCCCAGAATTGATCCTTGAGGGACACCCTGTTTTATATCTGTGGCCTCCGAGAGGTATGATTTTTTATCGTGTGTCACACAGAGCGTTTGTCGTCTATCATTCAGGTGTGATATTAGCAGTCAAGAGCATTTCCCCCTGATGCCGTAGGATGCCGATGGTGTCAAAAGCTTTCGACAAGTCACATCCGACTACCTTTTGGTTCTGGTCAATATTTTCAAGTATGAAACAAAGTGTATTGAAAATAGCTAATTCTGTTGATTTATGTGGAGTACAACCATATCTGGTGTTGATCTAAGATTTTGTGATGACTTACGTACTGTAAATCCTGTTGTAAGGGCCTTCTCATAAACCTTTAATACAGATGGTAATAAAGATCGAAGTCTATAGTTTTCAACTGCATTGGGATTTTCTTTGTTATGAATCGGAACAACCTTAGCAGTTTTTACCTTTTTAGGGAAAACATCAGAAGAGAAACATTCATATTCCAATGTGTTATATATTTTTATTTTTTAAAACCAATGTCAACATGAAATTGTCTGTAATTTGATACCACACACGATTTTTTTTATGGTTTTTAACAAAAATCCAAGATGGCTGCCCAAAACGCATTTTCACACTCAGATTCTTCTAGATTTTTAGCACAGCTTATTCAATAACCAGCTATTCATCTCTATCGAAATCGGAAAGTTGGAGTGTCGGGCACTGCGCATCCTGACAGTGCCCTTAGCGGTTCAGTCTCACGGTCTTGTGATTTTTCAGGCCATGTAATGACACGCATGAACTGAATTTAAAATGAATATTCCCTTCAAAATCCACGACAAATTCGCCCTAAGCTGCGGCTATTGCCCTAAGAAGACCGGAAATTTCGGATTTTTATACATTTTTGCGAAACGATTTTAGACGATAAAACATCGTATTTTAAATTAAACGAATTGTCAAAACTATTATTCAGATGCCCAGACGTTTAGAAAAATATTAACTCATGGCCCTCTTCTAAAATTTTCACTTGACTTTCTCAGATCAAAGGATGCCGCCGCAAGATGAGTAGCTGGTTATTGAATAAGCTGTGCTTTTAGTATGTCAAAATGATACAGCGAACTCAAAAAAACCAAACCCCGTTCCTGTGGGAATTAGTTCCACCGAAAAACCGATATTTACTGTAGGTACTATACTAGTGTGTCGCGTGTCACAATACATGGACTCGAGAGAGTCAAGCTCCGAAATGATCTAATAAATTGAGAAAATCTCAATCAATTCCTCCTTGGAGGCAAAATTTGGATGTTACCATCACGATGGTTTTACTTTTATTTCACGTTTTATTTATTCCAATATAATTCGAAAATCACAAAAAGTTGAAGGCTTGCAACAATGTCAGCAGGAACAAAATTAAAATACATGCCATCATATATGACATTCTTGAAACCTATATAAAAAAGAAGCATATATTTTTGTATGGACATTTTTGTTAAAATTACATTAATATTTATATTAAAGCTAATACTAAGGACGAACAATAACATCAAACTATCCCTATACCAGAAAAATGCTCCCGCAAGGAATAGAAGGCTTAAGTTAGCAGGTATCTTTAAAATAATTTTCGTGAAGTTATAAATGACTGGAGCTAGAAACTTTGAAAATATATATGTTGTATTCTATAGGAGTTATCGTGCATTCAGTTAGATCCAACAAATGAATTAATTTTTTCTTAACGGTTTTTTTGCGGGCATTTCCTCAAGGATGGATTACCCACAGGAACAAATTTAACGCAATCTTTGAAACTAATCCACCTATATAAAAAATATCATTAAACTTAAACAATAGCTCATTGTTTGAAGTCGATATAAAAGCGTCCGGCAATAATACTGGGATGATAATGAGAATATTGGCAATCTAACAACTGAATGCTATTGGAATAAAAAAACGAGGTTCCTTGTTAATTAGTTGAATGAGGTAGTGGGTAAATCACTTGAATATATTAATTATTTATGATAAGTGTTTATTATTCTTATTATAAATTAGCATTGACTACGCAAATTGCATATTAGTGAACGAAAGTTTTAAACAGTTTGTATCACTTTTATGAATGTGTGTAATGGGAAGGGAATGATTGATTTTGCCAGGAAAGAAGTAAAACATCAGAATGGAAAAAATAGCGGACGTTGAGCATATTTTTCTTTTTTTTTGTCCTATTTTTTGAATATCGCATACTACACTAAAAATTAGCCACACCTTTTTATACAAAAAAAATTACATAGTTAACAGAAATAGGAATCTGTCATTTTCAGCCTCCAAGTTGAAACTTTGTGGGTATTATTTTGTCATGAAAAAGGCAGTTTTTGGCGATACATGGTTTTAAGTGATGACGTCATTGCGATATTAATATGTAGGATAATCCGTGAGAAGTATTTTGTATTGTTAGTAGCATTTGTTTCCGGTGTATTAATAGATATATAGTGATAACATATTGCCTGGTGATCAGGTAGCATATTATTTGATAGTGAGTAATGGAGGAAGCTGCAGTATAACAATCTTCATCAATATTTCAACGGCAATAGCTAAACACCCAGGAATGTACCCTATTTAATACTGATTCTGTAAAAACCAAATTAGTTTATATATTTGTATAATGTTGATAATTGTCAGGTCATCGGTAATTCGTTTTAGATTACGTTAAGAACACCAGGTATACCTGGTAGAAGACTCTATATGCATTAATTATTGTTTTTTCTTTAAGCGGTAGTGTATTGAGACACGAATCAGATTACGGCCGTTGCAAATCGCATTATCGTTTTAATATGCTTAAGTTTGGTCGCTTTAGATTTTATATATCCTACATATTCCGTTGATTTTAAGTCTCGTTCAAAGGAATGGCGAATTCTGAGGGTACGGGATCGATACATCAGCAATAGCGAGAGATGCATAATGTGGGATATAAAACTGAAAAGCCTTCCTCGAGGACATTGAAAGGTTTCATATGATTTCCTTGTAAAAATTAGAACATGCGCGTATAAAGTTGGGCCGTGAGCGGATATGAAAAATTAGTTAGTTAATTAATAAAATTAAGAAGTATTTTTTTTTGGTATACTCAATCGATTTTTAACATTTAAAAAGATTGCTTAATTTTTCTCCTAAGAACTGTTTTCGTTCTGTTCTATTCTATTGTGTATTGAGGTAACATTAAAACTTATTTTAAACAAATACAAAAAAAACAGCTAACTATACATTAGTCGACAAAATAAACAAGTTATACAGTGTTTCTCACTTTTCAAGGCTTCCATGTTATAGCTGACCTAATAGGAGTGTGATTTTTATAAAAATTACAAACCCATTAGGTGATTATGGCGTGATAAGAAAATATAATTTCCACCAGGGGCGTTTCTCACTATAATAAAAAAAAACAATTGTTTTCAGAAATATACCTGTTAGGCAAGTTTTAAGCCGACAAAATAATGTCATATTCTTGTTTGGCAGAATCGAAAAACCCCCTATTCGAGCTTTTAACGTAATAGCAAACCGGGTGTTCACATCATAAAAAATTAAATTGTGCTTTTTATAGCAGTCCAGATATGGATACATCTTTTCTGGAACTGACTAATGCCAAATAAGCAGGTTATGTGAAAATAATGCTAATTATAATAACTATTAAATAACGTATTTTAAATTGCTATAAAAAGTTAAATTTTGCTATTTTTTATTATAGCGACGAACGCCACTGCTGGAAATATATTTTCTTCTAGTAGCGCCATGGTCACTTGATGAATAGGTACTGTCCCCTAAATTTTATAAAAATCGGACTGCTATTAACGGAGCTATAAAATGGAAGTCATAGAAAGTAAGTCATACTGTATATTTGTTCCAGTGTTTTATTTCCAAAATTTAAAGTAATACATTATTTTGATTATATTCTACAGGCCCAAAAAAAAACAAACAATTTTATTTTATATGTTTTTTATTTTATTCGTCAAATTACCCTCCTTAGACAAGAAGGTAGGATGTGTTATGTCGCATTTAATAATAATAAATTGTATTGAACACGCATCAAAACCAATGTGTTTTCTATATTCACCCAAAGATTTTTGATACATTTACTAAATCACGTTAATATTTTGAGGATAAAGAAATATTCGCATCTTTTTTAAGAAAAAGTCGTTTGTGGGATATTACATTTGTTTTCTCTGCTGATTCGCATCTTTATATGGTCACCAAAGTACTTAAATGTCAGATTTATCAAAGTTTTCAAATTTCAGCCTTTGTTTTTATCTTTTCACTACCACTACCACAGCCAATTTGCAATAAAAGAGGACAAATTATAGACATTCAGAGGTGAAGAGATGATGCAAAATAACCGAAACTCAGAACTGGTATTTCAGTAAGGCAATGCACAAGCAAACATGCCATGCATCAAGATAGGATGAGGGTATTATAAATCTTGGTGCGGTGAAATTTTAAAACTTTAAATTTTTATTTTAACTTGTGAGTAATATTTTCGGTCAGTCATAAGTTTTGGAAAATATTATTGGAAGAATATTCTCAGAAGGCTTCATTAGGTGTTATAAATTCACTTGCATTGAAGGTCGATTCTTTATTGTGCCCACACCATTTGCTTTTATCCTCGATGAAATCAATTAAGCATAGATGCGATATTCAACCTGCTAATGACCTAAGTGTTTGGATCGTTTATTCACTGGCATAGTATGAGCTGAGCTCATTGTCCTCCACACAGCTCCTACATAAAAGAAAAACCTCAAGAAGATATTCCGATAAGGTTTTATTATTTTTTTCAGATTGAAATGTTCTATCTGTTAAGATATAATTAGTTATGAGCTGCGACTTGATATAGTCACCTTCCTTGGAGTCGGATCTGTCAGGTCCATCCAGTAGCGGTGTTTTAATTTTAACTACCCCATTTACTCTTTCCATATACCACAGATAGGTTCTAGTTCAGCTAGAATTCTTTCTGCGCCTGCTCTAATTATGCCTCCCCTTTACCCAGGTCTCTCTTGATGAGTTATGTTGATTAAAGGAAGTTTAGGCAACCCATCACAAGTTCAGATTGTTCAACTATTTGCTTTGTACCATCATAGCATAGAACTATTATAAGTGATACTGGATGTTATGAACTCTTGTATTCGTGACATTTTGAGTTCTACTATTCTTTTGCAGACCCACAAGGATTTGTTGCAATGTTTCAAATTGTCGGATACTTTACCATTCTCTACTAATAATTGTTCCCCATATTCCAAGTCCCACAGGGTTTTGAAGGGTTCTTGTCGTGCTAAAGAAGAGTTTTTATGTGCCAACTTCAGTCCCTAAGTAGGCATATTCGTAAATAACTTCAGTATTATAAAAACTATTTTTTTATTAAATATTATTAGTAAGATTATTATGCTATGTTTTTCCAATGACTTATATTTCGACAGCACCCTGATATATAATAACCAAGCCTAGATAAACTGTATACATATTGAATGTTTCCATATTATATGTTTTCGGTGAAAAAAATCGCATGTGTGAAAAATACTGATAAGAGTTTAATAATCCTTTCTGTTATCTTATCCCGAGTACATAATTATTTGAGTAAATATTAAACTGTTCGAAACAACATTAAGGTTATTTATTGCATGACTAAAATCGAATCAGCTCTCCTTGATAGCTATGTAAAGAAAGCATTCGGCTCAATTTAGATTGTAAACTGATACTTTCATGGAAAGGCATTTTCAAACCAAAATGGGATTTTTCATCTACTAGATGGGTAGAATAATTGTACCAAAAATAATCAAAATCGGTGAGGTGATCTACCAAGCCTCCTTTTATTTTGGTTAATTTGATGTGAAATGACCCCCTATACTAATTGAATTAAGATCATCTAAATCTCGGGGACGCGTTTTCTAAAATTGTTCTTTTATTTTGAGTTAGGTTTTTTTGCTACGAGGAAGAAGCTCTAGATGATGGTAGATATTGGTGCCGATACGCCGAGAATATCTTAGGGATTATTTTTTTAATTTAGTGAAATAGGTTAAGTAGTTATCAAAATGGAAGTATATAACTCAAAATTCGATCGGCATTTTGAAAAGGAATTTTTGGACGATTTTTACATATTCCTTACTATCTCAGTAACTTAGCAACAATGGGGTCAAAGCGCTCCTAAAAAGGCAACTTGCTCTGATTTAACCGTCCCGTCCTTGAGGTCACTCCGATTAATTATTAATAAAGAATGGAACAAATTCAATATTATTTAAAACATTTTAACATTTTTTTACTGTTTTTTTTTATTTCGAATATATTTCATATACTTTATACAATATGTAAAACTAATTTTAAAAATCCCACATCATTTTAGGTTTTTGAATTATTCTTGAAAATCCAGACATTTTTCAAATTTTTAGTCGGTGGGATTATACAAACCGACGATAAGAAAAGTTAAATTTTTCCGATGGTAGTCGGTAATCAATTATATTTTGGATGTTGGAGTTACGAAATACAAGCAGTTTGGACGCCAGTTTTCCAACCGATGATGCACTGGATCGAACCAACACTGAATTATGTAGTTATTTACGCCCGTCGGCATCTAAAATACTAATTTCTGGGGGACTCTTATTCAAATTTAGTTTTATATATGTCTTATTTAATTTTCAACTTTGAACCGTTCTAGAATGATTCAACATAACACTTAAATTTTGAAGACTATAGCATAACATAACAGCTTTGTAGAAGGTTTGGAGATCAAAGGTTCAATTCTAAATTAGATTTTAGAATGGTTCAAGGCTGGAAATTACCTGTTTAGTTTTTTGTTGGCTTGTCTAATTTTTCGTCTTTTCCAGAGTAATGACAGCACGGAATCGAGCGGTGGACGCAGCAACTCGACGACGTCGGCGAGCGGCCGGAATCGACCGAGGTTGGGCGACGAACCTACCATCGGTAAATATAAGTTGCTCAAAACCATCGGCAAAGGCAACTTCGCCAAGGTGAAACTGGCAAAACATGTGCCTACCGGAAAGGAAGTGGCCATCAAGATCATCGACAAAACCCAGCTGACACCCGGTTCATTGCAGAAACTCTTTAGAGAGGTAAGTTCCAGAAAACTTTTGTGTATCAAAACTTTTTGATCAACCCTCTATACTTTAAAATATTTTTATTTTGGTGCACTTTGCAAGTCCTAAAATCTTCATGAAAAATATTTTTTCACTTTCAAAATAATCGATTCTCGTACTTTTATACACATTATAAATAGAAAAACAGATAAAATAGGATTACGTTTGTCATTACCTCATTAGATATCCGATTTACGTCTACCAATTTTCAACCTCTTTCATCGTATTATCTAGCAGGGTTCAAATTTCAGTCTAGACGTATTCTTTTTTTCAGCGGTTGATCCACCGATTGCACCGGTTGAGCCATTTGGCGTTCTTTTATTGTTCGATGGACTACCGGTTGTGTCTCAATCATGTTCTTTTATTCACGATGGATTAACGTATGGTTGCATCAGCTTCCACCGGCTCGCCAAGTCGGTTGTTTCGGTGTATTGTGGGGGGGAGCAACTTTCCTAACCTATTCTTTTAACATTCTTAATTCAAAACAATTGAATTAAGAATTTAAAAATTTGATAGATAGAATCATTGTTAAATTGTTTAGATAAATATAAATATAAACAATAATATAATGGACCGTTGACTGCACAACTCGGGTATTAGTTTTAATGTTTTTTTAACAGAATACGAATTGACTCGTCCTTCAAAGGGTGAGTAAATTTTCCACTAAACCTACTAAAATGATATGTGTAAAATAATCTTAAATGTTGTGTGGTAGTTGAAACATAAAACATTAAAAAGGAGACTTTATGTGAGATATGTCTTTATTTATTATAGATCCTTTTTTCCTTGAAGAAATTTCTGAAAAGTATCTTATTAAGCTCTATAAAAATGATGTAATATTTGGAAATCTTGAAGAAAATTGTAAATCAGTTGGATCTGGATCTCGGAGTTACTAAATGGTTTCGTCATCATCATCAGAATCGGAGTCGCTGGAATACAGTACTCTCGCCGCTAAGGCGACCGCAACAGAGATCATTTTATATTATCAAAAACTTCTGCAAAAATTACAAATTATTGTTGTTTATATAGTATTTAAACGCCAGTCAAACGTCAAGCTTCCATCAATGCGTTCTTATTTTCTCAGAACCGGTGTCCACCGGTTGATGACGACGGGACCCTAGAAATGTCAACCGTAAAAACATCGATTCACCAATGATTGAATCCACCGGTGAATAAAATAATACGCCTTCTGGCATTGCCTTTTTGATGCCACTAATCCAGGTTGTTTTTGGTCTTTCTCTTTTTCGTTCTCTCTATTGGTGCCCATTTTAAAAGTTCCAACCGTGCCATATGAGCTGTCTCTGCTGGAATTTCGCAATCATTAATTTGTCTAGCTTTTCCATTACCATCCAAGAATTAAGACAGTAATGAAGGTGGTTTTATTTTATCCGGCCTTGATATGTTTGCAGATCTGCGCCAAGTCCATCTCTAAGGTTCTAGAGGTTTTGAGATTTGCCATTTGTTTATGGCAATGGCACATACACTAAAGGGAGATCTTATGGCACTCGACGAGCGGTGTGTGCGGAGCTGTTGATGAATAGCTGTAGGTTCTAATTTGGTGGAAACAGATGTCCCGGTAGCGATTTCCACCAGTGATGCAGTACGCACGCCAGCTCTCTTTTGAACGGAATCCAACAGCTTTAGGGTGTGTTTCGGCGCGACACCCCAGATGTGTGAGCAATATTCTAAGCAGGGTCTTATTTGCGCTTTGTAGAGCAAGAGCAGCTGCTGCGCCGTATACATTTTTTTGTTGCGAAATAGCGCACCATGCTTCTGCGAGGCTGGTTTTGCGATGTGAGCAACCTGGTCATGCCAGGACGTATTGCTGTTGATCGAGACACCCAGTATTTCGATTTGCGAGGATAAAGGAATGATCGATCCTGCCATAATGATGTCAGGGGCCCCCCCGTATTGCCTTTCCTAGTAAACGTGGCTGCTTCAATTTTTGCTGCATTGAACTGGACCAAATTTCTGTCGCCCCAAGTTCGAACTTTCTCCAGATCTTGATTAATTGCTCTATGTGCTCCTGTCTGCGATGATATGTCTCACTCGCTGGTAAAGGTTGTTCCGATTGAAATTCGGAGACAAGGGTACTGTCATCTGCAAAACTGTAAACAGGATTCCGTTCCATGTTACTGTTGATTTATTCTATTTTTCTAATGCTCCTTCCGTGACGGTATAATTAATTATGCTCCGTTCCATTACCTACTTTTAAAAAAACAGAGAAAACTGCGATGTAGATCGATAACCAAAATGTTCCTGTGTGATGAAAACATGTTTATTTGTGTGCAAAAGTGACAAATGAATATGAACGGTGATATTCCGTAAGGAAAAATCCATTGTTTTGTATCGCAAGCAATATTAATAATAATTGATCTATAAAGCATTTAAAATGATTCACAATAATTGAAGAGGATGCTTATTGATAACTGCCGATACCTAATTCATATAATTTATCTTATTGGCCGACAACAATATGCTACTTCTGCTGCAAAAATAATAGTTGAATTCTACACGCTTTTTAATCAACTAAAATATCGTTGTTGTTGTTGCGGCCTCTTTTCCTGAATCTAATCACAAAAAAAATAGATTATTGAGATTTCTTGAGATCACAACTGCAAGTGAAAAGAAAAATATAATGAGGGGGAAAGTTCGGGTCCTGCAAAAGCCAATAACTATATGGGATGTATGTTCTGAGATTGTTTCCAGTTTTCTGTTCGGTTAAGACTAGATGTTTCTACAGTACATATATTTTTTATGGCAATGACAGTGCCAGACGTCCCGTATTTCCCGGGACGTCCCGTATTTTTGCCATAAATCTGATTGTCCCGCCGGGACAGCTGATATCCCGTATTTCGGCAATATGTCATAAAATGACAAAATCAATAAAAAAAATGCACGCCCGTTGTTTTATTCTTAATCATCTGCAAGAGTCCTTTTGCCTGACGAGTCTTGGTCTTGCGTAAACACATTTCTGACAAACCGATGTCTATGGTCCAGGGAATTGCTTTCAGTGGGCCTCGTGGTCCAGTGGTTCAATGCTGTGTTTTTGATACGGCTGCCCGGGTTCGATTCCAGCGGCAAGACATAGTTTTTTGAAGGTTATGTTTGTAAAACGTTTTTTCTTCTTGATTCTGGGTATGTCTTGGGTTAGTTTGGGTTAATTTTGTTTGGCTGCGAAGGGCAAGGAGTGATGTGAAAAAAAAAATACAAATTACAAACGTAAACATTGTGATGCGTCGGGCATCTCGTGTAGATGGTTAAGAATAAAATATCTGCGCCCGACGCCGCTGTGCTTGGCAAATCGGTTGTTTGACTTGGAACTAGCCGCCAGACGGCAACTTAATAGCCTGACCACTAACTCAGTGGCTTGGTTTGTTTACTATTTTAAGATTTCTAAGAGTTAACTTCGCGCAACCAACAATAACTAAACCAAGAAAAAGTTTTACAAACGTAACCTTCAAAAAATATGACAGCATCGACGGGAATCGAACCCAGGCCGCTGTATCACCGACTCAACATCTAACCATTGAACCACCAGAGCACTTGATGGCAATTCATTGCACCGTAAAGACATCGGTTAACTGAGGATTATGCGTTATTGGTCAGGCTGATTAGTTGCCACCCGGCGGCTATTCGTAAATTGAGTATCACCGCGGCTTTCAAAAACGCGCGCGCGAACCGCTGACTCATACTAACCATTAACCATGATACAATAACGGGGTATCATCAGAGACAAGGTAAACTAGCTTTTCAAAACGCAAGCTCAGGGCTCGTCAGGTGGTGGAATGCTTTTCTGAGCAGCTTTCTTTATCCGCTAATCTGACACTTTACGTACACTTGTTTTGTTTGAGTCTGTTTGGTGTTCGGTGTGGCTACAATTGCTACATTCTACAATATTGAACTTAAACTTCACTGTGATTGATGGAAACATTTTATGTAAAATAATGCAGTCATTGTAGCCAAACCGTCACCAACCAGGCTTTGTATTTTGTGATTATTTCGAGGGATACTAGCAGTTTTATAAATTTGTGAAAACCAACAACGAAATCATAAAATATTGACCCATTTGTTTTGGTGTATAGAATGTAATTTGTAGCTTTGGGTTCGATTAAAACTTTATCAAATTTGTCTTGTTTCATCTGTCCCGGGCAAATTAAGAAAATCCCGTATTTTTAATCCATTGTCCCTTAATGTACCAAAAAAAATCTGGCAACCCTAAATGACACACACTAAAGGGAGATCCTATGGCACTCGACGAGCGGTGTGTGTGCGAAGATGAGTGAGTTCCAAAGTCCTTCTAAGGCGACGTGCTAGGTGCTTCCAGTTGTTTAACGACTGTTTGACAAGCTTTGCTGGGAGGGGGATGAGGCGGGTCAAATCCTGGGAACATCTGCCGTGAAAATATCTGTAAAACAGGGATGTCTCGGCCATGCGTCTGCGGTGTTCCATACTATCCAGATTCCGGGTCGCCGACGAGATGCACAGCTCTCTTCTGAATGGAATCCAGCAGCTTAGGGTGTGTTTTGGTGCGGCACCCCAGATGTGTGAGCAATATTCTAAGCACAGTCTTATTTGCGCTTTGTAGAGTAAAAGTAGCTGCTGCGGTGTATACAGTTTTTTATTGCGAAATAGCGCACCAAGCTTCTGCGAGGCTGATTTTGCGATGTTAGCAACATGGTCATGCCAGAACATGTTCTTGTTGACCGAGACACCCAGTGATCCGATTGACGAGGATGAAGGAATGGTCGATCCTGTCGTAATGATGTCAGGGTCGGCCGTATTGGCTTTCTGGGTAAACGTGGTTGCTTGGGTTTTTGCTGCATTGAACTGGGCCAAACTTCTGTCGCCCCAAGTTCGAACCCTCTCCAGATCTTGATTAATTGCTGTAATCTGCTCCGGTCTGCAGTGACATGTCTCAGTCGCTGGTAAGGGTTTTTCCGATATAAATTGGGAGATAAGAGTACCGTCATCTGCACAACTGTAAACAGGATTATTGGTCAGCAGGTCGCTAATATAGTGGAGGAATAGAGTTGGCGAAATTATTGCGCCCTGAGGCACGCCCACGTTAATAGTGAATGTGAGAGGTGTCCGTCAACTGCAACGTGCAGAGACCAGTTCTTCAGGAACCTGACAAGCCAGTCGCAGAGAGAGGCTGGCAGTCTGAAGGACGGCAGTTTGTTGAGCAATCCGTCATGCAACACTCTCTCGAATGCCTTCAAAACATCCAACGCGATCTCTCGAGATTCTCCGTAGTTCCCAATTGCTCTACTCCATATATATGAGTGACATAGGCCAATATATCTCCTGTCGATCTCTCTTGCGTATTGGTTATCGGTAATTAATCTGTTGGTCTCAAAGTCAATCAGCAACTACGCAAGTGTAACAAGTGTTGCTGATTGACTACACGTTCCATGACTTTGGAGATTATTGGAAGCAAGGCAATTGGTTGCACTCGAGCGACTTTCCAAGAAGATGGGTAAGACGGTGAAAAAAGTCTGGAAAAAATGGGTGTTGTTCGTTGGCGCAGTTCTTTTTAACACGATGACAGGTATGCCATGCCGTCCGGTCCTGATGCCTTTTGCACATCTAGTTCTTTGAGGATTTGACGAATATCACTGTGATGACACTTAACTTCTGCCATGGTAGTGTTGATGTTCGTTATGGTGGGGAGAGCCTTGCCCTGAGAACCGTTTAAGATAGAATGCTATGAAAATAAATTGACGAGCATGTTTGCTTTTTCCTTGGCTGTAGTCGCCGTGATGCCGCGTTTGTCTGTCAATGGTGGGAGAGACGTTCTTGTAAAGTTATTACTTACTGCCTTTGCTACCGACCAGTATATAGAAAATGAATTGACATCCTACTTAAACCTCTGACTTCTCTCTAGGGAATTTAGTTTAATTTTATGGTGGAAATGTAGTCAGTGAGCCTGACTTGGGGGATGTTGCCGTTTTATGCCTATCTGCTTCAGGCACAACAAACAAAAGTTATTTTCCCGAAGCTGGAAATCTTCAATCGACCGATATCGATATTATATCTGTATCGAAGATACATTACAAATTTATAATGGACGAATGGTTATAAAATCTTTAAAACCGACCGATACGTATAATAATACTCGTTCATATCCCATGCCTGCAGTTTATATATCGTAGGTAACCCTAGCTTAATCAATCCTACTTGTTCCGGTGGAACCTTGTTAAAAGTCGCGCTTATTTGGTATTGATACGCTAAAAGATGAATTAAAGGAAAGCTTAGAATTGCGCTCTTCACACTATTCTGTTTTAATTGGATTAAAATGACGGTGGTATCTTATTCCATGCATTGTTCAAAAGAGATGATGTTTTCAGTTTTTTCTTCTGCAGACTGTCCCATATTTCAAAGGATTTATGTGCATTTATTTAAAGTCCAGCTTTTTTATGATTTTCTTAAATCTAATATCAGACAGTTTTATTAAAAACGTTCGATTATTTTCTCCATTAAGATTTATACCGGTTATAATTATTACTGGAAACTGAACGCTAATAGCTGAAAAATCATTCTTGTAATCGTGGTTGAATGGTTAGCTGTGCATCTGTGTACATTTATAGATGCATAGCCACATTCCAAAATTAAATAAACTTTCTAATATCCATCCAAGATCTTTGCGTTCATCTCAAATAGGACAGACTGTATATAAGCTGAGCTGATCTAAGGCGTTTTATTTCCTGATATAAGCGTCTCGCGTGTGAATATATCAGTAGAGCTTCACATGCCAGTTATAAACTGTATTTTCCAAAAACTTTAAACAATCATCTTCTTAAAAGTGTTTGTTCATAATAGACTGTAATAGTTAGCCCATAAATCTCATTTCTAAAATACAGTGTATGAAACATCTTATTCTGATCTAGGTAAGGATAATGAAGATGCTAGACCATCCGAACATAGTGAAGTTGTTCCAAGTGATCGAGACGGAGAAAACGTTGTACCTGGTGATGGAGTACGCTTCTGGAGGCGAAGTGTTCGACTACCTCGTGTTGCACGGCAGGATGAAAGAGAAAGAGGCTCGGTCCAAGTTTCGTCAGATCGTCTCGGCTGTGCAGTACTGTCACCAAAAGAGAATTATTCATAGGTAAGGAGAGTTATTAATTTTTAGATGGGCAATCAAATTAATGTGTGGATCCGTTGCCTATAAACCCAGTTTGGTTAGTTTGGGTTACACTGATGACAATTTAATTAGCATTACAAATTAAATTGTCAGTTTAATCCCCTAAGTTCGTATATATTGTGAGGTTTATGTAATTCTTCAACTTCCAGCCATATTCAGGATTTAGTAACGTGCGAACTTGTCGCTCCCAGACGGCGCAGTAACAAATATTTTGCTATTAGAAGAAAGTCTTTTATTATTATATTTTTTTAGTAACGCAGCAGAAGCTTAAAAATTGCAGATTATAGTGTTCACACTTTTCTATGTCTAAAATATGCTTATGTTGGATAGGACGCGTTACGGATACACGAGAAATAATTTGAATGTTGCATAGAACGGTTTATCGTTTTAATTCATAAATAATTGCGTGAGCCTTTTCCGGAGGTAATATGATTTGATATAGCATGCCAAAACCACTTACGGCAAATAATTAAAGACCAATTTTCTGAAGTGCCTTAAAGCTAGAAAATTCGAAACTTCCTACTTAATTTCTTTTTATCATTTATACTTATTATGTCACATATAATAAAATAATAAAACTGAAACGCCTACACTAAAATTGAATCAGCCGTAGAAGTTAAAAAGTAGGACATAGTGTGTGCTTTAGCAATGCCCTCATACCCCATTATTTTCATAGCCTTAGCTTTTTAATTCTTAGGGTTTTCAAAGTGGACCTTTTTCTACTTCCAAGAACAATAAATCATAAATCATTGAAAGTATCGTGGCCAATTAAAACAATTTGTATTTCTTCTAGTTTAAATCCGATATGAGTTCATTCATTCAGGATGTTTATGCATTTTCTGTTTCATCTGCCAAAAAGAAGTGTACTGCAGATTCAAAATTGTTTTTTTTTATATTGGCATATGGTAAAGTATCATTTGACAGATCTTTATCTGTAGATTTCAAGATTATTTTTTTAATGCGTTACATTTGAATAGATAGTGAAATTCCTAATATCAGGTCAATACCTGGACAACTTAGATGCACTGACGTGTGAACCATGTTATTCATTTTATCGATATTCCAAACCTATATCCTTTTAATAAGATTGATCTATAATTTATTAAAGAAACTATTATCTTATTCTCCCAGCTTAGTGTGTTGTTTTAAAAAAAAACAACTAACTCCTACCCACTTTAACTTCTACCTACAAATCAGCTGCTGTTGCAAAGATGTCGAAATGTGTTAATTTAGGTTTGTCGTTCAAGATGTTTCAGTTCTATAAAATAAAATTCTCGATCGTAATTCATTGAGAAAGTTAAATAAGTGTTTGTTTTACATCAAGAATTATTTACTTTCCACGGAATTAATTATTATTGCCAATGTCGTTCAATGCCAAATGAAATACAATGATCCCAAATTTGTAAAAAATCAATGAACCAATTCCCTATCAAATTTACATAAACGGAGGCGAGAATGGCCAGCCTTCGAGAATTATTCGTAACGATTGTTTGCACAATAGAATTTTTTTCTTTGAATTGTCTAAATAAAGAAGTTGTATTACCTAACTAAAGGTGAATCATGTATATGTATGACTTTTTTGTGGTGCTACTATATAATTTTTTTATTGTCTGTGCGTTACGAATTTACATAAAGTTCAATGCATTTTTAGAATTTGTTGCTGTATATACAACTTAATAGTAATATAATTAAATTCGAAAATTATAAGTATATGTTAAAGTTCAAGTTCAAATTAACTAAAATATATTACTGCTAAGTTTGTTTGAAACATAGTGGATGCTTTTTTTTATTGATTATTTTCTATTAAAGTTCCTAGGACAATAAAAGAAATAATTTGGTTTGAAGAAAATGATATGTTCAAAACTAGGTAATGCCTGAACCTGAACCTCAGAAAGGCCGCTCCCCATGATAGAGCGAAACGATACGCATATCTAATAAATAAATAAATTAACTAAAAAGCGTTGTCTATCGGATCAAATTGTGAATCTAAACTATTCTCGAATCAGCTTATCACACACATGCACAAAATTTCATAAAAATCGGTCTAGTGGTTCTCCAAAACAAAACGTTGATTATACGTTACATGCGAAGTGCATTTGTTTACAAACGTTTCGGTTTTCAGCCTTCGTCAGTGTATTTCAAAAAGGGTGCTGTTTCATTCTGAATGAAAACTGGTTATTCCAAGCGATTACAATGAAACAACACCAACAGAACACATTAAGACACATAACTAATTTTGTATAGGTGACGGTACACACAATGCCATTAGTATCTTTTGAACATAGAGGATTCTAATTTGCTTTGGAAAACATATTATTATATGGCAGATAGGGACTTAGGTACAAAATATATATCTATTAAATCATATTAGTTTTCATAACTTATTTGTTATTAAAGTATCATATGAGTCAGTGACTAATTCAAATCCCCAGTCGCGAATCGACAAGGGAACAAAAACTGGAATTTACAGTGTGTGTTTTATTAAACACATTTGAACTGATTTGAAAAATTGTTAATTATCTGTCTGGATTTAAAAAAGATAATTTTCTATTATGTTGCAAATGATAATTTTAATATGGCGGAAACAGTCTAGTGACCATTTTCCAGAACGGCGTATTTTAATAACGTGGCTGTAGAGAGTATATTAAGAACTAGTAATAAAATGTATTACAAGTTATTACAACCGGAATTATAAATAACGTAACAAAAACTTGGGTCATTCTAGTATTACAGAAAGTACACATATGGTGTTTTGACGGAGTTTGCCATGTTTCTTCAGGTAATGTTTGTTAGTAGACTTCTAAAATGGTAAATATTATCCATGCATATGGTGGATCAGTTTACTGCAGGCATAGTATGTCCAATGTTCTTTGTTGCTCTGTAAAATAGCCAGTTTGTATTATATACTGATTCGTATTGACTCGAAATTAGGTTATCAGTATTAGATTAAAATTAAGACTCTTTTTATGGGATAGTAAGATGATGCAAGCCAACGGTATTGCTCTAAACAGAAAGTAATCTTTTTATGAAAAAACATACCTACCTGCAGAAAATCGGAGCATCATATAACTTCCTTCTGTTATGGAAACAATGCATTTCATAGTATGATAAAGTTAATTTCATCAAATTATCTCGCTATATTTACCACTGTTCAACATTCCTTACTTTTGCACAACTATACTTATTGCTGATATTAGACTACCTGGTCCTGACTACTTTGCTGCTCAATCATTTTATTTTGTTAATAATTATTGTTATTTCTATTTTAGAGATTTAAAGGCTGAAAACTTGTTATTAGACAGTGAAATGAACATAAAAATAGCCGATTTCGGATTTTCAAACGAATTTACTCCCGGCAACAAGTTAGACACGTTTTGCGGCAGTCCCCCTTATGCGGCACCAGAACTTTTCCAAGTAAGTATATAAAGCAGCTTTGATAATCTGCGATTTTCATATATTTTTAAATGCCTAATTCAGACTATTTGGTAGTTAATTACTAGAAAATAATTTATCTGCTTGAAAACATTTAAATATCCAAGGCCTAATGAAACCGGCACTTCCTTGAAAGATTCTGAAACTTAGAGGCGTTTTTATTATATTTCTAAATTGCAGATATACTTACAGAAGTTAAACCTTTTTCTGCATTTTTGTGCTTTCAGTTGTAGCTTGTGTTAGCAATTAGTTTCTTTCATGTCATCTTTAAAATAAATTTTTAGATCTGTTTTATAGAAATTATGTTCTTATTTTGTTAAGTGCTATTATTTCGAGTACTCCTAACACAACGAATTATTGCACGACTGAAAGAACTTTTCATCTTTAGATAAGTATTATATTTTTCCCGAAATCCAATCCCTCTGGGTAGAATTGAAGTGCAAACCCAACTTTATTTTATTTTATTTTATTTTATTGTTGGCCAAAATAAAAAATGGTTTCTTTTCCTTCGTGATATCCTGTATTTGCCACTACCACCCACTGAAAAGGGTTGTTTTGTAGGAATTGTAATTAGCGATTATCATCCTGTTTTTTTGAAGAAAAATGTGTGTCTTTAGGATAGGAACAGTACTTTCAATTACTATTCTTCTGTACCCAACAAATGGTATTTAAGAGCATGATTGTCATACAAATTATTGTGAATGTGATTTTTTGTCCCGAAAATCCCGGGATTAAAAAATCGGGATCCCGAAAATAAAATTTCAATCTGCTTTATTTGTTTTTTGTTTATCCGCGTGTTATTTTAGCTTTACCCCGGTAATTTGCATATATAATATGTTACAGACAGTACAGTAGTACGAGTGTGAAAGCTGAAAGAGCCTTTTCATCAGCGGTCTCATTTGCGAATAAACCTAGATCACGCTTAAAAGACTTGGCTCTAGTCTTGGTGTTTCTAAGGGCTTATTTTATTTTAACTAAGCAAAACGTAGATGTTTAAAAATTATTTTAATTGCACATTTTAATAAAACTTTCCTCACTATTTCTAGTTCCTAGTTTTCTGTTTTATAACCATATTGGTATTTTACCTCTTAAACGTAAAAAAAAAACTATTTTTTATTTTAGTATTTTTTAATAAACACATTCTTTTGTTTGCTGTGTTTCTGCATTTTGGTTACTTTTATTGCTAGTTTTTGATTTTAAAAAAATATTGGGGTTAATCCCGTAGTATAATTATTTTTATATCTCAAAACGGGTTCCCGATCCCGAAAATTGGAAACCCTAGTCACCTTGAATTTATAATTTTATTTTTATTTAAAATGAGTTATTCTGTTAAGCAATAAATGTTGATTTTTATTAGTTATTAATATCTGGAAGCAATAAGAAGGAAGTTCTTTGAAACAATAACAAATTAATGAACATACATACACAGACAAATGTTAAAATTTCCAGATAAATATAAAAAGAAATTCAACATGTCCGCCATACAAACATTTTTCTCTGTCTCGTGAAGGTTCTTTATAATTTATTTCAGCATCATTTTTGTTCCTATATCATTTCTCACCTTCCTTCTTTTGAATATTTAATATTTTCAATTTGATTGCTGTATATGATATTTTTTAAGTGGCCCCAAGAGAATATAGGGTATTTTCTTTTTAATTTGCCTATATGGTCTGTACCTAAAATACTTTAAGGCTCTTTCAACTGCTCCATAAGTCAACATTTTATTTCTTTTTCCCTCTCTGAGATACTGCACACAATCGGGAATGGAATTAGTTGGATTCTCTTGACAATATAACAAAATATCTGAATTCTTTCCTTCATTCGTTCCTTCTTCTTCCATTGCTTAGAATTCCTTTTCCTTTTGGTCTTTTTATTTGTTTTTATTGGGTGTTTAATGATGGGTTCTTTGTTCTTCAATACTATTTTTGAGTCGTTTTCACTTCATTGTTATTTTTGAAATATAATTTTACCATTTTGTATCCCTCGTTAATAGAATAACTCATTTTGCATAAATATAAAGTTATAAATTCACGGTGACTAAAGAATTAAGGTCAACCTTGACATTAAATTTGACTTACCTAGGATGAAAATTAGAAAATGTAGCAGGTATACCTTTGAAACTGGGATAGTTACGTTTACAGTATATTTATGAGAAATTATAAGTTGAAATATTTGAAAAACAACTGAAAATCCGCAAAGTATATGTTGTAAAAAATATGTCTAGAACTCCTCCTAAAAACGCGATAAAAAACATACCGTCAAATTTAAAACAAGCGATGTTTTATACTATAGTTTTTATTCGATGCTCAATTATTTTGCTGACAAGATATATAAATAAGACTCATATTTAACATTTTGACCAAGTTTAAAAATAAAAAGTTATAAGGTCTGTCCATTTTTATTTGGATATCTTTGTACAATTTTATGAACACGTTTCTCAATGGAAAGAGCTTCAATCCCTTTAAAACTTGTATCTTTTGGGTACTTGTAATCACCTAAAAGTGACACAAAATCGACAGTAAGTGATTCCTTGATCTTAAACTCAAGTCACACCCCTCTCTACCCTCTCTAACTTTGTTTAGGGACAAAAAACTGACGAAATCGCTGTTAATACAAACATCAGTTCATTTGATTTGAATGTGAAATCTCTTATCTTCAATAAGACTTATATTTTATTAGTAATGTGGGATTTCTTAATTTCACCTAAGTATAAGTATCATGCACTTTGACAATCATACTGCGGTGTCTTTGGCAATTGATGATACAACTAATTTCCGGCACTGTAACTCAATATCAAGTTGTTTTCATTGAACTATTTAAATTTTCCAGGGCAAAAAATACGACGGTCCAGAAGTAGATGTGTGGTCCCTCGGCGTAATACTGTACACCCTTGTATCGGGCAGCCTGCCCTTCGACGGATCGACGCTGCGCGAGCTGAGGGAACGTGTATTGCGCGGAAAATACCGTATCCCGTTCTACATGAGCACAGACTGCGAGAACTTGCTCAAGAAGTTCCTGGTTCTCAATCCGGCGAAACGGGCCAGTCTCGAGACCATCATGAAGGACAAGTGGATGAACCAGGGGTATGTTGGGTTAGTCTTTAATTTTCCATCCATATAGGTGTCGTGACTCAGCACTAGAGGAATGGTTTGTTTTTTATGGTAAGGTAATTAACTGGTTATTGGGTTGTCAAAGACGGAGTTATGGAAGGTTTAAATTAGTGAAGGGACTATTCGAATACAAATAATCGAAGTACTCGATTCTGGCTTGCATTCGAATACATTCGATTCTCAACGAAGAATTCGAATACCAGAAATATTCGAATGCGCTAACAACGAATTAATCGTCCCTCGAATGCTGGTTGAATCGAAATGAAATATGAATCGGCACAATTCGCGTCAAATGCGATTATAATATAACTTGTTCGATTATGCTGGTTTGCCATCTGAGCACCAAATAATAGCGGGCTTTGTTTTGTATTATGGTGAACAATAATCGAAAACGCTATACTATAAAAAGTATAAAATAGGGTAGTTTAATTGCTGTGATAGTTTTTTAATTGTTGAATATTTTTCTTCTGTAGTAAACATATTATTAATTTTAAATGCGGTAGTCGGCAGGTATGACATACATATTTTTGCAATATGCAGGAGATAAGGAGTTTTGGGAATTCAAATTTAAATTATTCAAAAGTGATGATTTTAGTAAATCTTTAATACACTTTTACTTACATAATATCTAAACAAAACAACTTTTAACCAATATTTAATTTTTTAATAGTGAATGATTTCGCTAATCTTTGTAAAATATTTTGCTCTTATGCTTAAATGTATCAAGAATGAAGTTCAAGATCAAACAATCCAGAATCAGACAATTTGTAAATTTGAATTCCAGAACGAAACTTTGAACTCACTCGAAATCTCGAGAGGTTGAATCGCTTGGGATATTGCGACTAATCAAAATAATTCGATTCTTTGTATTCGAATAATCATTCGATTCTCAAAAGTATTCGAATGCAAGATGTTCGATTCTAAGAATCATCCGATTTTTCCTTCACTAGTTTAAATGGGTAACTGCCTCTCAGAATGTCAGATGTCATTTTGCTCTTAAATTACCTACCCACTGCATTATCCGGGCGTAGCAGGGATTCATCATACTTCTTTCTTTTATGTAAATGTTGCAATCAAACCTTCATGACCCCTCTCATGACGTGAAGCTAAATTCACCCTTGGAAGTAGTGGTTTAGGAATGTTTTAGACCATTAAGGTTGTATACAGTAAGAATGAAAAATAAGGCAGTTGAAGTAAATATTGTAACATAGTAACTGTATTTAAGATGGTTATACCTAACTATGTCGGTTATTTTGCTTATTTTGATTTGATAGTATAACAATATGGATATATACTTTTATATATAATAAATTATATATATAAATAGCAAAGGCGCATTCAACGTCCTCGATAATCCTCTTTGTGGCTACAAGTGCAAGTGTTTTAATAGTTAGTGATCCTTTTTTGCTTCAAAGAACTCTGCAATTTTTTGACAATGTTCTGGACATTACTACACCTTATAAATTATTGTGATAATTGTTTAGCTTTATTTTAGATTTCTCAATGAATAATAACTGAGGTAATATTTTTTTTGCGGCTTAAATGTTCAGAACTGTTTTTCCTTACATATACCATATTTTTCCATTGTTGTCATTAGTACCTTTTCAGTTGTAATATATTAATTTTACAGCGTGTTGAAAATGGTGGCTAATTGGTCGGGACATGTTTTTCGATAAGTTTGCCAAAAAGATATTTTAGAAAGAAAACTAATAGTTTCTATTTTTTTGGTTTTCTCAAATCACTTTAATTTTACTCTTTAGGCCTAGGTGGAAAATAAATGGGGGCAAGCTGCAATACAGTTTATTTTCCTCGTTTGGATGTGTTGAACAGTATACTAAATTTGCACGGTCTATCAACCCGGATTTGGCCGCCATATTGAAAAATCCCATATAAAAATATTGATTTTATGGATTTTTCAAAAAATCTCGATCTGAGTGCATCGTAGAGAATTTTCAAGTAACCAAAAACAGAGCAAATTAAATTCTTTACAAAAAATGCTTTATACATTTATTCTGTAAACTTACCGGTTCTGGAGTTATTTAACATCTAATGCAAACATTGATTGAATTATATATACGTTAGCGTTATTTAATTTAAAATTGGGACTTATTGTACTCTCACTGTTCGGCAAAACTGCACCAGATAGTGATCGGGGTGAGGCCAAACCACCTGATCATGACTTTTCCCAGCCTCTTCGGCTGTCGATCGTGTTTATTTTTTAGTATCTATTGTACTACCCGAAGCGGTAAGCGTATGCACGTTATTATTGGGCGGTATAGAATATGCGTATGATTTTTTGGAATCAAATCGTGAAGAAAACCAATTTTCTCTAGACGACCTATTTGAAGGATACCAAGGTGACATACCCACTGCACGAAGAATAAAAACTAAATTGTTTGAAAAATACGGGGAAGATATTACAGTAACTAAACTCTCAAACCATCATTTGTTTTCGAGACACAGGTAAGCAAATTTTGGCGAGAGCATAGTATTCTGAGCAAAAAAAGACGAACACGAGGAACGCTTAAGAATAGTAAAATCCGCAGCAGAAATCATTATTGAAGTTATACGGACGAAAGTATATGACACCGAACAATATTCACGAACCGATAATTTTTTTAAATGGTAGTGAGAGAAGAAATTCCACCGACTCTTGATTGCCTTATAAAAACTATAATATCGAAAAATAAACGCGGTGACACTGAAAAAAATAAAGATAAAATGCACTGCTATTTCGCACGCTATTATATCAGCAAAATGAAAATATAATGTCTAAGCACACGAATAATAGGAGACGACAAAATTAATTGTTACAATATGCGTACGATGTTGGTTTGTCGGTGACGACAAGTATTACTGGAAGTAATTTGGCAGATATTAAATTTCAAAGAAAACAGAGAGTTCTACCAATTGCATCCATAAATTCAGGAATTAAAGTAGGTCACACGATGATTCCAATTAACCCTACTCTGCTTTTTCAAAGAATTTCAAGAAATCATCTAAACAGTTTCAAGAATACTTTCAATATGAACTTGCTCCTTATCCACTCTCACTTTTTGACAATGTAGGAATGCGAAAAACGAAAAAGTCTGCTCTATATGAGGCGTTTACACCAATCACAGAAGATGCTAATCTTAATGACACTATACGTCATTGACGGTGGGTTTCTTATTCACCGAGTTGTGTGGCATCAACAAGAATTTTACTCAGCCGTTTTGGATAAATATGTTGAATATGTTAAGAAGCATTACCCAAGAAACGCAGTTATAGTATTTGATGGATATCCAGATAAGAACAGCGAAAACTCAATCAAAAGTGGTGAACGCTTTCGTCGCATGAAAACTTGTCCCACAGCCGAAATCGCTATTGATGAAACAATGAAAATCACTACATCACAAGTTAACTTTCTGGCAAGGGAAAAGAATAAAAACAGGCTGATTTCAATGCTGTGCATCCGGTTTAAAACTGAAGAAATTATAGTAAAACAGACGTTAGAGGATGCTGACACTCATAATTAATACAGCTCTTAGTATGTCAAACAAATTTGGATCAGTGGTGCTAGTAGGTGAGGACATTGATTTACACGTTATACTTACTGGACTGTGTAAATCTGAAAACAACATATACTTTTTAAAGCAAGGAAAGGGAAAAGCAGGAAACACACCTTATTCATCCGCTGCATCACGCTTGGACCCGGTTGTGAATGAAAACATTTTGTTCTTACATGCATTTAGTGGGTGCGACATCACTTCAGTAATCTACAGGCAGGGTAAAATGAAATTCCTTAAGGTTAAAAGAAATCAGCCAAGCTTGAAAACCGCCATTTACGGTTTGAAATACCCAAATGCAACTCCAGAAAGCATAACCAAAGCTGGAATTCAATTCTTATGGCACTTTATGGAGCAAAGAGCTACGGCACATCACTACACACCTATAGATACCAATTATTTGCGCAATCTATAACCAAGAGCTTATTTAATCTTTCATCTCTTCCTCCAACCGAAGATGCAGCTCGTATGCACCCATTTCGTACCTATCTACAAGTCCAAAAATGGCATGGCAACGAAAAATCATCCGCTTACAGGGGTTGGAAGCAGTCGCCCAATGGACATACCGATTCTTATGCTGCAAGACGTCGCCCCCCAAGAGTTATTGAAGATGATTTCTTGTAAATGTAGGAAAGGTTGCAACGCAGCTTGTAACTTCCGAAAAGCAGGATACTGTTCAATAGTGTGTGGTTCGTGCCAGGGAAGAGCGTGTTCAAATTCTGACACTATTATAGAAGATCCAGAGGACGATGAAGAAATCGATTCTCGATTAGAAGTATTAATGACCAATGAAAATGTCGAAGAAACAGACAAAGAACAAGAACCAGCCGTACAGTTTGATGAAGAAAACATTGATGAGCCAATTGATCAACCATCTACGTTAAAAACATTAGCAGAGAAATTAGTAAAGCATAGTATGTAAGTACACATTTTTATTACACATTTGCAACAAGAAAGTGGAATAGGCCTACAGGGGAGAAGCATTAATTTCTATAAATGCATACTAGAAAATGTATGTTCGGTATTTCAGCGTCTGTATCTCGGCCACGGTCTATATCTATAGACGATGTCTCGGCAATCTGTTCATCTACCAAACCAGTGAATAGGACCTTTTTTGTAGAGAATATAATTAGCTTTGTTTTTGTATATTTGAAAATTTTCTGCACGGTGCATCCAGACCGAGTTATCTATCTATTTTTATAGAGAATTTTTCAAAATATCGTCCAAATCCGAGATCGATAAACCGTGCAAATTGAGTATAGTATTCAACACATCAAAACAAAGAGCAACCCCGTGTCGGCTGGCCTCTTGTAAAATTATTTCATCTGTATGAACTTTTGATAAGGGATTTTCGAGTATATCCACTGTGTTTTAAAAATGATAACTGTTTCGACAACATTATATTTGTCAGATATTGATTTTAAACTGACCAGATGTGTTTAACGATATGTAAAAATGTGCCAATATTTATCAGGGAACCGTTTAAGTCCAAATATTGGTCACACACACATTTTGATTTTTGTATATTTATTTGCAAACATTCCAGATAATTTAATTTTCTGGTTTTATTGCCAGAGTGCAAAGTTTTAAAATACTGTTGTTATGTTTCATACATGAAAGCGACCCAGAATATGAATTCTATGTTACGGTGGTTGGTTATGAAAATCAGCACTCATCCACCAAAAAGTAACCCAAGATGTTCAGGTATATCCATCTTAAATACTAATAATGTGTGGATAAAAACAGATAAAGCATGTTTTTAATCTAATGGCAATTTTTAATAAAGTATGTTCATTTAGAAGTACCTCCGATAGATATTTAAGGATTTTGACCAGTTGCATTTCTATTGCATGAAAATAATATATTCTGTATTTACACTTAGGTACAGAATATAACGTTATTTCAATAGTAGTTAGCAAACGCGTACAGACATTTGCAACATATAGAATTTCTACAGAGTGAGTCGGTCAAAAGCCTGTAATAATTGATTGATTCGGGAACCATAGATTTAAATCAAACTTAGTGCATTGACGTAGTTGATAATTGGGAACCTTACAGTTCTGTAACGACGTTATGACCAGTTTTCTAGTACAAAGAAGCTATGTTTTTTCTATTTTCAGTGATATAGTTTGTTCTTTTTCTGATTGGGTTGTTGTAGTGGTGATTGTAAATGATCGGGATAAGCTTGACATTACTTTATTAGTAAACAAGTATTTTCATACTTATTCAACCATATGATAACCTGTCACATAATAATATAAATAAACAGCGGCAGTAAAAGTAATTTTTCTGCCACTGAGCGTTTTCATCAATGTAAATTGGAACTTTTATTTCGCCTATTAAGTGAAAAAAGTTATGTTTTTCTGACTTACATTTATGTTCAAATCAAATCATTTATTCGTGCTAGCACCAAATAAGGTTTACACAGGTCAATAATATGTCATCACATTAAAAATTATTATCTAAAGATTTAAGTAATTCAATAAGACAGTTCTTAAGATTACTCAACACTCAAAAAACAGTTTATAATACACTAAAGATTATTAAAATATTAAAGCAGGTTAAAAAAAAAGTATGGAACAACATGGAACTAACAGACAAAGAGAAAGATAATTCCAAGAAAAGGTTATTTCATTCGTCAATAAGTCTATTGGGTCAAATAAAGGCTTCTTTAAGAGTGCCTGCCGAATCCTGCTCCTGAACATACCTCTGGGTTTTGTTTTTAAGGAGTCTGAAAGCTTATTGTAAAACTTTACTGCCCAGACACCTCTCAAGCCTACACAGCGGAACAGCAAGCGTTCCATTGGAACGGATGGCATAATCATGTTTCTGATTATTTGTAGGGATTTTTTTTCCAGATTGTCCTTTATATAAATAACGTTTTCTAGTAATTTCAATTGGAAAAGTCATGATGTTTAACTCAATGAACGTTTGTGTACAATCATCTCTAATCAAATCAAATCAAATCAAATATTGCTTTATTGTTTTAACATAAAATGTTTTTAAGAAAGCCATAGCTAATAATAAAACATGCATAATAATTATAAGCCTAAAAAAGCAAATAGAATAAAAAAAAATATCCATAAAGTAATATTTGAAGTGCAAAAAGGCATGTTTAAAGATCAAAGGTCCAAAACAACAAGCAGACAAACTTAAAAATACTTAACATACTTTACAACAGATATTTTTAAAAGGACAGAAAATTTAAGAACAATGTAAAGTTTAAATTTAAATATAAATAATGTCAATTGTCAACACATATGTAATAGACACAAATGGTAAAAAAATTTGGCTTACAGCAACAGACAAAACTAGTAACAAGTTAAAAAAATAAAAATATACACAAAGCAAACGCCGCATCACATGTCATTCTCGCAGTATACCCGTCATAGTGCATCCTCGAGGAATTCCAGGAGAGTGTAATAAGCTTTCTCAATTAGCAGCCTCTTTAGCTGTCTCTTGAATACCTTGGGAGATGCTGAACTTTTGATATAAGGTGGGAGGTGGTTAAAGATATTTATACTTTCGTAGAAGATTGAGCGCCTCGTGAGCGCTGAAGTAGGCTGGGGAAGACGGAAAATCCTGTTATTCCTGCTAGGATACCGGGAGCTTCTCATCGTAAACCTCGACTGGTATTTAAAGACAATACAAGCAGTCTCGAGGATATACAAAGATGGAAGAGTTAATATTTTCTCTTGACGAAAAAAAGGTCGACACGGGTCTCGGGGACCAACTCTACAAATATATCTAACAGCCCTTTTTTGAATAATGAAAATCATTTGAATCATGAAGCCGCTTGCACTTCCCCAGAAAGCAATTCCATATCGAAGATGGGATTCAAAAAGTGAATAATACACCGACTTGCCAATCCTAGGGCCCAGCTCCTGAACAGTGATTCTAACAGCAAAACAACTAGATGATAGCCTACTAGCAAGTTGATTTATGTGTGAATGGAACTTAAGATCTCCATCTATGAAAACTCCAAGAAATTTGCTGTCAGGCCTGATCTCAACTGGAGCATTATCAATGAATATGTTCGTGAGATTACATTTAAAACATATCAATTTTGTCTTTGTGGGATTGAGTGTTAACAGGTTAGAGTCACACCAAGTTTTCACGCTTTGGAGATCCTCCAAGATGATTTTTTGGAGGGAAACGGGGTCCAGAGCCTTCCACAATATGGTGGTATCATCAGCGAATATGGTGAACTTACCGCGAATAGGAAGATTAGGGAGATCATTTATGTAAAGCAGAAATAGGGCTGGACCCAAAACCGAACCCTGTGGCACTCCGTGATCAATGGATTTGTAGGTAGAGCAATTAGGCCCTATGAAGACACGTTGACGACGACCAAGCAAGAACGATGAAAACCAAGACAAAGAAACTCCCCTGAATCCATAATGGTACAGTTTCCGCAGCAGAATTTCGCGACTAACACAGTCAAACGCCTTTGACAGATCACAAAAAACTGCTGCCGAGATCCCACCATCATTAATATGTGAGTACAAATCATGCACTAAATGATAAATAGCATCGTCTGTACTAGTGCCCTCCCGAAAACCAAATTGGCACCCACTCAAGATGTCATTAGCCCGTATAAAGGAGAGCATGCGCGTTTTCACGAGCTTCTCTATAATCTTAGACATAGTGGATAGGAGTGAGATGGGGCGGAAGTTAGACGGGTTGTCTGGTGTTCCCTCCTTATGGATCGGAACAACTTTTGCCGAACCTAGACACGAAGAAAAAACTCCCGTCTCCCATGACCCGTTCACTGCCTTCACCAGAACCATCAACACATTATCTGGTAGATTGAGAAAAATGTTTGCAGAAAGACCATCCTCTCCTGAGCTGTTTTTATTTTTGATTGAGTGTAAAGTAGTCTTTATTTCTTTAAGATCAGTTGGGAAAAACAAAAATGAATTTGGAATATTTATATGAGATAAATAATCTATTGGATCAACCGAAGGTTGGAGTTGCTGTTGTAGGTTACTGGCTATACTACAAAAAAAACTATTGAGTGAATCCGGGGAACTGAGAGGAGTTAAAGCAGGACGATGAGCATTTTTTTTACGTATGTCATTCACAATAGTCCAGCATTCTTTTTGTGAATTGTGGCAGTTGCTTAGGCGATCTGAATAATATTTTTCTTTGGATAATTTTATTAAGCGACGGAATATGGAGCGATATTTGGCAAAATACTCATTACAACCTGGGCATGAAGTGAACTTTCTGATCATATGCAGTGAGCGAAGATTCTTAGAAGAAATGGTTAGACCTTTAGTAAACCAGACTTTTTTTGACTGTTTTTTAGATTTAATTTTAGTTATTGGGAAAGCCTTGTTAAACAACCCAACTAACTTAGTATGGAAAGCAGATATTGGATCTTCAGAATCTAGAATAGGGACCCAGCAAGAGGAGGCACATAAACTGTAGAATCGAGCATAATTGTTTCTGCCAAAAATTCTGCCAGAATGTATTAGAGATTTTGTCTCTTGAACGATGGGTTTTGAGATCCCGAAAAAAATCGCTTCATGATCCGATAATGCTGCATTCTCAACTGTACAACTAGCAAGTTCATCACACAAATTAGAACACACATAGTCAATGGTACTAGATGAGAACTGAGTGATGCGCGTCGGCGATCTATACTCCAGACCACCAACAACTCGCACTGCCCTCCGCTGTAAGGCAAAAACCCTGCGCCACAGCGAGCTATGACCCCATGCCAGGATCTCATAGGACATAACAGAATGAAACAAGCCAAAATATGCAGTCCTCAACACACCCACGGACACTGTCCCTGACAAATTGCGCAACGCGTATATGCCGCTCCTCAACTTCTTTGTCAACCCTTCTATATGTGCATTCCACTCAAGACCACTATCCATCTGTACCCCCAGTGCATCTCTTAAAGAGAAAAAGAGATGGCTAGTATTCGATTCGTTCAATACTAAGTTATTTTTTTCGAACCAGTTTCTGGCCCTCGACTGTGCCTCACTCGTGCCACCCACCAGAGCATCCACTTGAGGGTCCCTGATTGAGATGGTAGTATCATCGGCAAACAAGACATAATGCTCCTTTATCCGGATCTGAGAAAGGTTATTAATATAAACCAGGAATAGTAAGGGGCCCCATTACGGATCCCATTGTTCATGATTCTTGTGTTCGACGACACTCCATCCACCACTACCTTTGAGTTCATCCTTCGAAGTAGGATGTTAATAGGTCAATACTGTTCTGACCAAATTTATAAAAATGACATTTTTTTATGAGCAACTCGTGCGATACACAGTCGAAGGTCTTGCTTAGGTCGCAGAAGATGGTACCAATATGTTCTTTGTTTTCAAAACCATCCATAATGAATGATACTAGATTTAAAATAGCTTGCACAGTATTACGTCCCGCCCTGAACCCAAACTGCTCATCACACAGTAGTGAATTTGTCTCGAGAAACAGAGCCACTTTTCAAATATTTTTGCGAAAATCGGAAGCAGGGAAATCGGACGATAGTTAGAGACATCCGTCTTATCTCCTTTGTTAAAGATGGGAATCAGAATGGCTTGTTTAAGATAGGAGGGGAAAATGCTCTCCTTGAAGCAAAGGTTTATAAGTTTTGTCAGTGGTATTACAATGAGGTCCTTGACCTTAATAAGTTTAACAGACAAACCAAAAACATCACGTGCATCTTTGTTTTTTAAGCCCATTACAACTCCTCTAACTTCAATTAAGCTCATCTCCCCAAATTCGAAATGGGACCGAGGTTGAGGGTCCAGCCGCAACCGAACATCTTCTATAGAGTACTGCGCACCCCCCAACTAGACTCTCTGCCACTTCTGAGAAAAACTTGTTAAATTGGTTTGGGGTGATTTGCCCACATGGTCTTTGCCTCCTCGGTTGTTGTTTATAATTTTCCAGATACTTTAAGGTTTGTTGGTAGATTCGGAAATAAAGGTATCATTATATTCCTTCTTCACCCGTTTTATTTCGTTTTTGTATTGTTTATGAATTTTTGTATAAGCAAATCTTGTGATGGACAACTCTTGCACAGGTCAGTGAGGAATTGCCAGTGATCACGCCATGGAACCATGGAAAAACTGTTTGTGACTGTTTCACTTTGTATTGCTTCTCAGAAAATGCGCTTTCAAACGCTCCTTTGATTTTATTACAGAATAGCTGACATTTTTCGTTTAAGAGTTATTATTGTCTGTTATAAATGACCAGTTCAAACTCTCAACCAGACCATAAAAAGTGTTTTTTTCCCTTTTTAGTTATAGGTCTGCGATAATTAGATGTTGTTTTGCAGCTGTTTGAGAAACAATTTACATTAAACTTAAATTGGATATAGTTAGAGTCTGAAAGATTCTTATCATATACACTTACTTCTTTGAAAGGGCTGTAAAAATGTTATCAAGACGGTTCCTACCTCGTGTCTCGGCATGCACTGCCTCCTCAAATCCATAGGATTCCAACAGATCTAATACAGAAATGGCCTCGCGCTGATCTGTACCAAACAGTACATTAAAATCACCCGCTATTAATATCCTTCTAGCATATCCCACAATATCTATGGCCTCTGCTTGATTTGCCATGTAGGTGCCAAGGTCACCTGAGGGCGATCTATAAACAGATATTATATTTGTATTAAGGTTTGTTGCATAAGAACAACATAGCTCGATATTTTTTCCACAGACAACTCAGATATCCTGGGAATGTCCGTGTGTTCAGTAGCAGGATTCACCAGTATAGCAACTCCCCCCACCCCCCTCCCCCCTGGATTGTTTCCGACAAAATAAAGAGCCCAATACTAACCCCAGTATTTTAAAATCCCCTAATTCACTCTCATCAAGCCAATGCTCACAGATGCAGAGTATGTTGATATTTTTGTCAGCTAAAAAGACTGAATTTCATGTTTCTTTTTTCTAATAGTTCTCACATTTTGAACAGCTAGTGTGATAGTATCACATTTGTTTGTGAGTGATTCCCTCTGGGGTGCTATTTTCCGTAGGTTTAAAAAAATATTAATTAGTAGAGCTTTTGGTCAGATATTTTCATTATAAACTTACTTTCTACTGGCATGCCTAATTTAAAACAACAATAATTTAAATTTTTAATAGTTTGAATTTCTTCACACTGGAAGTCATTTATACCATTCATCTTTAAGTACTGTCCAATCTCCTCGGTAGTGGTTCCTAGAGATAGACGCGAGAGAAATAGTCATGTAAAGCTCCTCAGTTCCGCCATTCTCAGGCTTCCTCCGTTGTTGTTTTTGGTTTCTATCGGGGGGCGGGCGCATGCTTTCAAGATCCCTTTTCTTCTTGTAGCTAACAGTTTTCCACTCGTTTTCGGAGATTTCTCGAGTGTTTTTGCTTTCGCCAACTTTCGGTGGTTAGGACGTTGGTAACGTGAGTTGCTTCTGATTTTTATTGTTTTTGTTTTTGCCCGAAACACTGGTTGAGGTTGACATATTTGCGTCAAACACCGTGTGTTTGACGCACAGACTTTCGATTCGCTTCCGTTGGACGTTGGTTCTCCATCCCCGGTATCAAAGGCCACCGCTTCAGTTGGTGCCAACATCGCTCTGTCACTGTCAATGTCAGCAGTGGTGTTGTCGCTGACGTTGACTTGCGATGGTTTATTGTGGGGAGGGGAATTGGCGGGAACAGTGGAATGGTTCCTAACCTCACTTACGCTTTTCAACGTCTTTATTGTTGATTTTCCCAGTTTTTCCTCCAATATGAATACCTTTTCCCGAAGAAGATCGTTCATTTCATTTAGGCTCATCACTAAGGCACTCATTAATTCATTATTTTGGACGTACCGTTTTAATTTGTCGGAAATTGTCAGACCATCGTCGTTGTTGCAGTCAGCACAAACAATTTCCTTTATCCCTTGAACTATGAAACCTGGCGATCTGACTATACACTGGCTGTGGAAAGTCTTTCTGCAGTTAATACAACCAATACTTTTGTTATTTTTTTTCTTACAAATAGCACAGAAAACCGTGATTTTCTGAGATGGCGGCAAAACATCTTCATTTTCGGCCATCTTGAATATCGAAAATACGTTACTCACATCTTAAAGTAAAATTAGACTGATATTTCACACACACCCATTTGTAATTTATTGGGGCCTATGAAGTGCTCAAAAGACTATGGAGATGTATGTCTATTATGTATGTACGTACGTTTTATGAAGCATGAACATAGGTTATGCTTTATAATTGGAAATTAACATTTTAACTGCGCTCTTTATTCCTAGTTAGCTATGATGAGTACTAATTCTTGTAAATTTTAATTTCAGATAGTGTGTGAAATGTATAGTATATAGGTGTTGGAGATCCAGTACACTCACTGTCAAACGTTTGGCACTTGTAAAATGGTGTAGGATAGATGAAATTTTCTATTTATATTTATCCAGAGATTCTCTAATAATATTAGTAGATACGTGACAATATTTTGTTGATTAAATTCGGATTCTTTTTAATATTTAAGGTAATTAATACACAGTTGCTCACCATTGCACTCGTGTTAATAATTGGCAGTTGCTTTGTATGGTATGCAACCATTTTAAATACTGATTATTGAATGCTCAATAATTTAAAATATTTTTATATAAACAGTTTTTAAAGAGGTTGAAAGTAGTTTTGCACGATCTGTCTATGGGCAATTATTTTATTACAGGAAATTTTAAACAATCGTATTACAGTAATACGGGATAATCTAAATGATTATCTTTCTAGATACGCCCACCACATCTCAGGTGATATGCAAGTATATTTATTAAGTCGGGAGTTTATGGTGTTTTCGACAGTATATGGTAAACCTCCTTCAGTTGCCGCAGTTAAATCAAAATGATGTCTTTATAAGAACTTTCTATTTAAGCTATTTCGTTAAAACAAAGTAAAATTATTGACTTCATTCAACAAAATTGTTGACAAAGGAATTATTTCATCGATATGTCACTATATAATTTCTAACATGTTCATGAAATTTCTTTCAGTTAGCGTGAAAATTGCCTGTAAATAAATGTTCGCCTTTATGGTCGGCTTTAGTGATGCCTGACCCCGTAGCATTTGATAGCGGTACATTTAATAACGAGAGTAAAGTAACGAGTAAATCCGTATTTCTAGGTATGAAAATGATGAGCTAAAACCGTATGTTGAACCCGAAGCGGACATGAATGACCCGAAGAGGATCGAGGTGTTAGTCAGTTTAGGTTTTAATCGGTACGATGTTGAAAACTCGTTGGATACCCAGAAATACGACGATGCATTCGCGACGTACCTGCTTTTGGGAAGAAAGAGCACAGACGTATGTATCCTGTCATTATAAACTAGCAATGATGTGCATTATGTTGATTATATTAAGTTTAAATATGATTTTTTATATTTTTCTTCGTTTATACATGTCCTTCTACAATATCAAACTTCAAATTGGTAGACATTATATGTCATTATTTTTTTCTAAGTCGTCTTTAGTCGCGAGTAGTTGTTGCTTATTAGTATTTGTTATTTTGAAAAGATCTCTTTCAGTATCTGCAGGTCTTGTTTTCTCAACTAATCCACTTGATGTATATAGCCCAGATATTACCCCAGATGGAAAAAGCCTGAGAATCTAGTTACTTTATTATAATTTTGTCAGCCACTATAATGACCTTTCACATACTAGATTGCCACACAGTGCAGCATAATTAAAACATAATCTTTCTTATTAGTTCCACTCAAGCTTATCTATGCTAAGTGTCTATGCTCAATTAATTCGCTTCTTTATGACTTGCTTGTTGCTTGTATTATCGATTTGGTTAATTTCTCATTATTGTTTGCAATATGTGCATTTTTATCTGTTTTTGCCAACATGTATTGTCTCTACCTTTATTAAACATGCGTGTTGAAGGCAGGCTTGAAAATACTCGTTTGTCTGTTTTGTGAAAAGGCAAGAAGTTCAAAGGATCAACAAACGTTGTTTTGTTGCCTTTACAGTTCTCATTACACATTCTATCCTTATTCACTGGCGTGTATTTTCTTCAAATTACTTTTAAACATTTTCTTTTTTATTTTTTTTTATTTATTTATTTATAAATGATCCAAAAACAGTGAATTTGACTTCACCGGTATTGGAGCGTACAAATTAAGAAAACACAAACATTTTTCTTATACAAACTTATGCAAAAGTAGGTTCTTAATAATATGTTATCCTATACATCAATTCAAATATAACTTAAGGTTATGACACAGTTTTTGTATAGTTTTAACTTTAACAACCTTGTCTGGGATTCCATTATAGGTCGGTATACTTCTATATAGGGGCGAGTTTTGAGCCTTTAGAGTCTTGGAGTATTAATTTCTAAGATTTAATATATTCCTCACATTATAGTTATGGCACTGGTTAACTTGTCTCGTGATTAAATTTGATTTTAATAAATAGTTGTTTATGGAGTAAATAAACTTGATTTGTTCATATATCCTTATTTTATTTAGGTTCCAAATTTGTGTTTGTAGGTAGACTTGATCAGTTGGAGTATAGTAATTAATTTGATAGATTATTTTTATTGCTTTATTCTGTATTCTTTGCAGTTTATTCGAAACATTTTTGGTAAGTTTCCCCAACAAGGGATAAGATACCTCAAATGTGGGACAACAAAGGAGTTATATAACATATCCCTTGTGTTTTTATTCAAGTATGCAGCACACCTTTTTACGGCACCAACAAAAGGAACAATCCTCTTAATAATACTATCAACATGTGCATTCAACTCAGATTAATTTGTATCACCAGAGTCAAGTACTTATATTCATCCACTTATTTCAGTTGTACACTATTCAGGTAGAGATTGAGATCACAATTGGGTTTATTTTTTTGTTTTATTACCATATAAACGGTTTTTGTAATATTTACAGATAGTTTATTTTTGCACAGCCAATTATAGTATAGGCTTAAGTCTAAATTAGCGCAATGTTCAAGTTCTTTGGGATCACTAACATAGATACAAAACTAACACGGTGTCGTCTGAAAACTTAGTATCTTGCATTAAGACCGACATATTGTAGGTTCGTCACATATAATAAATACTGTAAAGGTCCAAGAACCGATCCTTGGGCAACACCTACACTTAGTTTAGTCTGCCTGCTTCTGTTTTTGTTTATTACTGTAAATTGTGTCCTATGCCTTGAGTATGTTTCCATTAATTTGTACCCAATGCCTCTAAACCCCATCTTTTCAAGCCTTGAAAGAAGCACATCAACATCAACCGTGTCGAAGGCTTTTTGTAGATCAATGAATATTGTAAGGACATATTTATTCTGGTTTATTTGTGATGAGATGTATTCCACTAAGTCTGTTGTGGCACCCAATGTGCTACTGTGTTCCTGGAAGCCATACTGATATTTGTCAAATCCATATGTTTTGTTTATAAAGTTGGTAATTCTTTTTTTTATTATCTTCTCCACAATTTTTAAGAACAAACACAGAACAAAGATAGATCTGTAATTAGATGTTTCTTTTGGTGATCCCTTTTTAAAAATGGGTGTTATTTTGGCATTTTTTAATTCTTCTGGGAAGTTGCCACTTTCCAACACATGGTTCACCAGCTCAACCATCTTTCCACCACAGTATCCCGCACTTGTATTGTGATTTGATCTTCGCCCGGAGAGCACTTATCCTTAAGATGATTTAATATATCATATACTTCTCGCTGATCAGTTGGGGCAAACAAGATTGTTGATACTGTTTCCTCTTCCTTAAAATTTTTTATTGGCACAGTAGGTATGTTCTTTCCCAGGTTTTCCCCTACATGTGAGAAGTACTCATTGAACTCCTCTGCAATATCCTGGTCATTTTGTATTTCTTCACCATTTTTATTTATTATATTTTTGATGTTATATTGTTTTTGTTTCCTAGAACATAGTTCATTCAAGGCTTTCCACACTTTTTTTGAACCTTTTCCTGCATCAAATATTTTCCTTTCTGCGTATTGTTTTTTAAGTCTTTTTCTTAAATTATTTACTTCATTTTTTAATTTCTTGAACTCCCTTCTTTGAATTTGTCTATCTACTTTTTTCCTTTTAATAATTTGTTTTTTGTTGTGCATTGTTTCTTTATCTACTTTTATGTGCATCACCTTATGATCTGTAATACAGGAGTCACATATAGCATTATGTCACAGATTAGGTTTTTGTTGCTAATTACATGATCAATTATACTTGAGGAGCTTGGTGTTTATTTGGTGGCGTTATGCAGGTCGACTTTATTTTGTATTGAGAACCCTGTCATTTCTATGTTATATTTATATTCCTTTACTTTACCATTTCACTTAACAGATTTTTGTTCATATCTCCTATAGTTATACACTGATTCTTCTGTTTGTTTAGGATTTGGTTTAAACCATCCAAAAACAAATCCGTATCTCCTGTGGGTGGTCTATACAAACATATCACTGTGCAGTTAAGCTTTGTAAGCTGCATGCTTATAATGCTACAGTCTGTTATACCGGATATATCTACATTATGATATTCAATTCCATTTTTTATAAATATACATGTACCGCCATCGCGCCAGCTCGAGTTGTTCTGCAATTATGTAAGACACTATAGTTTGGTATACTTATAAATTCAGTTTCTTCTATGTACAGCCATGTTTCTATAAGTGCAATAAGGTGTAGTTCATAGTCACTTTTATGAATTAGGTCAATAACATCATCGATCTTATTTCGGAGGCTTCGTATGTTTGTATATATTATGTTAAGTTTAACGTTTGAATCAATTTTAATACCTTTTGGTTTTATGGATTAGTGACTATTTTCCAACGATTATTGGCTTAGGTCCATCTCTGAACGAATTCTGATTGGAGAGTCCTCAGGCCGTTTCTTAATAAATATGGATCCATTTCTACAAAACGCCGCGGATAAATATTGGTTTTTCTTATATTCTCTCACTTTTTTGAAAAGGATTTGGTTGTTATAGGGTAAATCATCGTTGAAAAATATATGTTTATTTTCGCCCTCTAGACCACACTCACAGACCTTGATACCTTTAAGCTCTTTAATTTTCTTCATAATTTTCTGTTTGAGGCCCAATCGGGTTAGCTTTACCAACATGGGTCCGTCGTCCTTCCTCTGTAATCTGTAGCTTTCAGTTATTTCTTCGCTCTTTATTTCTACATGCATTGATGCTATGACCTTTTCGAATACTTTTTTGGGATCATCCTTCTGTTGTTCGGGTATTCCGACAATTAGGAGATTATTTTGTTTTTCTTGCTGTTCTTGCATATTAATTTTTTGTTCTAAGATCTCGGCTCGCTTTTTTAGTTCTTTATTTTCCTTTCTTATAGTCCTCATTTCGTTAAAAAAAAATCTGTTTCCTTTTTCTGATCTTCGAATTGTTCTGACATGAATTGAACAGATTTCTTCATTTCCTCCATTTCTTCCTGCATTTTTACTTGAAAGGGGCCAAAGGTTTCCACCAGCATCAGCAGTTCCCTAACAATGGATTTTAGTTTTCTTTCATCTATTTTGTCGTGATTTTGCTCACCGGTATTCTTTCTAAGCTCACTTCGGTCCTGATATAATCAAAATATAGCTACTATAAATTGATAAATGCACGGGAAATCGATGGGTTTAATTAAACCAAATCTATACCAGTACCTCTGATTTACCCCGATCGTTTTTCCAGAAACATTATTTTCTTGCCTAGGGGACTAGGTTAAAGGTATGTGGCTGTTTACGCTGAGGTAATATTTCCCTCTACATCAGCCAATTAGACTTTTTAAACATTTACAAGATACTGGATTTATTTGATACAAAATATATATTTTTGTTTCAGTAAGAAAAACTTTGGAAGTATTCTTTATTTTACCCAGACAATGCTTGCTGTTTAATGTTTTTCAATTTATATAGTAAATATATACTCTATTATGACATTGTTGTGAAAAACGTGGGATTTTTAATAAAAAGTTATTGGTTGCCCTTGACAACGGCGGATAAGTATTAACTTAATTCGTTAGGGAACCTAAAGTAAAATTACATTCATTTCATTAATGTCGATCCTTAAATTATTTATATCTTGATTTGTACCATATGTTTGACTTCTTCGCGCGCAGGCAGTACTTGCTGTTTCTTCTATTTCTCCGAGATACTCATTTTAACAATAATTACTACTCATAATATGCGTATTATTATTTATTGGCTCGGTTCTGGTGCATTTCAAAGTTGTTCTAGTACACGAAACCGAAACCTTCCACCCTTAGGCACTGAGTTTTACTGTTTTTAGGAAATTGTTCCCAGAAAGAATACATCATAATATGTTAATCTATCTTTTGTCCTCAGAGATATTAAAAAAGGTTTAAAAAGATTATTAAGGTGGCTTTAGCAATGCCCATTTAAAATGATTAATTTATTTTGAGGTAAATTTACTCCTAATAAGCGTCTCGTCTTAGAAATGTTTTCTACAAACACCCCTGAATATTCATCAACAAAAAGTAAAGCAATTTCTCTAGAGGTTGACTCTCCCCCTTTTTAAATGGACCACACTATACATCTATACCAACTGTCCCATTAATAAAGATGAAACGCTATGTTTGTGATTGTAAGTAACAAGAAGTGCCCTTTTTAGCCTGAAAGCGACGGGAGCAGAAGCGGATCCAGTTTATCCTTAAGAAACATGGCAGGACAGCAACAGCCAGGAGCCACGCAGCCAACGGCACAGAGCCCGTCCCACCGAGGGGTACATAGATCCATATCTGCTACGCACGCGAAACCTAACAGGAGAGCGTCTAGTGGAGGTAAGACTGGATTACGTGCTGGCAAGTATTGCTTTGCTGCTTTATTATCACTTTCTGTAATACCCAGTGGCCTTCCATGGTGTAAGCGCGTGGCAGACCCTATATACATACCAAATAGGCTACAATCTATATTAGTTGCGATTAATATTAGTCCTGGCATTTTAATTAAATATCGATGCTCGACTAATAATTACATTTAATTTTATGATGATTTTTATGCCTATATGGGCGTATTTATATTATATATTATTAATATTTTCTTATAGTCCTTGTTCACTACCTCGTTTTAACATACATGAACTATTTCTTTCTTAACTGTAAATCAAGCCTTTTTAGAATCTACTATATCTAGGCTTAATCCCAGAACCCTTAATTACAGAAGGATGAATTAAGCCCAGTTACATGGCTAAACAAAATAGAGACTATCTCTGATTTACTCTGCATAATGATGATTGCTTGGCTATATTATATATCGGCCTTCAGCAAACTTTTTTTTCCCCGAAATCATTGTTAGGTGTATTTTTTCACACCAAAGGCATATGCATATTGAAATGAGTTTCACAGTCATGTAATAAAATAATTTTTGCCAACTGTCTATCTTAATTTATTTAGGGTTTCAGTTGACCTTCGCATAGTAAAAAATTCTTTAGGAAATAAATAAATGTACTTCATCAAACTGCCTCTTCATGATTATAAAAATTAATATTTCATTTATGAAATGTTCTCCTGAAACCATTTCAAGGTTGACAATAAATTCGAATGTAAAAACATTTTTTGAAAAGCACACTTAAATTTTTTGAACTTTTTGAAAGGCAAAAGAACCAAACTATTTTTTACCCATTCAATTTTTTTTAGGGCGGTACACACCTTCCATATCACTACAATATAGCTATTTAATTCTTCGAATAATTATATTTTAGGGCCATTTCAATAATGCTTCGTCAGATATTGGCGTCGGTTTCCTCTTTTTTTTTTGATAACGGTTATTTTGGATTCAGGATTCGTAAAGCCATGAGGGTTTATTGATTTTTGAAGTATCAATTTTTTATTAGCATTGTAAAAAGTGCTATTATTCCACAGCTTGAATACAATGTATTGTAAAAGAACCTGCATTAAAATTTGCTGTTTTAGCACCATTCCAAGATTATAGAAATGGTTTTTAGTTTTTTTCGCCATATTAGTGATTTGTGATAAGTTTAAAATCATATATACCATACAACTTTATCCACAATACCGAAACATAATTTTTGACGCCTGTTTTGCTAACCATTTTAGCATCGGCAGGAGATGATTAAAACTCAGTTTAATCATGCAAAAATTTCTCGGTATTGTGGATAAAGCTGTCTTGGGTGCATTCTGCCGAAGGTTCCAAACCCCATCTTAGATTAGGTTTTAATATGCTATAAACAACCTTCTCTAAAGTGTGATCTTTGAGTTGTAAGACGGTTTTATCAATATTGTTAAAATTATATTACAATAAAAGCTACAGCAACCCCTTGTTAACTTTGTTAAAACTGAAAATGTTTCTTGAGAATCAAAAGCAAGCAATTCGTTGGGGAAATTATTGTAGAACTATAAAGAGGACATCACAAATATTAAATCAATTTTCTCGGTTAAGTCGCGGTTTGTGCCTTGGAATTTATATGGAACAAGTGTATGGGATGGGAAATCAAACTTTACTTTTGAACAGAGCACTCTTCAACAGCATGTTTTTAACTATAATTTTATATTTATATATTTAGACAATGTTTAAGAACATGTTACCTGCTTTTAAATGTCGAGACCCATATTAACAATTTACTCTTAATAAATGTGCTTCAAAATTAGTATCTGTTATGCCCTTGCCGTGTAGCTAGGACCATTAAGGTTGGTAGATAATTAACTTTAGGAAGTATTCTGTATAAACAGGCTAGTTTTTTTTTTAATTTGAAAGTGGAATTGACAAATTGTCTTTTATTATAAGTGTAATGGATTTGCAGCAAATAGAAGCCTTTACTTTTAAAATGAATGAGTTTCATACAATATGCGTTATATATGTCAAAATCAGGCAGTATTCTGTATAAACAGGCTAGTTTTTTTTTTCAAATTAAAAAGTGGAATTGACAAATTGTATGTTATTATATGTGTGATGGATTTCCAGCAACTAAAAGCCTTTAGTACTAAAATGAATGAGTTTCATACAATATGTGTTATGTATGTCAAAATCTGTATTTTAATGTGGAAAAATAATTTTCTAAAATATGATCTTGTTAGTAAAATATCTAATGCGCCAATTTGTTATATACGACACACAGTTAATGCTGTTCCTGCATCAATATATCGCTTTCTTCTAAGATATCTGGGAATTAGAGACGTCATAATTAAGACAAGCAAATCAGTATTTCTCCTTCTGTAATTAAGAATTTATATACTTAACCTTTCTAAATAGTTCTGCGGCCTATGGTATTACAGAAAAACCATTTAATTACAACTGCTTTACATATTGCTTCCACCGTTTTTATATGTGAAAAGCGGCAAGTCACCATTATATATATATATATATATATATATATTGGTGTATATTCTGTGTGACCATGTTGTGAATGCTTCTTGGCAAATGGTGTTTAAATTCTCCTTGATAAAATTGTGTAGAACATTTTATATTTGTACCTATACACTACAGACTGTTTCTTAAGCACCTGACATAAATATTACGGATGATTCCTGTTGGTCTATTACGTACGAATATTACGCAGTTCGTTGTTTTTTGTGGGGTACTGTTTTAAAAGTGCATTTTTGATAGGTAGCCTAGAAAGTGAAATATGAAAATCACGGCTATACAGTGTGGTCAATTAAGTCTGCAACATACGGAAAACTGTTTTATTATTGATTTCTCAGAAAATTTAATTCTCTGTAAAAGTTGGTGCATGAAGAAAAACTAACATAGGCAATGTTAAATCTGAGGTATTGTGTACAGAGTGCGCAAAATTTATAAACTGTACCTATATGAAATAAAACATGTTGGCAATCAGCAAATTTCAGAAGGCCAAATTAAAGAGCACAGTAATATGAATAGAATATCTCAATAAATTTTTTTCATACGAGCTGTAGTTTTTGAGAAATTTAGCGCCAAAAGATGGAAAAACTGATATTTTGCATTTTTAACTTAGATTTTCTCAGAAACTACTGCTCGTATGTGAAAGTTTTTAAAACTTTCTGTTCATATAGTTAAGGCTTTTAATTTGGCCTTCTGTAAATTGTCGATTGCCAATTATTTTTACACACACATTATCATTAATTTTGCGTTCCCTGTACGCAATACCTCACTTTTAACATTGCCTACGTCAGTTTCTCTTCAAGCGCCAAATTTTTCTGAGAAATGAACCATAAAATAGTTTCCCATATGTTGCAGACTTAAATGAACGCACTGTATAGAACATGAAATCAATTTTTTCAGTGTCGTTTTGACACCCATTTTTGTGTCGGCATTGAAAACGTGTTAGAAAATTATTTCGCTACTTTAACGTTTGTTGAATATGAGTGGTGAAATAATAATTATTGTCTGAGACTGTGTCTATGTTTTTGAATCAATGACACCTATATTTTTTAAGAGTAAAAACTTTGCACTCTCACAGAACATCATCTGTTGCATTCCTAGCATGATATGATAAATAGGGTCAGATTTTGATATTTCTTTTTTGTTGAATACAGCTTTTCAACGAAAGATTAAGCGAAAATGTTCAAAGTTCAAACTTGACTTACTTCACGAAGTATCGGCGCAATTTTTTTTTTTTTTTTTTTAATCTTGCAAATAAGTCTACGCGCTATCCTAGTTTCTATATTTGGTTCTCACTGGAGGGTTTTGGAACCCATGTTATTCCAAACATGTTATTGTTTCTACTACACTCTACTCAAAATTCAAACAAAACAACAGGCATTGCAAACTGCGAATATTTGAAATATAGGAGTCTCCTGCATTTTTATGGCACGTACTTAGTTAACACTCTCTCGATGTCCATAGGCTTTCTGTTTCGCCGTTGATGTCTGTCTGTTCTAATCGCAAACAAAAGTGTTTTTTCTAAACTTTTCTAGGTATCCGAGGATTGGCTTTTGGCACTCCTTTACCGTTAGCAGGTAAAATTCAAAATTCACGCGCTACTAACTAACCTCGTATCCATAAAGAATGTAATGCCAGTGTTTGCATATTCAAATTTGTAGCCACAGTCTAATAATTTTCTTAAATGAAAATTATTTAATTTAGTATGTTCAGCAAGACGTAGAACCCACTTTGTTTTCTTCCTGAATTAAAACATATTTTATCGCTGTAATTTAAAGGATTAGATACTAATACAAGTAGTTTAAAGTCATTATTGTTGCTACAGTTTTATGAAGCTAAAGACAAATAATCTCAGCTTTTTATCGATAAATGTTTTTCTAGAAAATCTATGCCTACCCTGTTAATGAAGGGGGAAGCTCAAGACTTGAAAGATTATGCAATCAAAGATAGATAACATCATCTCTAGCTTTTCCTCTTCAAATTGTTTAATATGATATTGTCACTGAAAAGTTTGGCCAAAACAGTGTGTAATTCACGTGAATCTAAATATGACATTTTTGTAAAAGAGGACCTCATTTTGCTGAACTTTCTTTTCAATTGTTTATAACATATTTAGGCTAACGAATTAGTTTTGCAGATACTGATATTAGTGTGAGTTCATTGTGCGTTTTCTTTCAAACATTAGAATTAACAACTCTTGAATAGAACTCATTGCAATGCAGTTGTAATTAGATGCCTGAGCTTGATTAATTTTTTGTGTTTTGATTTTTTGGGGTGAGAGTAATTTTGGTAGCTCATTTGATGTATATTTGAATGTAGGGGAGTCTTGAAATATGATAAGTTCAGAACTTTGAATAAGCTAGTTTTATATAAATTCGTTGGTACATGAATTCACATTCTTATTATCATTTAATTTCTTAAGTGCTTTGTCAGGTAATCTAAAGCTAGTAAAAGGCTATTATTCTTTTTTTAAGTGTTTCCGATTTATCTTTAATACTGACGAAACAACGAAGAAAACCTCGTTCTTCAAATTAATATCGTGTTTAAAACGATATATATTTTAACAAATTTAAAATTTAGAATACATGTATTCAAGTAAAAAGTGTTTGTTATTGCATGATTTTGGTATACAGGTTTTTGATTTATGCCTGCCTGTTAACTCGCAACATACAAGAAAAATGGGGTTTTAGACTAACCCAAACAAATTGTAAAAAAGCTATGATTGTTAAAAAAGAAGTTTTGCAAGCAATTAACTCAACCAAAGGAAGTATCTGTTCTAGTCTCTGTTGTGTAACCCCTTTTTTCAATTGATTCGATCTATCTATCAACCTCAAATACTCTCACTTTTTTTTCAGTTTGGCCTGTCATATAATGTTTTAACTGTTGTTTTTCTTCTCTCCCTCTAGGTGGTACTATAGGTAAGTATTGGTGTGCAGATCGCTTGATGTGTCAAAATCGCTCGTGCGAATATGTATTCGCGTAATCTTATAACCAATGGCCAACACAGTTCTCTTTCTCATAGGCAATATAAATTGTTATATGTTACTATGCGCGTTTGAAGTGAATTGATTTTTGTATTTAAAATCATATTCTGATTTAGAACTAGGGAAATCTGAAAAACATATTAAATAGTGACCGGTGACACCAAGTCTGGGCCTAATATTATCCGTAAAGTCGGTGTTTTTATTATATTTTCTGTTTTATTATTATTTTTTTAATTTGTTTGTAACTATCTGACAATATTTTATTAATAGCTATTGTGAATATTTATATCCGCAATATATTTATTGATTAAATAATTTGTTCAGAATGTTTGGCCTTACGTAAATTATACCGGTAGGGGTAGTTCGTAATGTTTACCACCATAATCCATTTTAATCCGCCCCCTCTTCACATGTTTATAGGAGAAACCCTTAGGACGGGACCTCAGCCTCAGGCACCTACGGCCCAGAGCAACAACCATCAGAGTGGCTTTAAAAGGCAAAATACGGTGGACAGTGCGACGATCAAAGAGAACAGTGCAAGGTTAAATTCGAGGCCAGCGAGCGCCCAACCAAAGACCATTACGGAAAATAGTAAGTGTTTAGGTTTGTTTAACCAGATCACACATATATTCGTGTCAGTTGCGAGTTGTTTGGGATTTCTAAGTAAAAAATTAAAAACCTATCAGGACATCACATACCTTAAATTGGTTTTCGGGGACCCATGGATTTCATAAATCTATGATATGTTATTTAACTTCTAAATGTAAGAACTTTTTACCATTGCGTCAAGCTTGTTAGTATAGAGGTTGCGCCAGAATATTAGATTTAAACTATGTTTGCGAAGCCGATTTATATAAAAATACTTATCCCGTTTCGTAGGTAAAAAATTAGCATGGTACCTACCCCGATAATTCACGTTCGATTAATTGTACATAAATCAGGGTGTCCTAGTAAAAAAAACTCCCCTCTTTTTGATATTTGTGTACAACAATGTGGCTTTTATCATACATTTCTCCTAAAGGTTATAATAGCAAAAGCGTTCCTATTGCAGGCCATCGAAATACAATACATAGAGTAATATAAATTGTGTTTATATATAGAGTGATCAGAAAAAAAAATCATTTATCCATTATTTTATTAAAATTACCTGATTCATTTAAGAGCTGTGTTGTTGAACGCCAAGTAGTAAACATCTGTGTCAAGTGCTCTTAGTCTTTTTTTTTTAATTACTCTAAAGATCCTTTAAACGTTATTGATTGAAAGGGGTATCATCTTAAAGCTGATTTCACCCTCAAGAGAGGGCTCCACAAATTGTTCGTGCAAGGGCAGTTTCCTTTAAGAAATGTACGAAAAACTAGTGTAAACCCAGTGAATTTATACACAGATTAAAGCAAGCAATGAGGATAAAAAAATCGGCAGTTGGAATTTGCTGTATCTCGTGTTAAAATATTAAATTCCTGTGACTCGATGTACAACTAAACGTTTGTGCAGCGATTTGCACTAATTTTGTACAATTGCATAAAATATAAATACATCTTTAAAAATGTCGGAAAATTGTGTATTATGCAAGAAAATAGTCACCAAGAAGGAGGATGCTCTTTGTTGTGATAAGTGTGACAAATGGAGCCATCGAAGTTGTCTGAAAATGTCAAAAACCCAATATAAAAAAATGGAGAAAGCAGAAAATTGGTTTTGCCCGAACAAATGCAACAAAATATCTCCAAATGCAACATCATCATCTACGGGTATCATCGAGGAAGAAATATCAACAGCAGACCATGAAACTAAGAATGATAAAAACTATTCAATTGCTGATATAATGAAACAGCTTGAAAATATGGGACAAATGTACAGTGGATTGCTCGAACGAGTTCGAGAATCAGATTCAGATAAACAATGAGCTATCTAAAAAAATACAGAATATGGAAAAACAATGGAACGATATGGAACAAGAAATAAACAACATTATAATCCAAGGAGTCCCAATAAGAGAGAATGAAAGGGTGGAAAAAATTGCTACTGTCTTGAATGTACCCAACAAAATCAAAAGTACGTTCATGATGGGCAACCCTGTGAATGCAAAAACATTACCAATAAAAGCTAAATTTGAGCTACCGGAAGACAAAAAAGTTTGGATTAACGCAAAACGAGACAAAAATATCTACATCTGACATAATTACGTGCAATGTTCCTGATCCTGCCTATATAAATCATGATTTGACCAGCGTAACATCGAGTTGTATAACACGGCAAAGATGTTTAAAAGAGAAAATGATTACCAGTTTCTCTGGATAGGCAATGGAAAAATGTTTTTGCGTAAGCATGCGACAGCCAAAGTCAAATTAATTGAAAATGAGACAGATTTAAAAAAATAAATATTACAAATAAAGTGCTGACAATAACATACTACAATATACAGAGTCTACGCAACAAAGTTGATAAGCTACAGTGTGACTTGAGAAGTGATATTGTGGTGTTGGTGTAAACATGGTTGGGTCAGCAGGAAACTCAGTACTATAATATTCCAGGCTACTCAGCACTTCACACCTGTAGGAACTCAAGAGGGGGAGGAGCGGCAATATACCTAAAGAATACTATAAAATATAGGGAAGTAGAATGCAGCAGCCCTGAAGACCCCACAAATTCGATCTGTGTGGATATTGCAAACCTCAAACTTAGTGTTATTTATCGACCACCGGGTCTTAATGGTAGAGAAGATTCAATTAGAATATAATATAATGTATAAATATCGTTCTAACCATATTATTGTAGGGGATTTTAATATTAATTTATTAGATGTAAATTCAAATCTTACAAAAGAATATAAAGAATTACGTTCTCTAAACAATTTCAGTATAATTAATAAAATAGTAAGAGAACATGCCACTAGGGTAATAACCAACAACACATGTACTTTGATTGATCATGTTATTTCTACCACAGCATTAAAAACAAAATGCAGTGTAAACGTACATAGAAATTGCTTATCTGACCATGACAAACTAGACATTGAAATTAAAACATATCTAAAAAGTCATAAACAAAAAAATCAGATTATCCAAAGAAATTTTAAACTATAATAATAAATATAATTTTACCAATCTTTAAAAAAAAACAATTATTAACACTTTTCAAGATCTTACCAATGTTATAATAAAGGCAAAAAAAGAATCTGTAAATATAAAAACAATAAAATGTAATGAAAACAATGAATGGGTTACACCACAACTAATGGAAATGATTAAGACAAAAATCAAAACATATAAACTCTCAAGAAAATATCCATTTAATGAAGCCCTTAAAAACGAGTTTAGAAGGCAAAAAACAAGGTAAACAATAAAATATAATCTCTAAAAATAATATATTTTAAAAACAAATGGGAAAAAGCAGGAAACAACCCAAGAAAGCAAGGAACGTTATTAACGCATTTATAAAACCTGATAGCTAGAGGTATAAGATAGAAGAATTAAATATTGATGGTCAAATTATAAATGATACAAAGGATATAGCTGATAATCTTAATGAATATTTTTCAAACGTGGGGGGAAATATCATTCAAGAAATACAAAAATTAAATAAAGAATATATATACTTTGGACTTAACATAACTAACCCAAACTTCCCAACTAGCATTTATGGTAGCAGATACTTAACTGCTACTATCAAAGCCACTACAAAGTGGGCGGTGACTATCGGCGGCTGCGTCGTATATTCGTAGCTGCTACGTCGTATATTCGTAGCTGCTAAGTAACTGCGACCAAATTGGGGAAAGATTTTGAGTAGCAGGGTAGTGTCTTGGGTAGTTTTTGCCACTAAAAGAGGGACTATGATGTGTTACTATAAAGTAGCCTACTGGTGAATGTGACTTATCTGTTACGAAGCTGCCTAGTAGCGGGTTCGTGGCAGCCAAGTGTTTTCCACCAACATGTGGAACTTTCATTAAACTGTTAAACTTTATTTGTAGCGACCTTTTCATGCGTTTTCACACTTCATAAAGAAAATGTCATGATGGAAAATAATTATGGAAGCCGTTATTATTTTTTTGTTATTTACCATGCGATTTTAACGCCTGTGTAGGTATATTCCAAAATGCAATCGACTTTACTGAATAAAATAGTGGGTTTATATGACAAAATTTTCGAGCGCCTCTCAAAATACTTCAAATGACTATATTATTTGCAATAGAAACTCATGTAGTAATAAAAAATATATATTAATTTGCTTGAAACTGGCGTGAAACTTTGAAATAACATAATAACTAAGGAAAAAAAGCTTAAGTCTAGGTATATTTAGCTTGAGAACGCAAAATGTTTGAGTCACTTGACTGTTCGTCTGAAAAGTCATGAAAAAAATATGGACGTTTAATCCGAAAAATTCTGTGGAAGCATACACAAAATACTGGGAACAATAATATAATAGGCCAACCCTACCCGTTTGGAACTTTAAAATCGTCGGATTGATAAAGTGACAATTGTAACTACCCAGAGGCGACTTTATAGAAACAATAACTTTATAGTGACCTAGGAAGGTATCAGTAACCATTTTGCTACTTTCAATGCTACTATAAATTAGTAGTAACTAGGTGTCGTGGCCACGGCTACTCCGGAACTTAAATTGTTACTATAAAGTAACCAAAACTTAATGGAGGCATTGTGGTAGCACTTGTTAGTGACCACTACTTCAAAAAGTTACTATAAAGTTTTTGGTCTTTTATGGTGTCATATTCGAAGATTCGGATAGTTCCAGCCACTTCTTTAAATTACATGTTTGCCACTTGCAATCAGGGTGTTTATTTTCCACTTTTATGGTAGGTACGCACTAACCGGTCACTCTCAAAATATACTTCAAAGTGATTATTCCTTATAGAGTAACATTTTAAGTGGCAGGGTGGGTCTAGGAACTATACTTTAGGGGCAATGACATTTTAAAAAGGACTGGGAACTATATTTGCTAGTTGGGTTATTTTTAAACCATACTAATGAAAAATTAATTAAAGAAGTAATAAATAACCTTAAACGAATCAGTGATCCTGGGCATCATACTATCACTGTATTTGACATTTAAAATTTAAAAACTCATTAACAAAAATTCTTGTTAAATTAATCAATAATATTTTTAGCAGTGGTGAATATCCAGATGGGCTAAATTTGCTAAGGTTTATCCAGTTTTTAAAGCAGGATCCAAATCTTTAATGTCAAACTATAGACCTATTTCCCTGGTAAACATTTTCCCCAAAATAGTTGAAACTATCATTAAAAAACGTTTGACACATTTTATTCAAAAACATATTGGTCCAGATCCTTACCAATATGGGTTCTTAAAAAAATAGCAGTACCCTCAGTGCCACTGTGGATCGTATTGACACATTATCCAAAAATCTTGATCTAAGACCAAATAGTCATAGCTATATTTGTAGATCTAAAAAAGGCATTCGACGTAGCAAATAACGAAATTTTACTATCTAAATTGGAGAGAATGGGTATAACAGGAAACTCACTGAGGTGAAACACCTTATCTTTAAAAACAAGCTGTGGAGTGTCCCAGAGTCCGGTCCTCGGACCACATTCTATTTATGTGCTTAGTTTACAGCTAGCTCAGTTAAATGCTCAGTATTGCACCTTTGCAGACGATACAGGATTGGTGTACAGGGGAAAAATGCTGAGCAACTTCAAATATTAATAAATCAAGACCTAAAAACTTATTATAATTGGCTACTGAAAAATAATCTCAAACTAAACACAGATAAAACTAAACTTATGGTCTTCAAACAAAAAAATCGGTGACATTCGTATTCAAATAAATGGTAAAAACCTTGAAAAAGTTTACTCTAACATATTTGGGTCTTATTTTGGACGACAAATTGAATTGGGGCCAACACATCGAACATATAAAGAATAAATTAACTCCAATGGTTGGTGCTCTATGCAGATGTAATTCCTATCTGACCATTACTGCTAAGCATAAAGTCTATAATGCGTATTTTTTATCTGTGCTAAGGTATCTTATACCTGTCTGGGGTACTTGTGGTGTCACCTATTTCGATAAAGTAGAAACTCTGCAAAATAAGATCTTGAAAATACCTAGACTACAGAACGCATACAGAACTGTTTTTCAATAAATCAATAGTTAGAAGGCAACTTATTAATATATACTGTGAACTTCTACTAAAATGTATATGGGCGCCAAATCCAACTCTGGGAAGGCCACTTAAAATTCTGCCACAGTGCTTATATGTTAGAAAACTTACGATAGCCCCCTTGAGAGCCCCTCTCCTGACATAACATAGTCAAAACTAAAATAAATCTGTAGAAGCTCGAAGTTAAAAAAAAATAATCTCATTAAATCTGTCAAGTAGTTAGAGTGAACTAAGCCCTGAGTAAATAAAATCAAGTTAAAACTAGTGTACCGGTAAGGTGCTAAAATAATCATCTAAATTAAATAGCCAATACCAAACATAAATTAGCCACAACACAACTATAAGACTGTTTTCTGTCCACTTATGCCTGAACCACTCTTTTTAAACAAAGTTCAAAAATTTTATTAGAGGACGTCCTCATTGTTGTACAAAAAAATACGGAATATTTAAACCAGAACAAATTACAAGATGACCAATAAATATAATAATATTTCGTGAATTCATGTCAGAAAATTAAATGAATGCATTTTTGGATTTAATTAATCGGCCTTCAGTAGGCAAAGCAAATCTGGGTATGGCGACTGCAGAAAAGGGGCTAAAATCTCAAGTAATACGTTGACTTGGCGCCAAGCTAACTTGAGCATGGACTGATCTATAGACAACAGCTTTAAAAACTATTATACACAGGGACCTAGCTTCAGAATCATTTCAAATATTCTTCAACGAAAAAACATGCGCATCATAATTATCAAGTCGAGTGTTCATTAAGTCTTTGTCTATTGATTTGATATTGTTTTTACCTGGGGTGCATTCTTACTGGCGTAGATCAATCAATCCTACCTAAACAACTTCCTCCTATAACTCCCACGGCATTCAGCAAAAAAAAACAACAAGCATCTAGCCAACTACCAACTGAAAAAAACGATTTCTGATGGTTGGAATTAGAATATACGTAGCATGAAATCCAATAAAAAGTGGTGAACATCAAAAAGGGATTTTTTCTAGGGCATCCTGTATAATTGAATATTATATACAACTCTTCGAATGTGAATTATTTACAACTCTAATCGGCAATACCATCATCACTTCACACACGAAAGAGACTTAACAAACATAGTTTAAACCTAATATGCTGGTGCAACCCGTAGACTGCCAAATTTGGCGCAATGGTAAAAAATACCTTACACTTGTAAGTTAAATATCATACCAAAATTTGAAGACAACCATTGGGCCCTGAAAACCCACTAAAGGTGTGTGATGTCCTTTGATGCTAAATAGATGATTATTAAAACAACAAGATTATTCACATTGAAACCCAAGATTTTCAGTTAAAGTCCTGGATTTACACAGTCGTTAAAATTTCTTATTATGTGCGGAGCCCCGGACACTGGTTCTAATGCACCCTGAAATAGCTTATTATTTTCCTGTTCAGCATTATCTTTCATGATCATGTTGCAATATGGAAAATTAATTCTAATAAAACGTTAAGCTTATTAAAATAAAGAGCTAATATAATTAAAAATCGATTGTTAAAAAAATTTGATAAGCAATTAAGCAATAAGCAATTAGATAGCTATTAACATAGCTAATTAAAATATTCTAAAAATTATGTCTTAATTAGCTATTTTATTTTTCAACCTAAGTGGGATTTTTTTACATTATCTGTATGGATTTTTAATTTAATCTTATTAGCATTTTGTGCCGTTTATGTTTCGTTTAAGTATTTTAAATTTGAAAGGAAAGGAAAATAATGTTTTAAAACTTTTAAAATGATTTTACCAATTTTTTATGGTAGTTAAGACTAGTTACATGAAAGCATCAGTGATGACGACGAAATAAAGAATTGTTTTGTACTTTTTTGGTAACTGTTTAGTACATTATTATCAACTATGATAGAATTATATGTATATGTATATCGCTCTTCAAAGTCAATACAGGCTAAATGATTGAATATATTTTTGAGGCATGTTTTTTATTTGAAACGGATCAAGTATTCTATATAATTATTGTATTATCCTACATATTGTGCTTGTTTGTCAATCCTTCAAATATTAAGACAATAGTGATTATGCCTTCTATTTGGAGACATAAACTTATAAACCCACTGGTAAATATTTGTGTTTTGCGCATTAAAGGGAAATTCTTGATCTATCTTTCGTAATTTTTTTTTGCATTTCATCAACCCAATCTAAGCTGAAACGTTTTCACATCAATATGAAAATATCCTACGATTACTAGAAAGCTGAAAAGGCATTTCATTGAAAGAAGTTTACATTTTTGCCATGTCAAGCTATTGATCGGGTGCTATTTTAAAAAAAACTGATTGTTTTAAGTGTGATTACTCTTGTTTTAAAGTAATGCTGTACATAAAATTGCGTCTTAAATGAAATACCTCTAGTTTTTTTATACAAATATTTTGATTAGTTTTACATATATATCTTTAGGAAGTTTTGTGAGAGTCTTCGAATCGTAGTTTATAGTTCTCGTGCCTGAAAACTGTCTTGTTTTGTTTGTACTGTCTCTATTACCCACCATTTGTAATTTTGTTTATGTTATTTCGAATCTGTATGTCACACCTTCAAAGCTCTGTATATAAAAAATGTAGGCTTTTTATATTTTGGTAACGGTTCGATTTAATTAAATTACAAATTTATGGTTTCATATATTTGTACACCGTTAGATTTACTTGAAACAGCAAGTTCTCAATGTTGGTAAACTACCCATAAAGTAACGCGAAAGGTACTTGGCAGTGGAATACTTTTAAAAAATGACGCAATGAAAAAAGAATAAGAAAAAGTTTGGAGCAGAATATTCTATATTGGTCAGTTCTCATAAAGAAAAGTATTAATATGAATGCTTTAGGCATTTTTGAAACGAAGGTCTTCAGCACATCGTCTGAAGAAGTCACAAGTATTTCTACTTTATCAACATATTACCGCATTTTTGAAGGGAGCCCCAGATAAAAGCTATTTGATATATTAAAGATCCTGCTCATATTTTAAACATCAGGTGCCTATTGTCGTGGTGGGGGATGTTGATGATATAGTTGAACAAGAGTCATTTATATTTTCATGGAGTTCAGCCTTCTGAAACAAATAATCATTTGTTGTTGATTGTAAAATTAATAATTTGTTAATTGGTTAGTATAAAAAATAGGCGTAATTTGTTTTCTAATCCAATAAAAATACACGGTCGTGCATATAATGATTAATTGGAAGTAGAAAAATAAATCGGACCGTTACTAATTGCTCATTTAGAAAAGTCCGACACTGTCTTTTGGAGACTACTACACTACATTTTACTCACACATTTCTTCCTAGTCTTTCCGTTTCCATGTTTAGTGTTGTAGCACTCGTTTTATTTTTGTCGTATTAGGAGTACAAGCTTCGGCTAGGGCTCGAACTGTATCTAAGAATACGACGTTATCTTTAGGGACCACGGTAGGCCGAAGATCAACGATCAGTTACGACGGCAAATCCGATAGTACGGAGAAAACTAATTTGACCGCAGATTTGCCAAGGTAAGTCGTTATTAAAATTTTCCAATCTCTGATAATAGTCGTTGTGTTGGGTATTTACGGTATATAGTATTTTTATAAATTAACCTACATACTTCCAATATTCCGAAATTGTTCAAACGTAGCTTACCTATTTATAAGTTTAAGAAATTAATATTGAACAATAGGCTCATTTTCACTTTTGAAAAATAAAATTTTATCCAAAAGACCTTGACATATTAAGTTGATATACCAAAAATAAGATTTTTCTGAGGTCTAAATCGATGAAAATAAATAAGAGAGTGCCCCTGGAACATCTGCGGCGCAGTGGCGCGGGTCGGGGCCTATCGACAGAACGAATTACGTCACATCCCCGATCGAGACGCGCTTCGAATTCTGCATATTTCAACTCATATTTCAAGAACCGCTTAACAGATTGATTTAAAAGTTTGAATACGGCTTAATTTTTATGAAGTATTTTGGATAGGTAATAGAAATTTGATTGTTTTTTTTTTTATTTAAATGAGCCTATTATTGTTTGATATTCTTGAATATGTATATGTTATTTTGACTGTTTCTATTTAAAAATTATTAGGTATAAGTATGTTGATTTACTTAAAACCATTTATCAAGAACAAAAGATTTTTTTTCTAAATGTTTTTAGCAAGTATTCAAGTGGATTTATTATTTATGAACGTATTTTGTGGGTCAGGGCTCATTTTAATTTTGTATATAAAAGCACGTACTATTCTCTTTCTATTGTATAGTAGAATATATTTATACTAACCTGTAGAATATCCCTTTTTCCCCAACTCCTGACTTAGAAAGTAGCTATATCTATTCAAAACTTAATTGAACTATTACTTTTTATTAATCATAGGAAAATATAATTTCACAAATCTAATTTCTTTTGTGACATGTACAATTCGATTAATAAATTTTATTAGTTAGTCATCATGAATACTCTGTTGACCGACTATCATCTTTCATGTGTCATCTCTTGCTACTACGGTGTTAAAGTGACTGACAGAAATGATTAAGATGGATGACAGCTGAGTATTTATGATCCGTTAATCAAACTTTATGTAGTTCACATAATTCCTAATCCAGAACTGATTTCCTTAATAGAAGTCACTAATTTGACATACAAATTTAATCATTGATTTAAAAGTTCAGCTTAATGCAGTATATAAAAAATATAATTTGAATGCTGATTTCCACAAGTAGGTAACGTCCTTCCATAGCCATTTTTGTTTAAATTTGTATGCAATACGTATTTTTATTCAAAGCACGTTCGAGTTTTTAGCTTACAATAGTCTTGAGTTTTCATAATATTTAATTAAGTGGGTTCGCCGCTATTTCTTATGCACTCATTTATTCGATCAGGCGTTCTACTTTCAACGATATATGCAGTGTTGACTTAAGTATTGCTTCAAAGCTTCATCAATCATATGGAGGGAGACAGAAATTATTCAGTTTCCCTGTCATCATATTCAAGACGTAACCAAGACAGGTCTGGTGATAGTGCAGGCCATCGAAGAACAATGTTTGCTATTGCTAGGTACAGGGTTATTGATTATATTTGGACCAATAGATAACTTTTTTATTTAAAGGAATAGAAAAACGTTTAAATTAGGAAAGTTGTAGGATTTCGCTCAAAGCGCTAGAATTTGATATCAGAAAAACAAACAAACGTCGTAAAGCCGTCAAAAACGACTAACTTTGGTTATTTATTTATTTACGGAAACTCCATTTTTGCAGTTTTTACAACAGTAATAAAATATATATTACAATATGGCTGAAGCAATATCACAACATACAAATAGCCCTATACTAGTTCCATAATTCTAGAAATATGTTTCTTGAACTGGTAAAATTTAAATCTAATTGGATCGAGATCATATTTATTGTACAGGGTGTCCCATTTTCGATGATATTACGGGGTATCTCACTTACGAGTAAAGATAAAGAGTTGCGGTTTTCGCAATAATGTGCTACTTTTTGGTGAAAAGAGCGATGGTATATACAATTTTTTCATAGTCCGCTTCGTTTCTGAGATACAGGGCGAAATTAACAATAATGCATTTTGGGACCCCCCACGTATCTCCGTTATCCTTTAACATGTCGCAAAGCTAAAAACTTGCTCATATACACTTTTTTACGTAAAATCCAGTGGCGTAGTCAGATTTTTGCTGTGAGCTGTAAATTTTTAGCTATAAATCAAACTTGTATTTTTTTAATGGATATATAATATATTTTTCTTTCGTTTGATTGGAAATTTTATAAGCTTTACAAGAATATACAGTATGTCTCACTAACTTGGAACCATATGGGAAACTTCTTTATTGTAGATTTTACGAAAAAAAGTTGCTCTTTATAAAAAGTTCTGCTTCCTGAGAAAATAATATTAGACTATTAAAACTTGAATTAGCATATACAGAGTGGTCATAAAGTAGGAAAATGTACAGG
>MU183076.1:102765-134918 GCA_016904865.1 Pissodes strobi | reverse complement strand
TCCCAACGTTTCTTGCGAAAATATACAATTTGTTCGGCTGAATCTTCCTTATGTCTCCCCCATTCCAATTCAGTACACATCCTCCAAAATCTACCTCACCTATTTATGTCAACGCTGGATGCTTTTTTGTCCTGAAGTTTTTTACCACCAGAGTTTATTAGATGTAAGAATCATGCATATAATAACGCATTGATCTATGGATACTTATCAGCATTTATCTGAATACATCATCACTTAGTGGTGCTCCTTGTCGAACTGTATTTTTGCCCAAGACTGCTACTTGTTATTTCCTGAGACTTCAACAAGGTATTGACAAGTTTAGTTGCACAATTGTCCCAGATTTTATGGCACAAAACACTAAAATAACTGTTTCCGGTATGCGTAACTGATTATCGCTTACAATGTCTATCTTTAAAAGGGCGAATATTTATAGCTATTCGCAGTCTTCACTACATCACTTTGGAGTCCACCCTTGTGCAAATAAATATCTTGAGGTCGCAACACATATTAACTAAGATGTCGTGACCCTTTATACCCAATTAATGCTTACAGATGTTAAATTACTATTTCACAGGAATTATACAGACTTAAACATGACTTTACCGTAATAATACAGACTTAAACTTACTATTTTACAGGAACGCGTTTTAATAAAGGAAAATATACCATGTAAATTTCACAGATTTTTTAAATTGAAAAGAATATTTTGATAGTAAATGTCTATCAATCTAATCATAAAAATATGAACCATATTTTTATTATTTATAATACATTTTTGTGCTACATATTCTTAAAATTACAATATTCGAAATTATTTATGTAAGCTGTCAAAAATGCTAGTTTTCTTTAGGTGGAGTTTAAGGGTCATAGTTTTATTTACTTTCTGCATACTGTAGCCGTACCAGCGCGTCACCAGCCGCCACTAGGCAACAGGCTTTCCCCCGGAACACCTCGTCCAGGAGCACCTTCCACTCTGGGCAGACGCGTCCCAGAGCGCAGTATGCGCAGGGGGTACCGGGGGACTCCACGCATGCCCGCCAGTCGTTTTTCGCCAAGTTCAGCCTCAAAAGCTTCACGAAAAGGTAAGCTATAGCTAGGGTTAAATGCACGGATCGTAAGGGTTCGTTGTTTGGTTTAGATTTTCTCGACTGGAATACTTCAGACAGAGCCAACGTAATAAAATTACAAAAATTGTCGCTGAGGGCATAAAATATTGAATGGAAAACGCTAAATGGTGTTTACCATTTGCGCGAGATATGTTAGTATTGAAAATTTAAGCTATAAAAAAATCTTAATGTCCAAGCTGCATATTTAGACCAGTCAAATGGTAGTTTATCCAAAACAAAATTGCGGAAGTTATTTTCTCAACGGTTTTATATGTTTTCGAGGGTGCTGAATCCGAATTTATAGTTTGCTGCCCTGTAGGAGGTCGGCTCCATAGCCAAAAACGCAAAAAATATGAATTTTCAGCACTTTTTTTAGTTTTTTGCTTATATCTCAAAAACTATACGTTTTTTGAAGATGAGCGTTCTATACAAAATTAAAGCAAATAAAATTTCCTACAAAATACATTATTTATCTTTTATTTTCTGACAAGCGGTCTCCGCGTTAGAGCTCAGTGAAAAACAATGTTTTTTTTTGTACTTTCACAAAAACGTCTAACACACCCACTTTCATCCCCTGCAACCCGAGAAATATATGTTAATAAACCCTTATATCACGTGTGAGTACATCATATATATAAAAAAGATGTCTGCCATATTTAATTTTCTCATAAAGGTTTTTATGAGAAGCATTTTTTAAATAAGTTAGATGGCAAGCCATGTTTGAAGAAAACATTAAGAAATTATATTTACAACTTATTAGCTAACGAAATGATTGAAATACGTGTCCAGGATCATCATTCCTTTGAGTGGGTCCAGACAAAGAGTCAGAAGCTGTGGAAGGTCCAAGCTGAATACTAAATTGTGGCTGTTTTTCCACTGAAAAAAAAATATTACATTGAGGAGTGTAATACTAGAAAAAATTAAGTAAAAATGCATGTAATGATGCAAAATATTATATAAATTAATACCTTCTGTCTATTCAGCCGCTTTCCGTTTAGTTTTGGGTCGTCCACTAGAAGGTCCAGGTAAAAGGTCTTGGGCAATCGAAGGTCCAGACAAAGAGTCAGGAGTTGTGGAAGCTCCAGGCTGAATACTAAATTGTGGCTGGTCTTCCACTGAAGAAAAAAAAAGCATTGAAGAGTGTAATACTAGAAAAAAATAGGTAAAAATGCATGTAATGATGCAAAATATTATATAAAGTAATACCTTCTGTCTCTTCAGCCGCTTTCCGTTTGGTTTTGGGTCGTCCACTAGGAGGTCCAGGTAAAAGGTCTTGGGCAATTAAAGGTCCAGACAAAGAGTCAGGAGCTGTGGAAGGTTCAGGCTGAATACTAAAGTGTGGCAGTTCTTCCACTGGAAAAAATATTACATTGAGAAGTGTAATACTAGAAAAAACTGTAATGATGCAAAATACTATATAAATTAATACCTTTTGTCTTTTCAGCCGCTTCAGGCAGTGAGCCTGGAGTTGGCTCATCTAGATCGCCTTCGCCTTCTGCATCATAACTATCGCCGATGTTGGAGCACGACCCTTCACATTGCTGGCACAGTTTTGTGCAGAACAGTCCTGCCCGCTTACACCCACACCGACCTAGGCAACCTGTCTTGCATTTGCAAGATATAAGTTGGAGAAGCCTCTCGGGAGCCGAGGATTTTGGTGAGGTAATGGGAACCAACCCGTTTCTCGTTAACTTCCAACCCCATTTTTCTGGATCCAAGTAGTTTCCTATCCACTGCTCCGCCTGGTGAAAAAACCTAAAGGCGTGTTGTTGAGCGGCAGCTTCAGTGAGAGGTAGGGACGCCGTGTTTGCTGATACCTTGTAGGCTGATGTCAAGTATTGCTGGTACCTCAGTTTGTTGAGTGTTATGTTTCGGTGGGTTGGGTTGCTGTTATAAAGCCCAGCATTTGTCAGTACGTCGAATAGTGAGACCCCCTTTGGAAGTGAATGCTTGAAATTCCCCAGGTGGAATGGACTTTCTAATGTGAGCATATCTTGCAAGGACAAATGCGCGCACTTGGCATATAGGTAGTGCCCGCTGGCATGGAAATATGGTAGCATTTCGTACATGACCTGGAGGTGTAGTTTCCAATTGACCATTTGCTCAGATTCAATGAATCTGGAAATACTTAATCCACCACTTCGAAGTGGGGCCTAAGCTGGCAAGATTGTGAAGTTGGGTTTCGAATTTATTGAAAATTTATTTTCCGCAATCCCTCTCATGTGCCTCTAATAGCTCTCTTCGATCCCCACTGTATAAAAGTTGCTCAACATCCAACTGTAACACTGAAGGCAAATCTAGCGACTCCATTATGAGCGTACCAAGAGCTCGAAAAGCCAATGTGTGTCCTCTGATGGCTCTGGCATAGGCATGGCCTGTCATAATCTTTGCAGTGCTATTGACAGCACAGACGGTGACGTTCCGACAGACCACTACCTGTCATAATATATCCCACAACTCCCATGAAAGACATAAGTAATTGAAATCCCCCTAATCGTTCGACCACGTGCTGTAGCTCAGGGTCTGCTACTCGACTTGCTAGAACATCGCGCGCCTTGAGGTACAGGCTGGCATTCTATGAATGTTGTTTCGTAAGGAATTTATTTAGTTAGTTCCTCCATAAAACCATTCCATCCAGAAACTCCTGAAAGATTTTTAAATTTGCTGTACAGCCACAGCAGAAATGGCGCTACAGGGTCTCTGTAGCGTGAAACGAGGTACTTAGGTCATTGATCGAAATAGCGGCTAAGCCTACATCATTGTTTCTTTCAAATTGTTTTAGTGGCACAGCTCCTAAGTTTCCATCGGCTTGTGCTGATGGTATGATTTTTAGTCATGCAACCTTCTGACCGGGAACAACAGCACTTTTAGGGTCACATCGGATACTTCCTATTGTGTGTAAGGTGTTTCGACCATCCAGTGTTGATATGTTGAAATTTGCGTTGTCGTACACCATCTGACAAAATGCTTGTTGATTAACAGCCAGAGGGGGACGCATAATTGCTGATACTTCAAGTTGAGTTGCTTCATTGGAAGACAAAACATCTATTAATTTGCGGGAACCAATTTTTTTATATAGAAATGCTGCTAAGCCGACTTGAAGAGGAGAAAGAAATGAAGCAGGTCGTACAACACCAATGATGCTATGCGCAATGGCTATTGATTTTTTTCCCTTTCCTGCAGATCCCCTCGTTTTTTATAGAACACCACCGAGTCCATGAAAGTTTGCAGGGTGTCAGGAATAAAATCTTCAGTTTCAACTAAAAACCTTTCCTGGAGAAGGATATTCAGTTAAATTATATACTTGCGACCTTATATCTTCCACAATTACGGCAGCGGCTGTCTCAACTAGAGCACGCTTTTCTTCTTTCTTAGGCAGCTTCTGAATATTTTCAAACCAGGACTTTTTTATTATATTGTATCCAGTGCCTTGCAAACATACAACGTAAGGTTGGCTTGTTGTAATCAAAATATCATCGCCCTATTTATGAAGGAGGTGCCTCCTAATTGTGTTTGGATGCGGATGGAAATCACCTTCAGTCTGTTGCATCAATTCTTCCATTGTAAATTGACATTTTTCGATATTTTTTTTTCTAGAAAACAGTAAACTGCTTCCATGGCACCGTCCACCTCACCTAATGGCGGTCTCTCAACTTCATGTGAAGTCCGTGTATAAAGTTCTCATGCACAGGAAATGGTACTGTGCATCAACTGCTACCAAATCATTAACTGGCTCTACACGTTCAGCTATACTTTACCCAAATTCATCATTTCGGTTTCTCGCAAGTGTAAGCACATTTTCTCTAACAGCTGGTTTTCTCACAGGGTACACCAAATTGCGTTTAGAGGGAGGTTTTACACTTGTTTCTCGGCATAGTCCAGAGGCACTTCCTCTCCACAAAAAAAATAGTGATTTTTAAACGCAAAGTATGGGACACTTGAACGCAGTGGTATTAATTGACGATTCTCTTGTGGCTTCTTTAAAAACGCAGCAATAGCCTTTTCTGTCGTGTAATTTTTTCTACATCTGTCATGAACTTTAATTTCGGTGTTCCGCATAAAAATTTAAATTTTACCATCATACCTCTTTCGACTGGCTTCAATAAGTGATTTCATTTCTCTTTCTTTTACAACACTCATCTGTGTCCCATCTGCCAACAGTTTGTCACAAATCACATTGCGATTGAGACATTTTGCAAACGTCACATAATAACACAAACTACGTAAATCGCAGTGAAAACTGACCTCAGTAGACTAACTCACTGCGGCTGCTCGAGTACTGCGGCTGACTAACACACCACCGCATACCGCAAAGCAAAAGCAGGCGGTCGCCACAGGAATGAAGTGGTGGAAGTGATAGAACTGATAGATGCACCTTAGGTCCGCCTGCGATGTCGTCACGTTTTAGAAACAAGTTCTCTAACGCTCTTTAACGTTGAATTAAGTTTTTTGTTGATTACTTGTTTATTTCTCGACTTTTATGAGGTGGGACTGGGCGCTTTTAAAAATACCAAAAATCGTTGTTTTTAAGCGAGCTCTAGCGCGGAGACCGCTTGTCAGGAAATAAAAGTTGAATAAAGTGTTTTGTAGGAAATTTTATTTACTTTAATTTTGTATAGAACGCTCATCTTCAAAGAACGTATGGTTTTTGACATATAAACAAAAAAATTAAAAAAGTGCTGAATAATTAATATTTTTTGCGTTTTTGGTCATGACGCTGACCTCCTACAAGGCAGCAAACCATAAATTCGGATTCAGCACCCTCGAAAACACGTAAAACCGTTGAAAAAGAAACTTCCGCAATTTTGTTACGAAAACGGCAGTTTTAAACACGCATTTACTGGACTAATTTGGAAATAAATATGAATTCCCAATGTCATTTTTTACCTAAAATTTGTCAGCGCATGCCATTTACGAATATTTGTTGATATATGAGTGGAAACTCATTATTAGATAACATAATATTAAACTGGACAAGAGACAAGTCAGAAATCTATTAATCGTTGGTAAAAGATGAAATGTTATGAAAACTGCCAGCATGAGGTTATTTTTTAAACTTTAACCAATATTTAACCCGACAACGAACCCTTAAATTTTCTTCCCTATTAACGTTAAAATAAAAGATTGAAATTACAAATAATAATGAGCATTATATATTTATTTAATTCCTTGATTTTGACTGTTCATTTATGTAAGAGTTGCTTGCTTTTTAAATTATCTGTTTCAAATATTAAAATATACAACTAATAATCTAATCTACTCGCGAAGCGTGCCTAAGACAGTTAAACAATAAGATGTCAAAAAAATTCTTTTATTTTTACGTCCATTTGGAAGATAGTAAGTAGCCTAGTTTGTTGAAGGTAAAGGTGCTGTACAAACGCGTTTTATCGGTATAATTGATTTTAATTAAATTTTTCACAAACGGTTATAAATGACAAGGTTCAACATTCATCGGTTTTAAGCCTCTGCTATTCACTCGCAAATGAACTAAGTTGAAGAATTCCATTTTTAAGTGTTACTTTTATTAAAATGATACATTTTAATAGTAATTTTATTCATGAACTACCTTTTAGTACATACTTTGGTTTTTAAAATACCTGTGTAAAATGTATCTGTTCAACTCTAGACTTCGCTGTCTAGTTATTCAATGTACTATTTCTCTTAAGTGATTTTCAAACATATAATGTGTCAAAAAAGAATATAACATTTGAAAAATATGTATTCTTCATTTCTTATGCATCAAGAAAAAATAATTTTGACAATAATAAATTCAAGGTGTCGCTTAGAGAAAGGTCAAAAAATATGTAACACTATAAATAGGCCAGTAAAACTAGGTGGACCGCCACCCTCGGAACAAGAGTGGAGGACCCTGTACAAATTCGCTACAAGCTAATTTGTGGGCCATTGTGTTGTTCCTAACTGACTAAAAATCCCAAAAAGTCCGACAAGGGGTGCAACACCAAAATCACCCCTATAGGTACATTTTTCAAGTTTTTTGCAATTTTCTCAAAAACGATAATTTTCTGGGAAATTTTACAAGATATATTTTTTGTAGAGCATGAAATTCCCAATCCACTGGTATAAGATACTTTATTATTGTGTGTTTAATGACTAATATACGTCCATCAATGTACGAGTATGAAAATGTAAGTGCCCATTAAGCATATGACCTACACTATTTTTCGTATATATTGTGTACCACGCCTCTTCCAATCCACTTCCACTCATGAGGTACCCAATACACCCAAAAAATCACATCAAACAGTGAAAACCCCCTAAGTCTGACAAATACGTTGGAAAGATCACTATCAGCAGGGGCTGATCCGACAATTTCTGATGCTTTCCAGTATAACAGCTTACTATACAAGTAGTCTGACCAATTTTCTTTCATTCGTTTATTGCAAATATGATAGCTGTGTATATTGTATTCAGATTGTTAAGAGCTAAATTTATAAATGAAACAGGTAAAACACGTGTTTTTATATATTCACTTTCTGAGTGTTACAGTGATATAAAACCAACTCCACGATGGGAAAGAGGAAGCCCCAAAAATATGCCCCATATGCCATAAGGTATTGTAAAATAGAAAATTACGATAATTATGGGGTTGTGCAACTCCCTCAAAATCTCTTAATTTGATCTTTTGAAAACCAGACTCTGCAGGTTTTCATTTACTTTCATACAGCGAAAACCCCCTTTTTTAAGAACATCAGAATATTTTTTTGGTCTAAAACTGTTATCGCTAATATTAACAGCTTCATGAGGATACACGCATACTACACCGCCCATAGCATGAAAAGTTCCGTAGCCATCTAGAGTTCTGGGAGTAAAATCTGCGTTGTCGAAAACCCATTGGACGAAAGCTGTATCAGAAATAGAAATTGTATTAGATTCAGACATCTCAAATATAAGCACTTCTGTGTACGTTTCGCAGAAGGCAAAATTTGAAAGCAGCTCTAAGAGATATCTAGAACCAAATCGATGATGTAAATGAATTGCTAAACCGAAGAGAATTGGGGATATACAGGGTGTCCCACAATTCAGTTTACAGCAAATATCTCGCTTATTTGAAGAAATAGAGATTTGATCTCAACACAACTTTTGCATGTTCTGGAATGACCTTTACAATGAAGCTTAAGACTTGACTACAGAGTGTCTAAAAAACAAAATTTTGGAGAACTACTTGATTTTTTTAAATGCAACACCCTATATGTTTTTTTAAGTTCTGTATCTCCTCGTCCTCCCCTTTACAACCGTGTATCATTTAGTAGATATTTCTTGCGACGTTGCCAATTTATTCAGTATTTTATGATATTTATATGATATCCTATATTTACAATAATTCCGTTTTATTACCATCACAACTTTATTCGTAATTAGTTGTCATCTACATGGATACCATTATAGCTGTAATTACGTCAAAGTGATTGATAGATAGAATAATAATTATCGTTATTTCTTTAAAAATGCCGTGAAGACATTCTAGAGACGCGGCCCGTTTTTATCACGATCGCTTCCCTGAGCGTGGTTCACCGTCACATATGGCGTTTTACAAGTTGGAGCAGAAAATTCGCATTTGATCTATCCTTTCTAGAAATGATTCACAACTCCCACTTGAGCTAAAACTGAAGAGAATAACGTAAACGTTTTGGCATATGTTGGTGTATATCCAAAAATTTCAATTCGTATTCTTGCTAAGGAGCTTGGGCTTAGTAAAAGCACTGTACAAAGAATCTTGAAGCAACATAGGTACCACCCTTTTAAAATGCATTTAGTGCAAGCATTACAACCTACGTATTTCGAGCGTAGATTAGAATTTATTGCTCTAATACAAGTGTCATAATAATGGTATAGTAAATAAGCACAATGCTCATTACTGCTCAGCACAGAATTCCCACTGGGTTCAAGAAACATGGTTTCACAATAACTTGGGCATAAACGTTTGGTGTGGTCTTTTTAATGGATATTTGATTGGCCCGCACTTCTATGAAAACACCTTAACAGGACAACGATATTTGGATTTTTGGAAAAATGTATTACCAGAATTAATGGATGAAATTCCGCTAGCAGAACGCAGTACTATGATATGGCAGCAGGACGGCGCTCCTCCCCATAATGCTCATGTATATAATCTTGACAACGTATTTCCTAACGGTTGGGTTGGCAACAGGGGCCGTTTCAGATGGCCAGCACGGTCCCCTGACTTAAGCCCACTCGATTTTTTCTTGTGGGGTTATCTGAAGGAAATTGTATATCAAACTCGTCCCGTAGACTTAAAAATAGGATTCGACAAGCCCGCCGTATCATAAGGCCGCAAATGATATCAGCCGCTTGTACCAGAGAACTGTTGCGACGATTCAAAGCTTGTATACAGTGTGGAGAAGCACAATTCGAACATAAGATGCAAATGTAATTTCATATTTCTAATTGCTTTTATGTATGTATGAGATTTTTTCAAAATGTTGTTATTTTAATTACAAAATACTGAACAATTTGGCAATGCCGCAAGAAATCTCAACTAAATGATATACGGTTGAAAAGGGGAGAACAAGGAGGTTCAGAATTTAAAAAAATAGACAGGGTGTGGCATTTAAAAAAATCATGTAGTTCTCTAAAATTTGTTTTTTAGACACTCTGTAGACAAGTCGTGAGCTTCATTGTAAAGGTCACTCCAGAACATGCAAAAGTTGTTTTGAGATCAAATCTCTATTTCTTCAAATAAGCGAGATATTTGCTGTAAACTGAATTGTGGGACACCCTGTATATGAACGTTTCCTAACCTGAGAAATCATAATATTTTGTACAGCTACCGATTTAGGGTCAAATGTGTCTTTTGTGTTACCAAATAAAATGTTTATAAAAAAAAGATAAAGTTTCTGGCAACTCCCTACCATCAGTCATACTTTCGGTAGAAGGATATTTTTGAACATCATACACCATACTTTTTATATATTCCCGTATAATATTTGCGGTAGCCTGGACAACCCTACGACGTTCCGCAGCGAGGTAGCTATTTCTGTTCTTATACCATTGTTCTGACAATATTTGGTGGCTATTTCCTTTAAAACATAGTACTGACACCTTACCTGCAATTTCAGCATTAACTATTCGGTCTTCATAATATTCAGTGAGTCTTTTTTTTTAAATATTTTCTAGACCATATCTCTCCGGAAATGTCTTTCATTTTATCTTCTAACTCTTGCAAAGAGAACTGACAACAATCTTCAGAATTTTCTATAAAGTCACGTAATTTTTTAAAGTTACCTTCATCGGTGGGGCGTTCAGCTTTTTGTTGGGAAAAATCACGAAAAAAAATCTCTGTGGCATACCTTGCTTCTGCAGCCACAAGATCACCTGTGGTAACTATTCTTGCTTAAATTTTGCGGGACCAGTCATAATTTCTTGCATTACATCGAGCTTCAATGTTTTGATTTATCCCTAAAGTTACAACCATTCGCACATTTTTATGTGGCTTTTTGATAGTTCCACACATATCGCCACAAAATAAGCAATGCCTCTTAAAATCAAATTGATTTCCAGACTTAATTCTTGTTTGTTTGCCCTCAGAAATTCCATTTATACTTTGCTTAGACTCAGCAGCTCGTATAGCTGATTCACGAGTGTAGTTTTTTCTACAAGATACGTGTAACTGTAGCTGGTTAATATTTATAATATTTTGCCATAATCCATCCTTGTATCTCTTACTACATTCTATGAGTTTTGTAATTCCTTTTCGAGATACATTTACTGTTTGCCCTGAGCTTAGCGTTGCTTGGCATATTAAACAAACAGCCATTGATGTAACAAAATAAATAAAATCTAAATTAAACCTGCTGAACCAATTTTAAAGCAACTATTTACCTATACGCTTTATAATATACAGAAACGTTAACAAACATTTTCTCAAATGCACTGTTGTTATCTTGTTAAACAATTACGAACGAATTCACAGTATCAAGAGGGGTGAGCGGCTGTCGCGCTCTAGTCGCGCCGGGGGAATTTGTTTCAGGATGTTATTTCGCTGTTGACAGTTGTATAAAAAATATCTCAATATTTCATTACAGACATTTTTGAAAAGTAAATTGCCAACACAAATGAATGATATATAACACCAAAAAGTATTTTATTGATGATTTTCCACTAAAATACAAAATTGCTTAAGTATGAAGGGCTGAATCAACTTTAAAACTTTTTCAAATAATAAAAACGAGTATACCGTTTGATTAGTAATTTTGTGCACTACACAAAACTTATCTTGTAAATTTTCTGAGAAACTTATTGTTTTTGAGGAAATTCCAAAAAACTGCAAAAATGTACCTACTGGGATGATTTTGGGGTTGCGCCATTTATCGGATTTTTTGGGATTTCCAGTTCGTTGTATAAAAACCCCAAGGGAATACAATGGCGCAAAAATTAGCTTGTAGCGAATTTGTCCGAGCTTTGGGTAAAAATATGGATAGTTTCATTGGCCTAAAAATTTAAATGTTTAAATTCAAGTCAAATTTAAGATAGCACAGCAGAATCGAAGTGCTTAAAAGTACATGTCATATACGAGCAAAAAAGTTTTTCCATATGCGGTATACGTTTTTAATCGTGTTTTATGCTCTTAAATTCTGCTGGGGGAAAAAAGGTAATGGAACTGCTCAAAAGGTTTGAATTCAAGTGTTTATTTTTATTTTCGGTAGATAATTTAATATTGCGTGATATCGCAAGTTTACTTTACACAATTTTGGACACATTGTATGATCAATCACTGCATAAGAATTTTCTTATTTTAATGACATAATAACTGAATGCTTGTGAAATGAACTGTGGAGGCTTATTACGTTCATTTAAATATTCACCGCTTCGATCCTTCGTGACTATTTGCTAAGTAAAGATTAATGGGCCCAATGCTTTTTCGGTACCACACCTGGATATTTAAAACGATACACAATTAGTAAAAGCAAAGAGATAATCTGACTGGTCACTACTGATATTTAAAAATAAAATGGGCCATTATTGCTAAAGTATTAATGCAGCAATAGTTTTTATTCCCTACATATTTCGTAGGCTTAAAAATGTTATAAACGTATTTCATATAATCATTATGACAGCTTAGGGTTTAGGATCCAGTTTTTTTGATTGGATATTAAATTGCTATGCACACGATTATGTTGCTATTGAAGTTTTTCTTCATGGTGATTTTAACAATTGATAAAAAATATCGAAAGATAAGATTAAAAATCAGACTATTTTTCTTCATGTTAAAAATACTCGAATTCTAATGTCATCAAAGTTTCAAAGATTGTTTTTATTTTCATGCAGAAAATATTTAGAAATCCATAAAAAAAAACTGGGTTATCTGAGAGATATATCTAATATATCTGGTATATGACCTTAAATTGTTTTCTATGATTGGTGTCTGACGGTTTAGATACAACGTGATACTTCTTAGGTTTGTCCAGCCGACTAGAGGAGGAATCATTATTTCTATATGTCAATTTCACTTTTGAAAGCGATAAATAACCTGTCATGTTAAACGGGTTATACTACTGGAAATTACCGTCCTATGTACGCTTTTCATGGTCGGTTTGAACGGACCTCTTATATTATGCTTTTTTTTTGTGAACCAATAAAATCTCCAGGAGTGGTTTCAAATATAAGACACTGTCCAATATAACAGACGGTATTTGCTTCATGTACTGCCAGGTAGCAGTGTGCTTTGCTTGGGGTTTTGCATCTATTCAAATTGCTTTGGGTGTTGTATATTGTGAAGTAACGTCACTTTTTTATATTAATAATAATATAACAAAATTGTCATATAATTTTCACTTACATTTTTGACACCAAGAGAAATCTTTAGTGCTGTGTACTTTTTGATAAAATGAATTTACAGCTGTCTGGTAGTAGATACGTGATGTTATAGCTAATAATTTTAATATGCAATGATTGCTTAATAATTCCATTGAATGTGAACTCAATTTCTATTATATGGAGTCACGTAAATTCAAGATAATAGCTAAGTAGGCTAATTATCTATTCATGTTTCTTTTCTGAGAAAACAATTCTTGATACCGCAGCTTCATTCTGTATGTCTTATCTGTCCCTCTCAATCATGAATAATGTTCTCCTTATTTTATGACAAAGGTTATGTTTCCATAATGTATCAGCATTGTTAAGTTTTGTCAGGTTTCCTATACAATTGAAAACTACAATAACAAGTAAAGTTACGATACTCAACATGTCTATATGGCAGTCATAAATTCGTTTTAGTTAAAAGAGTACACATCGAAATAAGTACATCATCTAATATTCCCTTCATTTCATTAACGTCGATGTTACGGTTTATTATGAAGCGTTACATTGTGAAATAACATTTAAAATATTTTGAGGTGGCATTCGTTAAGCTCAAGATATACATTAATTACATAACACTATTTTTCTTTAACACTAAATTTAACAAAAATTAAACATAATACATTAATATCCGTAACTTTAAGTTACAACAACTGCTTGTCAGTAAATGATCAACTGCAATTTTCTATTAATTTTTGCTTCCTATTTAATAATTCTGGCGGGAACACTTTCTGAGGATATGTTCGCTAAATAATCGATTGATGTTTAATTATTGTGTGATTGATCTCTCTACAGTGATTGAATAATCATATTTTGACAAAAGCGTAGCATATATGGCTGGCTGTACAATGAGCATTTTGTTAAATATGTTGCCTGCACTATTATCTTAGCTGGTAGTTCTGGCTTTTTGTGCATTCATCCAGTAGATTTTGATAGGGACATTTGCATATTATGTGTAGAAATGGCATTGTAAACTTTTCTGCTGTCATGTAAATTCTTGACTTATTGATCTTTTGTATATTTTACTATTTTAAACTAAATAGGTAGTTTAAATTAAGAACATGCATACTTTTACAATTATTTTTATTAGAGTTGTTTCAGAATGTTTTTTCAAGATATGACACTTCAAACAATGTAATTAATTAGTTTCTGTGGATATATCGTCTATATTTGATTTGCCGCTAATGAGTGAATGTGATGAATAGTCAAGTGCAACGTGTAGTTATTATTTGCATTTAAATGACAAATTGGAGTATGCGCCTTAGTTCGTTGCCTAGCTGAAAAGTTGTTTGAAATAAAACCGGAACTGTGACTCTAAAATGTTACCAAGTTTTCATATAATAATCACTTTTTTGTGTTCCTGGGTACTAAACTAGTATTCATAGTTACTGATCACAATTATTCATTATTTTATTTGGCACTATCTACCCTACTACATTATTTATTATTTTAATCAGGTTATGAAAAAGGCAGAAATTTAAATTCTGAATCGGTCATTAAGTACTTGTTTCTGATTAATGAAACATTTGGGCCAGTGCACATATTTCCGTCAGTTGTTTCTTAACATTTTAGTAGCTATGTCTTGGTTGGTAAATTCTTCTGTATTTAACTGAGAATTGTCCCTAATAATTGATAGGCAGCTACTACCAGCCATTCTTAAACTTTACGGAACTGTTGATTTCCATTTCGTTCCGTGATACTGTTCCACTTTCGATTTCACTAGGAGTAGTTTTGTACTTGTTTTACGTAATGATCTCCATATCTTAATTTCAACTACGTCGTTCTACTATAGTAATAATAATATATGAGTAATCTGTATTTAATGAATGGCATATGTTCGTCCATGAGAGTTTTGCTTTAACGCCAACATCTTAATCAGAACTGTTTCGGAGGGTTTCAAAGATTGTTTGTTAGATTCCATTTTTTTGATCTCGCTAACTTCAAGAAAGTTGATAATTATCTAATTTAAACATTAGGTTCAATATGTTTCATTTAACACTTCCTACATTTCTGATTTTATCTTCAAGCATTTTGAGTCCATTCTCGGGTCTGATCGCAGTCTTTTAAAAACTTCTTATTCCTCTAAAATTTACGAAGATCGGCATTTTTGTCCTTTCAAAATATTCTGGAGCTCCACTTTGGTTTACTTTAAATTGTCTATTTTGTTCTAGAGAATCTCTGCCAGGTGAATATTCTTGCAAAATGTTCTTGTAATTTTTCCCATGAATTAAGACGTTAATTCATTGGATATCTCTTCAATTTCGATTATTTGACATCAAAATAGTTTGCTGCTAATTTCGAGTCGTTGTCGTGGTCTAAGCAACATGACACTTGAATCAATTCACATGTCTTTAATCCGGCTTCTGATATTAATTGTTATAATTTTATATTCTTCTATGGAGCAGAGCTGGTATTAAAAATCCATAACATCTGATCGAACCATTACTATTTTCCCAGTTCTTAAAACAGTTTCTTCTTTTGTATGCATGCTCTGTAAAGTGCGTTCTTGCCAGTTCTAATGTTCTCTTGATTAATTGACTGGTTTGCTCGTCTTAATTTTCCTTTTTTTTATTTTTTTTTTAATGGTAGTGGCACACACACTAAAAGGAGATCATATGGCGCTCGACGAGCGGTGTGTATGCGAAGATGTTGATTGACACGGTTCTTGAATAGTGATAGGTTGTAATTAGGGGGAGACAGATGTCCTGGGAGTGAATTCCACAGTGATGCAGTGCGCCACACAATGGAGCTCTTGTAAAGCGATGTTCTAGGTGTTTTCAGTTGTACGACGAACTGGTGCGCTCTTGCCGTCTGTCATGACTGTCTGCGGTGTTACAGATTATCTAGATTCCGGGTCGCCGACAAGACGCACAGCTCTCTTCTGAATGGAATCCAGCAGCTTTAGGGTGTGCTCTGGTGCAGCACCCCAGATGTGTGAACAATATTCTAAGCACGGTCTTATTTGCGCTTTGTAGAGCAAGAGCAACTGCTGCGGTGTATACAGTTTTTTGTTGCGAAATAGCGCACCAAGTTTCTGGGAGGCTGATTTTGCGATGTTAGCAACGTGGTCATGCCAGGACATATTGCTGTTGACCGAGACACCCAGCAATCCTATTGGCGAGGATGAAGAAATGGTCGATCATGCCATAATGATATTAGGACCCGCCGTATTGGCCCTCTTGGTAAACGTGGCTGCCTGGGTCTTTGTTGCATTGAACTGGGCCAAATTTCTGTCGCCCCAAGTTTGAAGTTTCTCCAGGTCTTGATTAATTGCTGTAATCTGCTCCAGTCTGCGGTGATAAGTCTCAGTCGCTGGTAAAGGTTTTTCTTATCTAAATTGGGAAACCAGGGTACTATCATCTGCAAAACTGTAAACAGGATTATTCGTTTCGGTCAGCAGGTCTTTAATATAGATGAAGAACAGAGTCCTGAGGCACGCCCGCGTTAATGGTGAATGTGTCTGAGATCTGTCCATCAACTGCAATGAGCAGAAATCGGTTCTTAAGGAAACTGGCAAGCCAACTGCAGAGAGGCTGGCAGTCCGAAGGACGGCAGTTTCTTGAGCAATCCGTCATGCCAAACTCTGTCGAATGCCTTCGAAATATCCAACGCAATCGCTCGAGACTCCGTAGTTCTCAATTGCCCTACTCCATATATGAGTGACATAGGCCAATATATTTCTTGTCGATCTCTCTTTACGAAATCCGTATTGATTATCGCTGATTATTCTGTTGTTCTCGAGGTACTTGAGTAGTTGCTGATTGACTACACGTTCCATGACTCTGGAGATTATTGAAAGCGATAGTTTGAGGACGTGGTTTTCTTGCCTTTTTTGGAACAGGTTGCACTCAAGCGACTTTCCAAGAAGATGGGTAAATCCCTTTTCCGTAAGACAGAGGAAAATGCCTGAAAAAAATGGGTGTTAGTTCGTTGGCCCAGTTCTTTAACACGATGGCAGGTATTCCGCCCGATCCTGATGCCCTTTGCATATCTAGTACTTTAAAGATTTTACGAATATCTTCTTCTTCTTCTTCTTCTTAGTCAGCCTGTGTTCATCCACTCCTGAATGTAGGCCTCTTCTAAATCCTTCCACGCCCCTCTGTTACTAGCAATCCGGATCCAGTTCCTTCCTGCGACACTCCGGATGTCATCCTGCCACCGCTTCTGTGGTCTGCCAATGCTCCTCTTGGTCTCCCTCGGGCGCCACACTAAAGTCCTGTGTGTCCATCTATGTTGGTCTTGTCTTGCTATGTGGCCAGCCCATTGCCATTTCAATTTCGCCACGACCCTCATCACACTCATAATCCCAGTCCTTCTCTCAATTTCTTAATTTCGTATCTTATCCCTCAGCGAAGGCTCTTTCCATTGCTCTTTGTGTAGTTCGCAGTTTATCAGCAGAACTGCGGGTAATGGATACTGTCTCAAGTCCGTACGTGAGCACTGGCAATACACAGGACTCAAATCATTTTCTTTTGAGGTTTATAGGGAATTCCTGAGATTTAAGTATAAACCCTAGTTTGCCAAAAGCCGCCCAGGAGAGTCTCACTCTTCTTGGAATCTCGGAGGATTGGTTTTCTTTACCCAGTCGCATTTTGTGACCCAAGTATATGTATTCAGGAACATTCTCTAAGAGGTGATCATTTATCTTTATTTCGATGTTCTCCTTACTCATGTTTTTTGTTTTTGTTGGATTCATCGTAAGTCCAATCTGCCGCGATTCATTATGGAGCTCTTGTAACATACTATTAAGCTCTCCGCCTGTGTTTGCAATGATCACAATATCATCGGCAAATCGCAAATGATTCAGTCGTGTTCCGTCAACGTTGATTCCATTGTTCTGCCAGTTTGGTTTTTTGAACACGTCTTCCAGGGCTAATGTAAATAGCTTTGGTGAGATTGTATCTCCCTGTCTGATTCCTCTCTTGATTGGGATCTTGTCGGTCTTTAGGTCTTCATTTATTTTTACTTGAATGGAGGCGTTGTCATAAATGTGCTTTATAAGGCTTGAGTACATGGAATCTATCCTAGCGTTGTCCAGAGCCTTCAAAATTGCCCACGTTTCGACGGAATCAAAAGCCTTCTGGTAACCCACACAAGCTAAATGACTGGGTATGTTGTACTCTGTGCTTTTTTCGATAAGAGTGCGGAGAGTTTGCAGGTGGTATGAGTCCATTTTGTTCGTCAGTCAGTTCGTTATTATTTTTGTTAACAGCTTGTATAGATGCGATAATAAGCTGATAGGGCGGTAGTTTTCTATATTATTCCTGTCTCCTTTCTTGTAGAGTAAAATTACTTCTGCGTTTTGCCATTTTTTGGGAATTTTTCCTTCGGTTAAACATTTATTTAATAGGATTCGTACTCTCTCTAACAGTTCTTCGCCCCCCATTTGATCATTTTGCTGGTAATTTGATCCTCTCCTGTACTTTCCCTGGTCTTCATTTTACGTAGTGCTGCTAGTAATTCTGCAGTATCAATTTCGGGAACCTCCTTCGATCCTACGTTTTGTATTTTCCTTCTTTGGTACTGCTCTCCGGAACTTAATAGTTTTTTTGTAGAAATCCTGAACAATGGTAATTATTTCTCTTTTGCTGTTAACTATAATGCCATCTTGGTTCTTCATTTTCGTAATCTTTGGCTTCCATTTGATATTTTAGATTTCAGACCTTTCGTGCTCTTGATATCTTCTATTGTTGCTTTAATCAGGTTCGTATTGTAATTTCTTAGGTCCTTTTGGATATTTCTGTTGATTTCTTCATTAAGTTCCTTATAGTCAGGGTTTTCCCGGTGCATTTCTCGTGTTAACCTAATTAGGTTCCTCGTATACGGATCGATCTTATCGAGCTTATCTTTTTGTTTTGTGGCGTATACTTTTTGTTGCAATTTAGATGCCCCTTGAAATGTCGCAGATTTCGTCTATATCCAGTGTGGTTCTTTCTGCTCCGCCTAATTTAGTTTTTAGAATACGTTGAAAAGTATCCTTGTTATGTCTTAACACTTCTACCCATGGGCGGGACAGGTGGACAAGGCCGCAGTGGTACCCAGTAGGGAAGGCTAAGCCTGTTGCCACGCCCAATTTTTACCCAAAAGTCATTAAAATCTTTAAAAAACAAGTATTCGGCACCCTCTTGAATGGCACGGCATGAATGGTATGTTCCAAAATGAGTTGGTTAAATTCCCGGGGGGGTGGGGGGGGGGGGGGGGGGGGGGGGGCATGCACACGTTTGCATTCGTTCCTCGCTTCGACAAAATAATTGCGATTTTCAGCGGTCTGATTTTGCTGCCAGTACTTGTAGGCTTGCTGTTTCCTACCTACAGCTCTTTCGCATCTTCTGTCGAACCAGGGCTTTCCTTTTGACGGTAACTTTATGGGATTTGGGATGTATGCTTCCATTTCTGAGGAGATTACTTGCGTAATCTCTTGGCAGCAGACTGACGGGTCGTTAGTGCCAAAGCAGACGTCGAGCCAAGGAAAGAACTCCTTTAGATCGTCCCAGTTTGCAGAATTGTAATGCCAGGTTTTGCGAGGCAATGGTGGATCCTTCTGTATGAGGGGCCATTCACAAACCGTTGTAATAAGTTTGTGGTCGGAAGTACCTAATGACGGACCAACTGTAATTGTGTACTGGTCAGGACTGGTGGTTGGAAAAAAATCCAGGAGGGCATCGAATTCGCCTCTTTCTGAAATTCGAGTTGGTTCGTCTACGAGTTGTGTAAGCCCGCAGCTGATGGCAAATGCTTCAGCTTCTCTACCTTCGTTGTCGGTCTTGTTGCGATGTTTGAGCCAGTTGATGTTGTGGACATTGAAGTCTCCCAGAACGATTATTTCTTAATGGGGTGGTATATCTTCCACATTTTTAATGCGGTGTTTATTCTTTTTTATTCATCAGAACGGGCATAAGCAATTACTTCCTTACACCTATAAGAGGCTTAATTCGTATTCTGCGTTATCTTTATCTGTTATCGTTTGTTACATTTTTCTCTCTAAATCTAGGGGGGATGTTTTTTTATCCTCTACTCTAGTTTATCGTTGAGTAAGGGCACTTGTCAAAGCACCATCTTATCCTGTTTAAAAATCTGAGGATAGAAATTATATGCACCGCTATGGAGATATGTTCCAACAATCTTCTACCCACAAAATAGATGAATGGGTGATTTATCAGCTATCTTTATTGTCCAAAGGAATAATAATTTTGGTAGAACGGTATGTCTTCTCTCTCGGGCGATAATTACTAACCAATCTTTTGTCCTTTGGTCGATACGAATACGCATGTCACTTATGTCCGTGTCTTTGAAAATGTATCATTTTTAGATGGCGGCTAGAGTGAGTCACGCGTCGGCAAGTCAAGCATGTCTTCCTATCATATTGATCAAAATTAATTTGGAGTGGCATATTACGACTTTTTAGTACAACAGTATCAGTATTTCTTAATTCTGTGCATGGAATATTTTATGGAACGGTTCTGGATTAGATCAATTAAGCATTAACAACTATGTATCTCCTTTACAAGTATTATAATCATCCGAAAAATATTTGAGCTTCTATTATAAATAAAGTCCTAGCTATAGACTATATATCTACAAGAAACATACGCTTCAAACATGTCTACAACTCACATGTACGTGTTGCAATCTGTCGATTTTTTACCTACACCTCATATATTATGCTATATACTATTATGTTCTTTGATGTAATTTTCTGGCTTGTATCTTATATGGCCGCTTTAAAAAATCGGCATGGATTTGTACACGCATACTCTGGCGGAGTTTAGGAACACCAACGCTTTATTGAGAAAGCATTTACTTTAATTTTTTCAAAACCGCCAGCTGACCACGCCTCAGTGGCGTGCTTTCTCCTCCTTGCAAAAGGAGCTTCATTTAATTGGTGTTCTTGGACGCGCTCTCTCTGTTATCTATATGTAACGCTTTTTAATGACCGTCTCATCTTGGATCTTGGGGGATGTTTTTTGTGTGTGCGCGCGAGTGGTTAGTCCCTTCTTTATATAAGCAATGTCAAAATGACAGCTGGATTATCTATTATGGAATGTGGTGCCTGAGCGTATCGTTCACTATTCGCAGGCGCCCCTCATTTGGTTCTTTTTTTGAGCGAGGTGTGAGGTGTAGGCAAAATTTGGAATATGAAATAAAATATAAAGATGGGTGGTAAGAGAATTACATTACCGTCACATATCGACTAGAATATCAGAATGTATTTATTTTATTTATTTATTTATTTATTGCCCAAAATTGTATAATTCTCTTTAATTTCGTTTATAATACAGTTAGGAAAATTTTATAGGGCGTGTTGTACTACAACATGGCCTCGACGTCATTAGCAAAGGTTTAAGAGTACAATCATAGAAAAAAAAAATCCCAAACAACTTTGCAGAACGGTAAATACGGCGAACTTGCACTTGCAAGATACCTGCAGCAAATGATGGTATTCCAACATAGGCAACTTTACAAAATGGCAATTTTTTATCATTGGTTTAGTGAGATGAGTGAGATGTTATTAACTAAAAATTTCTAAACAGAATTAGAAGGGCCAACTTTACTTCATGCGAAGCGAATTAAAGAGTACCTAGAAGATATAACTTCCTATAAGATTATAAGCGATACGCATTATTCCTGCCAGTTATTAGATGTTATTCAATTTTAATATAATAGCGTAGAAATTGTCGTAAAATGCTTTAACACTATTACATGTTCCATTTTATTGTTAAAGCCAGAAACTGTGCATTCAATAGTGCCAAATTTATTATGCCTATTCGGTAAAGGAAGACTTGGAAACACCAGAATGAACATTTTTGTTAATCTGAACCCCTATTATATCGGTGATTTCCAATCATTTAATAAAAATGGATAAACCCTGAAGTCGTCGGGTTAGCGTTGCCATCAATCAAAAGCTATTGGGGGAGTCCTAATAGATAAATTCAATTAGTTAGATAGAAACATGAAGCTTGTAATAACTGTCGGAATATGGAATATTTAAACATACAAATTTCATGCTAGTTTTATACGGCTAAAATTCTTTTCACACCAGAGGTCGTCTTCGACGTATAATTAATACAGATAGCAAATTATTTTCCATTTATTAACTTTTATAATAAATATATCTCAGTTTCATTATTCACAATAAATCGCGGGTGCACGAGCAATATCTCCTATCTCGAATTTTTGGTCAAAATGAGATTATCGCATTTCTGAAATTGTCATACAACAGCGCAGCGTTCTACAAAAACTCCTAATTCAAGATAAATTTCTTTCTATTTTTAAAATGCAAATGAAATTTCTCCCACCAGAATTCAGAGTATTATTGCCCTGCAATTTCTCCCACGTCGTCAGTTCGTTATGCGATGCGGCAGGGGTTTGTTGTGCTCGCTTGAAAAATGCTCCAGAAAACTATATTATTTAGCGGTAAGTAGTAAATATATTTGCTTAATTTGTTAAATATTGTGTGTGTAACTTTTTTTTATTATTTTCGTTACAAGGTAGACTGTAATATAGTTTTTTTAAATTTATTTCCAGATAGGAGATTTCGTACATTTTTATTTTTGAGATAGGAGAAATTGCATCATATTGTAGATGGCAGAAACTAATAACACTGTTAACTCAATTGAAATATAAATAAAATACTATTATCTGCGTAAGTATTATTAAGATAATTTTTATTAAGCAATGAAGGCTTCTCATTTTCCACTATTTTGCAATAGAGAGTGATAATAGATATAGACTCTATTAAATTTTTGTATTTGATTTCAGATAGGAGATTTTGAAAACCATTTTTTGCAACATAGAAGATTTTGCATTATGCTATCTAGAGGGAAAAAGATTTTACTACTGCTCAACAGCAATGAAAAGGAAGAAAACGTTAATAACTACGAAGCTGATGAGAATGATTCCGAAAATTCGTTGGCAAATTGTGACCTGCAAAATTTACCCATTATTTTTGAAGATGACTTGATTGAAAATAGTCCGGTTTCAGTTATTGAAAAAGTGAATTTGCCCGTAGATACCGTTTTAATGTCAAACCCAAACTATAGTTTATTGGAAACTAGTAATGCCGAATCCAGTCAAAATAAAATTAATATATTTACCAATGAAAATTTGTATCTAGATAATACTAGCGATGGTAATCATCTATATCAAGATTGTTTACCAAGCACAATAGAGCAACGAAACATACTTACCTGCACAAATGTGAATACCAAGACTGATATTTTTCCAAAGACGTATATTAATGACAATTTCCTACAACAAGACTGTCTACTAGGTACAACAGAACAACCCACCTGCTCAAATAATAACATCAAGTCTGATGCTTCTCCGAAGACGCAAACGCGACAAGTACCATACGCACATTCCACTGGCTCAGATAATGATTCAGACCAAAACTACGAACCAGAGAGTGAAAACAGCAGTAGTAGTGGTGATGAAAACAGAAGAAATAGCAATCGAAATAATATTGAAGAACATGAGGAATTAATGAACCAACAAGAATTGAAAAGGAAATTTAATGACAAGGAGAATAGTAAAAGGGAAAAAAATAAAAAACTACGGATGGAGGGTCTGGACTATTTAGGTTTCACGAAAAAAAGAGGAGAAAAGATGAGACAAGATAAACCACGGTCGAAAAGGATTTTAAAGCCACCTTGTAGATCAATTGTATGCAAGAGTTCTAAGAAAAAAAGAAATTGCTGGAAGTTCTCAGAGGAATGCAGACAAGAAATCTTTAACACATTTTGGAAGCATATGGATTGGAAACAGCGAAAAGTATTTGTGGCATCAAATGTTAGAAAAATTCCCACTAAAGTTCGCAGCAAAGAGGCCTCTAGAAGAAAAGGAACGTTTGAATACTTTCTGAATGATGGTAAACAGAATTATTTACAGGTATGTAGGACAATGTTTGTAAACACCTTAGCTTTGGGGTATAAGACAGTACAAGACTGGGTTAATAATAGTTCCTATGGAATGGCTTTAAAAATTGATAGTGATGTATCTATGAGCGAGTCTGTTATATCCCGATACACTGCTGAATACAAGTTTTTAAATGCCTTTTTCGACAATTTGCCCAAACTACCTGCCCATTATTGTAGACAAGACACAGCAAAGCTTTATCTTGAAAATAATTTTAATAACATGACAGATTTATATAAAGTTTACAAAAGAGCATGCTTAGATGAAAAGTGTAATCCAGTAAACAGAAACATCTTTAATAAAAAATTTCGAGAAAAAAACCTGGCTCTTTACCAACAAAAAAAAGACCAATGTAATACTTGTTTCTCCTATAAATACCAAAATGTTACAGAACAAGAATATTTGAAACATATAGAACGAAAAGAGAAAGCCCGAAAAAGTAAGTCAGACGACAAAATAAAGGCAGAAAATAGCGAATGTGTGGTATTGACGATGGATCTTCAGGCTGTCAAACTTTGTCCGTTTTTACCTGCCGGGAAGGTTTACTTCAAAACTAAACTTTGTTGTCACAACTTTACCTTTTACGACTTGACTACAAGAAATGTTACATGCTACTGGTTTAGCGAAGATCAGAATAACGAACTTAAAGCGTCTACCTTTACCAGTATCATCATTGACTATCTAACTGAAAAATGCCTAGATAGAAACCTTCCTATAATAATTTACTCGGATGGTTGCGGTTATCAAAACCGAAATCACGTCCTGTCTAATGCCTTACTCAACTTAGCCATTAAAAATAACATTATCATTTTCCAGAAGTATTTAGAGCCGGGTCACACACAAATGGAGTGTGACTCGGTTCACAGTTTACTAGAGCGAAAACTTAAAAATAAAGAAATACACTTACCCAGCGACTATGCTACTGTTACGAAAGAATCCAGGACAAAGCCTAATCCGTATGAGGTAAAAGTATTGGACTTCTCATTTTTTAAAGATTACTCACAGTCCCAACACCTACGATATTCTAGTATCAGACCAGGAAAAGTGGCGTCAGATCCAGTCATAAATGACATTAAAGTAATCAGATATTCCCCAGAAGGAATCACAGTTAAACTTAACTACGATCAAGATGAGTTTCTTCACCTTCCAGTTAGACTTAAGCCAATGGAACCTATTCTTGAATATCCCCAATTATTAAATGGACCTTGCAAAATTAAGATTGAAAAATGGAAGCACCTTCAGGAATTAAAAACCGTTTTACCCAAAGATACCCATTTGTTCTATGATAATTTATCACACACTTAACACGCGATAATAAGTAACTTATTATATAACTACTCAATGTTTTTTTAAAGTATTATCCACGAACAGAAATACATAGTTTTTCAGGGAAAAAAGTTTTTTTATTATAACTCATCTGTTTACTTAGACTTACGTTGTGTCGTTTATTGTTAAAACCTATGTTAATTTTTTTCTAGAGGATAATAAATTTACTAAAAACATAGTTTTTTAAGAGAAAACGTTTTTATTTATATACAAATAGCTGGTACTCACCTCTTTACTTAGACTTTCGTTGTGTCGTTTGTTTAAATCTAGATTAAACTTGTTCCAGAAGATAATAATTTTATTTAGGTCATGTTGACGTAAGCCTTTCTTTTAGATATACGTTGTTTAAAATAAAAATATGTTTTTGAAAATTGTGCAGGTGTGTAATTTGTAAAAAAAAAATATTATAACATTTAAAATATATGCAGTAATTTATCCTATCTGAAAAAACTATAGAAGCATTTACTCCTATTTCAATTTTTATTTGAAATCAATAAAATAAATACAAAATTATGTCAATTTTAAATAATCAACAATAAAAGAAAACTAATTTTACTATAAAACCAGAAATAACTCTTAAATTAGTCGAATAAAAAAGTTTTTTGTGTCTGCTGTAAAATATGCCGAATATGAATTAGGAGATATTGCTCGTGCACCCGCGAAATTCTATTTCGTTCGTAAAAAGAAGCTGTAATTTATGACTAGTTTTACCCAATTTTCAAACTAACAAGACGTTTTACCCTGCGTGTCTAGTTTCCACTTTACGTGCAGATAGATAGTTATATTATTCTTAATAACGCAATTAGCTGCAGACCGTAACTCGTGCATGTGGAACCTTATTTGGAATATGTAGTGACGTAGATCTTTGGTTATTTCGCGTACTATTCTATCCATGAAGTGAGTGTCTCGGCCTCCAGGCAGGTTAATTGCGGATGATATCTGACCATTAGTCATGGATAAGAAGTGTCTTCGTTAGTAAGCGATCGGACTATTTTGTAAAGGTTTGAACAGTGCTCACTGCATCGTGCACATAAGATCAGTGCTATTACCGGCTGAAAATCGCCTATCGTTTGTTCACTTTTTCTCTCCCATTTCGTTCGATTGATTCAAGCGAAGTTTAAATTTACTTGAAAACATGTAGCGCTGCCAACTAAATATGACATGTTGAGTTAAAAAGTGTACGCTAGTCGTGTCGGCACGGAAAAACATCGCTTATGCAACGTATATATGTGGTTGGTCGTAGGTCGTGAGTAATGAATTATATTACGGGCGTGATTAAGTAACATTGTTACTTATTCGTAAGCGAGGTTGTAATATTATGTAAATTATTTAATAGATAGTTCGAAAAAAAGAAAATTACTAATCTTCATTATCTCTAGTTTAATCACTCCTTAATAATTAAATTTTAATTCATCCTATGTAAATTGTAAGAGATCTAAGAGAGGCAGGAGTTTCTCATCAGAAAGGGCCCCTAAGAAAAGGAAACTCATTGTCGGGGATTTCAATGCAAATCACCCTGTATGGGGTAGTTAGTTCTATAGAAAATCATAAAGGTAGAGTTATTTGTGAGTCGTTATCTTCCCTATCCCCATCTGTGTTAAATGATCACCACTAGAATATGTAACCCTAACCAAAATAAATCAGTTGTAGACCTTACATTGGCCAGCCAAATGTTGGGTGATTGCGGCAACAGCGATCATTTCCCCACACTTGTTAAGTATCTAGTGTCAGATGAGTTGTCCCGGTGAGGCCATCACCAGGAGATGTTTTAGGAGAGCTGATTGGAATCAGTATCATGATTGTGTCCATCCCAGCGGATGGGCTGATATCGTATCAAAATTTTTTTAGTGTCATTGAGCGGGCAGCAGATAGAGTCCCAGAAGTAATGTCAAAAATAAAAGATTTAAACCCTCGGTACCATGTTGGGATGAGGAATGTAATATTGTAATATCTCAAAGGAAAAATGCAATTAGGAGCTATATAAACGACTCGACTTTGGAAAAATTTTTGGAAATGAAGAAGAAAACTATTGCAGAGTCTAGAAGATTTCTGCATAATAAAAAAAGACAATCCTTCTGTAAATTTTGTGCTTCTTTGAACAGAAACCCTCCTCTAAGGGGTGTCTGGAAGACAGGAAGTTTTCTAATGCTTCTGTGATTAATCTGAGGGCAAGACTTCCAACTCCGGAGGTGGCTGGTGAATTGTTGGAAAATTTAACTCTTTATCAGGGTGATCCTAATTTTGTACGGAAATCCCCGGAGGGACCGGTGGAGATGTTTCGGTTAATTGAGTTGGAATCTGTGCTTAGAAGTCGAAAAGATTCTGCGACAGGTATGAATATGATTTCATACTCTATGATAAAATTCCTTCCAGACAGGGCAAAGAAGGGCCTGCTGGGCATCTATAATGATTGCTTAGATGGAGGTCGTACTCCTGAGGAATGGAGAGAGAGAGAGAGAGAGAACATAGCGTCGAACTATAGGCCTATAGCTCTCTCATCATGTCTGCTTAAAATTTTGGAAATGATGATAAAAAATCGTATTGAGTGAAGGTTGGAAAATGAGAAAAAATTTTCTAAGTTACAGTTTGGGTTTAGGTTGGGTAAAGGAAGTTTAGAATGCCTTACATACCTTACATCTAGAGTTCTTGTGGCTTTTTCTAAGGGACAGGTTGCAGTTGGAGTTTTTTTAGATATATCAGCGGCATACGAATGTATAAATAAGTATTTACAAATTGTATGAAAAGATATGCTCGTTAGGGATCTCTGTACATTTGATGAATCTGGTATTTGATATAATGTTTGGTAAAAAATTGGTCATCAAGGGACAGGATCGCAAAATTAGTGGTCCTGGAATTCCCAGTAGGGGTCTAAACCATGGTTCCCCGTTAAGCCCCCTATTATTCAATATCCACACTCAAGAATTGCATGACTTGGTAACAGACCAGGTTTCTTTGATACAGTATGCAGATGTTATGACTCTTATGTGTACAGGTAAGGACATACCCTTTGTTATTCACAGGATAAACGAAGCTTTGGAAAAATTAAACCAGTGGTTCATAGATTATGGCTTTCGCTGTCTTCTCGAAAGTCTAAAGCGGTCCTCTTCAGACCTGGGATAATTCACGTGCAACTCCCTTCAGTTATTTATAATAATGATATTATCCCATGGGTACAGGAGACCAAGTACCTGGACATTGTTCTGAGCTCAAATTTGAAGTGGAATAAGCAAGTTTCAGATATTCAGATCAGAGTTAAAAAAGGTCTAATGTTATGCAGGCGTTTTGTCGAGTTTGGTGGGGTACAGACCCAGCAATCCTCAATCACATGTATAGGGATATCATTCGATCTCATTTGGAATACGGAGCGCAGTTGTTTAGTCCCATGTCAATGTACTTAGGGAGTAAGTTGGACAGTCTCCAGCTTATGGCCCCGAGAATAGTGTCAGGTTGTAAGATATCTACTCCAACTAACGTGCTGTTGTCAGAATGTGAAGAGATGTCCTTGGAATTCAGAAGAACGTTATTGACAAGCAGATTTGTTCTAAAAAATATGGCTTTAAATAACAATCCTATATGGATAGATTTGCAAGTGTTGAGTTTTTTTGTAGGTGATAAGACTAACAAATACTGGCGAGGTAAGGAGATACCTATCACGGTTCTCGCGTGTAGGTAGCTGAGAGAGTTTGAGGATTTGATTGAGAGGACAGAAACGCTTCCATGCTTCGCTTATGGTTTCTATAATCAACTTAAGTCGATTTCTGTGATTGATTTGGAATTAACTAAGGAAAGTCTGACGAGTGACAGGGAATTCTTGGAGAAGATTGACGGATTGGCGGTTGGGTTTACAAGAGGCTGTGTATACGGATGCGTCAAAGGATATTGAAACAGGTAGGGTTGGTCTTGGTGTTTTCTGCCCAACAAAAAATATAAGCTTTTTCCAAAGATTGCCTGATGAAGTTTAAATTTATACGGCAGAAATTCTTGCAATCAATAAAGCTTTACAACTATGTAAGGAAAGGAAGTTTAATAAGATAGTTATCCTCACTGACTCAAAAAATCAATTGCTCAATAATTTCAGCTAAATTAAGTTGTATCTCTCATGATACAAAAAAGCTGCTAATAGAAATGAATGAATCACTAAACTCTAGGGATATATTGGCCTGGATACCGGGTCATTCTAATATTCATGGTAATACAATGGCTGATAAACTTGCAAACGTGGGTAGAATTCTGAACGTACATCTAAAAATAAAGTTTGACAAAGAAGAGCTATATCCTTTAATAAACAGGAAAACTCGAAGTGAATGGAAGACCTGGTGGAAACAATTTGCAAGGGAAAAAGGGGTATGGTATGCCTCTATTCAGGGTGAGTTCGAATTTACACCATGTCATAAAAATATAACCTTAGTAGGTAGAAGACACATAGCAACTATTATTCGCATGAGATCAGGTCATTGTCTTACTCCTGCTCACCTCTTTAGATTGGGGCTATTGGAATCCCCAGATTGTGAATGTAACAGAAATCTCTGACCTTTTGCATATATTATTCGTGTGCTCCATAATGGATAAGGACTTGTACAGACATAATATAATATGAAGCGTTATAATGTAGGAGTTTAAATAAAGTTAATTAACGAGATAAAGGCATTAAAATTGAGTGAAACAATTTAATTAGAATCCTTTTTTTTAGTCCTATGGGTTCTTCATCCGAGACAACCTTTCGGTGTGTGTAATGCTCCTCGGGTTGTCCGGGAGCGAGAAGAGTATTAACCTCTGTTGTGCTGTCTGTCTCACTAACTGTCCTCGTAATAAAAATATGTATAAGTATAAAGTGAATTGAATAATAATATTGGGAATCGGGATTATTTTTGGAAAGTTTAAGTAAAGCTTGAAAAGTCAGCTGGAAAGAAATAAATTGTTGCAGGAGGGGCGGTCACTTAACCGGTCTATCCCCCTTGCCTCCCACTCGATTTGGGTAAATGCTACATGCGAAGCCCGCAGTGAAACGAGCAACAACAACAACATAACCCCTATGAATAATGCTTAGAGATGCATAAAATTAATGAAGTCCGATTTTTAAGTAAAGGGATTCCGCCTATATTCCTTAATTACAGCTTTGTAACGAAAACATAAGAGGAATAAAAGTTGACCCTCTATTGATTTGATATGGTAGCTATCACATAGCATCTATTTAAGCGGATATTTCTTGAACGTTTGACTGAGGCTCTTAAGGAAAATAAACACGGATTGGTTAGCTTAGGTTAGGTTTAGGAACTGAGTTGGCCATATCGGACTTTTCCACCAGGACCTTTGTTCGATTATATACTTTTTCGTAGGGTTACGATCATATAGTATACGAGTAGAGTATTCCGACTTCCGCAGCACTGGGGGAAACAGTCGGGTTATTAATAAATCCCGAAAACAATCCTAATTCAAATTGATGCCATCCAATGTGAAATCTCTCAGCTTTCAAGAAAAACGATTCTTGAATTTCACACTAAATGCTTCAGTTCGAAGGTGCTATTTTGGAAAACAAGTTTCAATGGATGGTTAGTATATATATATATATATATATATATATACAGAGTGGTCCAACGAAAAGTATGCACCTAGCTTTTCTCCTTCTTTTGTAATTTAACGCGAAAATGTTCGAACACGTGAATTTTGCTTTAGAGGGGGACACATTTTAGACACATTTTACAACCTGTGCATTCAACCCCCTACCGAGGGCTAGTAACAACCCTAAAATTTTGACTGGAAAGTGGGGTCGAGTGATATGCCATTTGAAAGGTCACAAAATTACTACTTACTATCTAATGATACCTAATTTGTTGTATTTTACTGTTTAATTTTTTATTTTAAGTTAATGCGAAAACCTGTTTAAGAACATTAACCCGAAAATTTTGGTATTAGTGAAAAATATAAATAAGTTTTAGTTATTAGGAATAAAAACAACTACAATCATTAGTACTTTGAAATGTTTAATTGACTAATTACAATCTTACTTTAACAAGTGCTGAAAATGTGACCCATTTGCTTCCATACAATAATACAGATTTTGTTTAAATCTATTTTTAACATTCTGTAGCATATCAGGTGTTAAGCTTCTGCACTCTGCTGTAATTCGTTGGCGAAGATCTTCTGTGGACTGGGGTGCGTAGCAAAACATTTATTTTTCAAGTGTCCCCAAAGAGAAGAGTCTAAAGGCGATAAATCAGGTGACCTGGCAGGCCATTCGATTGGGCCTCTCCTTCCATTCCACCGTCCAGGGAACCGGTCATCTAAAAATTCTCTTACAGGAGCAATATAATGAGGAGGTGCTCTATCTTGCTGGAAGTGAAGCCGATCAGCATTATGATTTTGGTCATCTTCAATTGTTTGTGTTATTAACGGATCAATTGCATCTTCAAGCATGTTTAGGTAGACTTCACCAGTTAAGTTTTCACGAATAAAAAGTGGCCCTATGATATGACTTCCTAATATGCCACACCATACATTTATTTTTTTTAGTATACTGGGTATAAACCTTACGGAATAAGTGTGGGTTACTGTCATCCCAGTAACGGCAATTATGCCTATTTAAAGCTCCATTCAAATAAAATGTACACTCATCGGAAAAACAAATGTTAAATAATAAATGCGGATCATCAGTTAAACGCTGGCTCATTTGTTCACAAAATTGCAGTTTTCTGTCAGGATCATCCTCATTTAGTTCCTGTACTAATCTAATTTTGTACGGATGAAATTTGTTCGCTTTTAAAATCCGTATTATGGACGAACGGGAGACACCTCAGGCTTCAGCAAGCTGACGGGTACTTTGAGTATGATTCAACTGAACATGTCCCAAAACAGCGACTTCCACAATTTCATTTCTGATCGGTTTCCATGGCTCATGTTTAATATTACAGACAGATCCGGTATCGACAAACTTTTTGACTACCTTGGCAACGTACGAATCATTCACATTTG